>JAJUBI010000001.1:3000000-3418086 GCA_022419385.1 Paraconiothyrium sp. Pb-2020 | reverse complement strand
CCTAACCCTAACCCTAACCCTACCCTAACCCTAACCCTAAACCCTAACCCTAACCCTAACCCTAACCCTTAACCCTAACCCTAACCCTAACCCTAACCCTAACCCTAACCCTAACCCTAATAAAAGAATAGATATTCTTATAATACTTCTTCTATTAAGGTACCTAAGTATTATAGAATTTAACCCTCTTATATATAGATATATAAGATTAGGGTATTATTCTTTAATTTTTAAAGAATATAATAGTATACATCTAAGTATAGATATTTTTAAATTTAAAAGGTTAGTATTGTGTTTTCTAATAGCAAAGGCGGTGGGGATCTAGATTATACTATATATAATATAGATTTAGTATATTTAAGACCTTAATATTTTAAGTAGGTTCTCTAGGTCTAGCCTTATTTATTATATATCCTTAGTTATAGTTTTTACCTATAGTAAGTGCTTATATATCCCTCTCTTTAAGGCTGTAATATTATAATATAAGGCTTAGGTATATACTATAGTAGTAGCTATAAGACTATTTAGGTCTTATTTTTATATTAGGGTTTTTAGTTACTATATTTACTATAACAGCTTCTAGAGCAGTAAGCTATCTATTATATTTTATATATAAAAGTTATTTATATTCTATATATATAGTAACTAGTATAGTTAGTATATTTAGTTACTACCTAGTATAGTATGTGTGTGCCATTAGTAGTATAAATATCGCGAGTTATCTAAATATAGGTAAGACTAGACAGAACTCTTAGTAGTTAGAAAAGACTATTATTAGCTAGTGCCTAGTGTATACTTCTTTATAATATAGACTTAGTTATAGAGTTACTTAAATATATAAGTAGCCTTTATAGTTGCAATATTTTATTTATATATACTAGCAGTTCTAATTTCTAGTCTAAGAATACTCTATATCTACAATTAGTAGATATAGCAGCTCTTTATTAGTATTATACTTTAGTAAGTAATACCTAAAACTAAATTATATTATTCTCTTAGAGTTTAATAAAAGTTTCTGTATTAGTCTAGTAAAGAAATAGTATATAGGGGTTACTAATATACAGTTTACTATACAGAAGTTATTATTTAGTATTAATTATATTAACTCTTTCTAAGTATAGTTATACCTTTAGTAAGGGATCTAGTTTATATTATAAGGTTAAGGTAGAACCTATCTAGATTAATATATTTTATTCTAATAGGTCTTAATATATTATTCTAATATATTTTAATATTTAACATAGACTTATAGCTTCTAAGATAAGTATTTTTTAGGTTATATTTATAATAATAAGAGTAGCATTTTAAAAAATATTATCTAGTAAGTCTATATTCTTAATATAAATAGTATAGTAAGCTTAATAATCTTATTCTATAATAGAGTAAGTGTAGTAGTACTTACTAGTCTCTAGGTATTAATATAGCTATGCTAGAGAAATATATTCTACTTTCTTACTTAATATATAAGTTTACTATAATATATGCAAAGTATATTAGGTTATATATAACTAGAAGCTATAGCTAGTAGCTTTAAGGGCTAAGAATATAATATTATCTATCTAAGCTTTAGAATATAGTCTTTTATATATTATAATTATGCTGTAGTGCGCTTCCTATACTATATAGAAGTTAGAAAAGTAAGGCTAGAAAATATAATATTAGAATAAGTTAGTAGTATAGAATAAGATATTATAGTATTTATAGAGAATAACTAGTAGAAATAATATACCTTAGTTTCTATTAAAGCTTTCTATAAAGGTAGGTAGAAATAGAGTTTAATATTATCTTAGAATATACTAAGGCTACTAGGAGAGAATATAATACTATTAATATTAAATACTTATTTAATAGTGTAAACTAAATAATATAGTATATCTTAGACTTATCTAAGTTTAATATTAGAGGAGTGTCTATTTCTTAGTTAGTTCTAGTAAGAATAGACTCTAGTATTAAAAAATATTTCTCTATTTCTTAGAATATAATAGTAAGGTATTAGATAGTATTAAGGGTTAAGGTGCTAAAGATACTACTATATTTATAAAGTTATTTTCTACTAGATAGGTATTCTATTATCTAGATAATAGTAAGGCCACCTTTATATTTTAGGGCTAAATAGTTATATATAACTAAATATATTATATAAGGATTGCTATATTATCTAGTCTTAGTTAGTAGGTAGAGAACTATTAATTATTTTAGAAGTCTATTAGTAGATTATTAGCCTATCTACTATATAATAGAGTAAGTGCTTAGGTATAAGGTAGTATCTAACTTAATAATTTAGGTATACTATATTATTATATTAGGGTGTATTAGGGGTTAATTATATAAGAAGTATTTTAATTAGTATATACTTAGCTACTATATAAATAGTATGCCTTCTATTACTATTACTCTCTATTTATAGTAAATAATTAGGGATATTAGCAGTAGGTAGCTGTATAGAAAGTGTTTTAGAGTTACTATTATAGTTTAGCCATTCTTTAAACTACTTTAAGTAGTAATATCTTATCTCTATAAAATAAAGTAGGTATAGTTAGGTTATTATAGGCTACTAGGGTTATATAATATAAGGCTAATTAGATTAGATTCTCTAGTATATATAGTTATATAGATATATTAGTTTAGATGGCTCTAGTATTTAAGGCCTTTCTAGTTAGGTAGTTAGTACTCTAGTATCTAGGCTACTACTTAGTTTAGGGTCTCTAGAATATATTATATCTAGTAGAAGTGTATAACCTAGATAGTAGGTTATATAAGTATAATAATAGTAGTATATAGTATAGTTACTTATAGTATAGGCACTTAGGGTATATGCTTAGGTAGTAGGTAGTATAGGTATTTAGGTAGTAAGTAGTATATATACTTAGGGAGTAGGTAGTATAGGTGCTTAGATAGTAGGTAGTATATAGATTAGGGTAATTTATATATATAGTAGAGGGTAAGATACCCTATAAACTAAGGCCTTAGTAGGCTAAGGTATATAGATTATAGACTAGGCATATAAGTTTATTATTATTAGTATTTCTATTACTAACCTAGTAATAGAGGTATTAGCCGTTATAGAACTAAGTATATTAATAGGGGCCTAGTCCTAGCACTATAGCTTCTTCTATATTCTGCTATTTCTATTTTTAATAGGTATTAATTATATTTATTTATACTTTACTTTTCTTTTCTCCTCTTCTATATAGCCTAGTGTGGCTTTTTTAGTGTATTATAAGGTTAGTTATAATAATTATTAATATAATAAGTAATAAAGCTATATACTAAAATTTAAATTAGTGTACCTATTAGCTAAGCTTATACACTAACTTTTAGATTAGTATATCTATTAGCTAAGCTTATATACTAACTTTTAGATTAGTATATCTATTAGCTAAGCTTATATACTAACTTTTAGATTAGTATATCTATTAGCTAAGCTTATACACTAACTTTTAGATTAGTATATATTAGCTAAGTTTATACTAACTTTTAAATTAGTATTTATTAGCTAAGCTTATATACTAACTTTTAGATTAGTATCTATTAGCTAAGCTTATATATTAACTTTTAGATTAGTATCTATTAGCTAAGCTTATATACTAACTTTTAAATTAGTATATCTATTAGCTAAGCTTATACACTAACTTTTAGATTACTATATTATTAGCTAAGCTTTTATGCTAACTTTTAGTTACTTTACCTATTAGCTATAGGTGCCTACTCTAACTTAACAAATTTGTGTTAATTTTCTCTATATCAAACTGGGTGTATGAGCTGGACTGGGACTAAAGGGGGTAATACTAGAAGTTAACTATAAAGAATAAGAAATACTTAAAGAACTATCTTAACTATATACTATTCTTTATTATTCTTATAATCCCTTGCTTTACTGTACTCTAGGGGATTATATCCCCTTAGCAGGAGTATTTTAAGTAATCCTACTAAGTTTACTTACTTCTAAAATTCTACCCTCTTGGCGGGAGCCTAGTTATATAATATATTACCTAATTAGCCCTACTAACTAGCGTCTATCCTCTAGTTAGTAATAAAGGTATTGCTAATATTCTATACATAATTATTCCCCTTTGCTAGGTTTTAATCTATCGTAATTGTAATACTACTATTATATATTTAGATATAGCCTAACTTTATACTAATACTAGAATATATATAATATTAAGAGATATAGAGCTTATAATAGATCTATAATAATAAGTATTAGTAATTACTTATAACTTTTTACTAAGATATTAAAAGATAAAATCTAAATTAAATTTAATATAAACTCTAGATATTTAGAAGTTAATAAGTTTTAAGAAGAATTCTTATCTATCCCTATAACTAAATAGGTAAAAGAAATTCTAATAAGTAATAGTAAGGTATCTAAGGAGATTTTAGATAATAATTAGTAAGTAAAAATATATAGTTCTTCTTAGTTACTAAGGTAGATTTAGTAGCTTTAATTATTCTTTTATACTAGGCCTATAGGTAGTAATTTATCTAGGAGTTCTCTTAAGAACACGCACTTCTATATACCTCTAACTACTCTTAGACTCTATATGGATAGTTGCTCCACCTACGCCGATACAAATTTAATGTGTATTATATTACCTCTCTACTCCTTTCCTACTTAATTACCCCTCCTCACGCCTTTCTACTCCTTACACACACTCTCCGCTCCGCCTGAAAAACACCTTTAGCATTAACACAACAACAACCGCCCAACCGAGTCCTCGTCACTTCTACCGTCTCCTGCGCCGCCACAGAGCCCCCAGAGGAAGCCCACGAGTGGGTTCTCTCCACCTACACCCCGTGGAAGACGTCGGGAGAACTCGTCCTGCTGGGCAGATCTGGGGACGGCAACACCTCGCAGTGGCAACTCTTGGCTCCAATAGTAGTTCTAGCCAGGAATTCAAACTAAAGACGGGTTGTGTTACGCAAGGGCGGTTCTTAGGTAGAAAGCGTGCGCTCTCATTAGCTTATTAAAGATGTCGTCCTGTTGGCTGTGGAACAGTCGGACCTTTTCCTCTCGTCGCCCACACACCTCCCCGCTGGTCGCTCTCTGTCCATTGCTCACGCGCCTTCCGCCTCGCCGCTCGCCGTCACTCAAGCACCCCTCCGCTCTGCCGGTGGGGAGAGCACGTGACGTCAGCCATGTGAGCTGTGTGCTTTAAGCGTCCCAACCAGAAGGGCGGTCCTTCCAACGCCCCAACGAGAATACATAAAGCCCAGCTCGTCCGGCGCCGCTGCTGCCTCCAACCCAACCCGGTCGAAAACAGGTAACAGCGAAGCCCAAGGAGAACTTTGATTTGTACTGGGCCTTGTACGGAGGAGGCCCTGGAAATTTTGGGATCGTCTTGTCCATGACGGTTCGTCTTTATCCTGATGCTCCAACATCGACATCCACACTCAATTTCGCGATGGACACCAATACATCCCTGGGCGATTATTGGAACGTCATTGGAACGTTCATGCAGCGCATCACCACACTCAATGATATCGGGGCTCATGCGCTGGTTATCTACTTTGTAACAATCGATTTTTCACGCTACGGCATACCCTTGGTCATGGCGTGACCGCTCAGCAGCTTGATCAAGAACTGAGCCCGTCATCGATGCACTCGAACAGTCTGAAATCAAGTACAGTCAGTATCAGTTACTTTCGTACTATTCGTTGCTGACTGTTGCAGGCTATAACGTCAACCGACTATCCGACATATCTTGACGCTTTTAATGCGACCAGTCCAGCTGTGACCGGAACAGGGCAGTTTCAACAAGGTGGCTGGCTCGTTCCACGTACTGTTTTGAATGCGCAAACCCCATCTTTGATTTCGGAGGTCCGCAAATGGTCTGACGATGGCGCTATGGTGGCCGTATACGGTGCTAACGCGTCGATCAAGCCAGCTTATTCTTTCGCCGATAACGCTGTGGTCCCTGCGTGGCGGATGTCAGGAATCAATGCACAGCCGCTCACGCAGTACAATAACACCAACTGAGACATTAATCTAGAGTGGAGAAGAAAGATCACAGCGGAATACATCCCCGGGTTAAGAAAACTTGCGCTGGATAGTGGAGCCTATATGAACGAAGCAGATTGGCAGGAGCCAGAATGGGAAACAGCGTTTTACGGGAAGAATTATGCTAGGTTATTGCGAATCAAGAAGACATGGGATCCAGAAGGTATATTCTGGGTCAGGAAAGGAGTTGGCAGTGAAGGCTGGGCGGAGAACCCGGTAGTTGGAAGGCTCTGTATAGTCAGATAGTTTAACTTCCCAATACACTGCTGAACTCCGGGGCGAATGCCTCCGGGGCAAATGCTACATCATTGCCGTTTGTTGATATTGAGTGTATACTACGTTACAAATTATACTATGTCCCAGAGTTTCCAACATCTCAAGCCATTTTCTAATTCTTGTAACAGCCCCATCCATATGCATCAGTATTGCAGAAACCATATGCCGAAACACCGTGCTGTTCAGTGCAAGCACTGTTTACATCAACATCTTGGAGTGGGATTAAAATAGTCTCCCCAAACTGGTTGCACCCCCATCCATTGCATGTGTTGTCTTTCTGTATGGGGTATGAATCGTCTCCATATTGCGAGCGGCAGGCTGCAATCATGTCTACCCCACCGACATACTCGCCCCTACGGGGCATGAGTGATGACGCGGCCTCCGCAGCTGGAGCACCGAGAACGCTTGTGCCGAAGAGAAGGACTGCGGTGAGGATGGTCTGATGGATCATAGTGGCGAATCGCTACAGCTGTTGTCAGATATAGCTCGTAGGGCCAGATCAAGAGATACGAGGTTTGTCCTAGATAGAGAAAAGAGAAATGAAAAGGAAAATGTGACAATTCTGCCAACCTACCTGAGGAGAATCTGAAATGTTGGAGCGATTCAAGGTATATAGGTGATGGTCGAGCTTGGCGGATTGGAGATGGGCCGGACGGTCGATGAGCAACGAAGAACGCCAAAATGTAGGTTCTTATACTCTTTACTTACTATGAACTTCCCGGGCTTCCATTATTTCTCGATTCCACATGGTAATGGATTGCTAGGCACATGCATGAGTAAGCGAATATGCCATCCAATAGGCTGATAGTCATGGAATCCTTCAATCCTTCGTTGCAAAGTCGGATACCACTCGCACGACCTCTCGTACGACTACGAAGCTTATGAGTTCCCATCCAAACTCATTTTAACGAGATCCAAATCGCAGTGGCCTGGCGAAACACATATCTGGCACGAGGATAGGGGATAAGTTACTTCCGCACCGTAACTGCACCTCCTAATACTTACCTAATCATGCAAGATTTGGCAGCCTCGCCACAACACAATAGCACCGACATCCACTTGGACTGAAATAGGCCACAGCGCATTACGGTTGTACTGAGTAGTTGATAGCACAAGTAGGTGGCACTTCTGCAACGACACAAGCGTTGATGGGGGATTTGGTTAGTGACAGCTATTATCCCTATTGGTGTATCTTTATCGTATGCCTAGTCTACGATTGTAGCTTACTGCGTGTATACGAAGCCGCTAGATACATAGCAATTCGTATTTCGAACTATTGGGGAAAATAATACACCAATAGTACCTCTGTATGGTGATCCTTCGGTTAGATTTCTTAGAGCTTCTCTGCTCCACAGAATTGTTCCGCCTTGGCTCGTGCATCTCTCGCGCGAAAGTTTACTTTCCACCTTATTGGCCATACCATCATATAGTCTATACGAAGAAAGACTTAGATATCCCTCGAATCTTTGTGGTACTCTGCGGCCTAGGGCACTGTTCATGACACAACTAAATATCCTATAAGCCAGTCTGGACGTACGCGACCTCTAAAGTTCCTCTTTTCTCATGTCGTGTGCACTGCGTCAGGTTTAAAGGCGGTGACTCGAATATGTAGACTGATCATGCTTCGTGCGGGGACGTATGCGATGGCAGTCTTCACGAGCCTATTACCAACAACCTTGTTTCTGTTGCTCATTACTCAACTCCCGGTTCCAAGTTTGTTGAACGAGATGGCACCGGGGAAAAGCATGTCTGATCATTTATCTCTGACTTCGCGTTTATTAACGTAAGTGTACACTACGATCCGGGCACTTCCGGCGCATCTTCGCGTCATACACAGCCGGCTACTAGGGGAACCACGTTCATCTTTGAGGATTAGCTAAACACACAGTACATCAATTGTAGAGCTCGGTCCAATTAGTTTGAGAATTCATCGATCCAATCGCAAGTTTTGTCTAGACCGTTTTACACATGGAACTGCAACGTTATTATTTCACCACTAGTTTAAGTATATAGACGAGAGTTACACTCAACACAATCAATTTCTTCTTCCTCATTCGATCCGACGCCGTGAAGTGGCGATGCCTACATTCACAGTATTCAAGGGCTCGAACTCTGGCCGCGTTACCAAGGCCGAAACGACTAGGGACCTCAATGGCGATCAGGTATACATCCGTGTGACCGTCAGTAGTTTATATGGTACAGATTGTAGGGAAGTTTCCGTCTTTATCTCGTGCTCTGTTGATAATTGCAGTGCAATACCGCAAGACCGACATCGCTCTTGGTCACAAGGGGGTTGGTGTCGTCGAATAACTTGGACCGGATGTCAAGTACCTGAAGAGGGGCGACCGTGTTGGTTGGGGATATGAGCATGACAGCTGTGGCCACTGTCAGCAGTGCCTGAAAGGCGCCAAGACATACTGTCCTTATCGGGCGATGTATGGTGGGTGAACATAATGGTGTTTTACGGTGGTATTAAGCCTGACTGGAAACAGCGCAAGCAGATACTGATTAAGGATCATTCGCCACTGAGGCCGTCTGGCGCGAGGCTTTTCCATTCCAGATTCCAGATACCCTTACTAATGAAGAAGCCGCCCCGTTAATATATGGTATGTTCAAGCCTGCGAGACTAATTACAGTTCTAATCGCTCTAGGTGGCATCACCGTGTTCAATACTCTCCATAACTATCGCCTAGCACCAACGGAAACCGTCGCAGTCCTTGGAATAGGGGGACTGGGCCATATGGCTGTTCAATCCGCCGCCAAAGCCGGATGTAACGTTATTGTCCTCTCAGGCAGCGAGAGTAAGGAGGACGAAGCTAAGGATCTAGGCGCACACGAGTTCATCGCAATGAAGGGTAAGAAAGAGCTGAGAGCAACCCGGAACATTAATCGTCTCCTTATTATAACGCCAGCGCATACAGACTGGGCCCTACTTTTACCACTACTAAATCCAGGCGCCAGTATACACCTTCTCGGCGTTACTGATGGCAATCTTGAAATTCCTTACATGCCACTACTACTAAATAGCCTCACGATTCAAGGTTCTGTAATTGGGTCCAGACATATTCACAATTAGATTCTCGCAGTTACTGGGCTCCACCATATAAAGCCGGTGCTAGAGAAGTTTCCTATGAACGAAAACAGCATCAACGAGGCTATGGATAAGCTAGATAAGGGCGACATTCACTTTAGAGGGGTCTTTGTCAACTAAGTTTTGGTCAGACAATGAAAGTTATATTGAAGATCTTCTCCATTCAGAGAACAGTATTACCCATATTAAGTTTTGATTGCCTTCTCATAAGCAGTACATAGAGTGCAGGCCCATTTTTCGTCGCCTCTCGGCTCACCACTCAAGGCGTCCACGACCTTAAGGGAATAACAATAATCCAGACTTCATTTACCAGTCGAATCTCGACTGACAACATCAGATCGGGGTTATCGCAATCACGTCTACGGATCAATCGTGGCTCGGAATCTGAACCAGAAGACAGCTGTTGACTGAAAGCTAGTACCGTGCGTTGGCATCATGAGAATGGACTCGTACACTAGGCGCTGCGATGTATCTCTGAAATGTACAAGTCAGTATCGTCCCTAGTGCATAGAACGCCACTGCGCACGATCTTAGTCGACGTTTTAAGGCCTACAGGTGGTTGACTATCTTGATACAGTCCATGGGAACGAGCAGTATTGCTCGCTTGAGGAGGTATGCATGTTTTCATGTACTGCATGTGAATGAGGCTGAAACAAATCCGGTGGCACAGCATACAACGACCCAATCGTCAGAAAGAATGGTAGCGTGATAATCGAACGCGTGAACTACTTATTTTTTCCAGTATGCAGTTTCCCGATGGAGAGTCTATGTGATTGCCGATCCAGTGGATCTGCCTACGATCATAGTGAGCTTATACTACGAATGCGGAGTAGGTAAGTGTACCACGGGCGAACCTCAATTCTTCAATCGTCTTCACGGCCAGAAGGAGTTTTGCAATTACACTTAGAAAACTCTGGAACAAAACTTTGCGTTGGCTGCATGGCTTTTGGGTCGAATCTGGCCCCCTTGCCGGCGATGCAAATGTCTTGGCTCGATACAGTGGCGCATTCCCGTAGTGAAACCCGCACTATCCTATAAATGTGATTGGTGGATCAGAACGTCACTCGTATCAGTAGTATGTATGCATCTGTGTGTACTGCGGCGCAGTTGTAACTTGGCCAATCGTTAGGCTCATTTTCCCGACCCTGATTGAGGTGATTTGGGAAGGGACGTTTCAGTGTCTGCAGCCATTCGAGATCACTAAGCCGAGCGTAGAATGTTACACAGAATAGGAGATGTAGAGAGCGTATAGTTGTACCGCGCCAGCCACAAAGCCCTCACATTTCTACTCTCTCGCATCGTATCGAGCATCCAGGCGTACGCAAACAAGGGGAAAGTTATGGTTAGGGTTATAATAAGGGGTGTTTGGCGCGGGTGGGGTTGGGAGTAGAGAGAAAAGGAAGGAAAAATAATAGCGGAGGAGAGGTCTTTTATAATGGAGGTCGAGGTCCATTGCCTGTCCGGGTGTAGCGCAGAAACTGCGAGAGAGGCCCGGATTGCCCAAATTGGGTACGTCCATTTCCTAATACAGGCTTGCCGTTAGATTATTTTATACTATAGTTAGTATATATTCTTTTCTAATAGTAGTTAGTTATATTCTATAGTATATCTCTATATAAAATAAATATAAAATTAGAAAAGTTAACTATAGTTCTAGATATTAAAATAGTTATTAGAAGTCTATTTTTCTTTAGTTAAGAGTAGAAATCCCTATTTAGTTTAACTTAGTAATATAGTACTACTAGTAGTCTAGTACTACTACTATTATTTTATAAATAAATTTCTTATAGTAGTAGATACTATCTTTTCTACTATTTTATAGCTATCTCTACTATTATTAATATATAGCTAGTATTATCTCTATAGTCTTATTTTATATATACTATAATATATAATACTAGAAATTAAAATAGTACTATATAAGAGAATTATAGAGGGTTATTAGAAAGACTATATAGGGTTAACTAGAGGGGTAGTTAGGAAAGTTTTTTAGTAACCCCCTAGATATAGGTATTTATATAGAGAGTAGGATATTCCAGAGTAGAGTACCCTTTTTACTAATAGTATAGGTAGACTTATACTAATACCAAAAACCCCCCACTATCTATTACCTACTTCTACCTTCTCTCTAAGTCTAAGAATAGTTCGAAAAGCTACTACCATAGCATTACTCAGAAACTCCCCCCAGATATATTCAGGATGGCGCTGCCCAAGCCAGATCTGGCAGGCCTGGCACGAAACCTCGCACTCGCCCTGGAACCCGCACTGGCGAATAACCTCAAGCCCATCCAATATACCTGTTGCTGCCCTGGCCACAGGAATCACAACATTCGGCCACTGGCATGGATTGGCAACATTCTGCCCTGTTGCGCACCACTTCTGGCTCACCCAGCACCGTCGACAGCTGTGGCAGTTGCCAGCATCGCGCACCCCTCGCCGGAAGTCGTCCAGATCCCTCCCTGACATCAGGGGCTGCGCTGTGCACTGCATCGTCCTATGCTCTTGCCAGTCTGCCAGCCCCAGCACCCAGCATATCGCACACCCAGCCCGCAGCTCATCCATAGTCGCCTCCACCTCTTGCCATTCCCTTGCTGTGTGTGACTGGGCCTGCTGCCACTCCATCCGGCCCTCATCACATCGATCGCACCCGGCAGAGTTGACGTCGCTGCATACCACCCCCTGCCCATCTATGTACTCACTCATCTTTCCGCGCCGGCAGCCTTCACTCTCGATAAACATACCCATCGCACACACATCCACCGATGCTCCACTCGCCCGGATCCGCCGCTCTACTTCACCTGGCTCAGCGATAATCACCGAGTCTGCCACCTCACCGCCACGCCCGGCACGTCCGCTCTCCTGGCAGTAGTCAATCATGCTCCACGGCATGCCCACATGCAGGACAAACACAATACCAGGAAAGTCAACCCCAGTTCCAAGCGCTGAGGTGGTCACAATAAGTCCGCCTTCCTCCAGCCAGCTGGCAAGAATCTCCGCTCGATCCAACTCATCGGCCTGGTAGTACCGGCAGTCCAGCGCTGCTGCCAACATCTCGCAGGCAGGCTTGCTGTGGCAGTAGACAACGCCTTTCTTGCCACCTTGCAGCTGTTCCTGCCGCCGTCGACACATGGCCTTGCCTCGCGCACACCACGACACGTAATACCGGAGATTGGGCCGAACGGTACTGGCCCGGATATAGGTGGCAGCTTGGATCAGCATGCTTCTGCCCAACACCGCCTCCAGCACAGGCGGTAGCGTTGCTGTCAGCAGCACGATCGGGCAGGTCAGCATATGTAAGTTCCGCAGCTTCGCCAGCTTTGGCCGCCAATGGCTGGAGGTGATGATGAGATGGCACTTGTTAATCACTACCTGCTGCAGCTGCTTCTTATTATTCAGCGCGCTGGCGTACTTTAAGAACTCCGCCTTACCAGCAACATTAGCACTAACTAGCACGACGGAGGCCAGGTTCATCTTACTGTTCATCTATTCCACGCAGTTAATACCGTGCGTACAGATATGTGTTACCAGGTCCTCAATCAGAGCGCGGAACGGCACAACAACCACCGTTACCCTAGTATTGTCGAGGCAGGCTGGCACTATGAATAGCAGACTCTTAACTGCACCTATTAGGAGTATAACTACCAGCGGTATCTATCTGTTCACTACAGCGAAAACGGCCTGCTTCTACTCGTCCGACTTCAACATTATATCCAGCTGGCCGAGTACCTGCTGCATCGCGCTGGCTACCACACTCGCCAGAACACCTGCCACGTTAATCGTTTTTCTCTGCGGCAGACCGATGGCGAAGTCGTCTCCCTCCGTCAGTTTATAGCCTTGGTGTCGTGCCTTTACAATACTCCGTCTCCAGCCTCCCCAACTCATCCTGCATAAGCTTAATCTTTTTCAAGATGGAACGTTGCGACTCGTTCTCCTGCTTTCTTTTCATCCTATTACTCCGAGCCCGAGTGGGTGATGCTATATACGATTGCCCCTCTGAGCTAAAGGTAACATTGCTACCGCTATCGGACAATTCCGCTTCCTTATTCGAGCCAGGTGAAGGCGGAATAAAGCGATTATCAGGAAAGTACTTCGGTGCTTGTATATCCTTTTGCTTTCCCGATAGTTCTTCATCGGAGCCCACGTCAACAGTGAGCGGATCTTTGTCCGTTATAGCTAAGAACCGGTGCCATGTATGGCTGTTCTCATAATAGCGGTCGATAAGCTCCGGTTGAAGCTTGGCTGGAAACGCCCGGTCAAGAGCGTAGGCGCTTGCGTGTGTAGATTGTTTATGGTCGGTCTGGAATGAAAGAAGGCGGAGAAAACCATCATAATCCTTTGGCATGTTTGGTTCGAATGGTTTAACGAGCGTAGACAGATGCTTCTTTGCGACACTGACGGCTATCTGGCGATATCTCTTTATCGTGAGTGGAACTGGAGACTCGGTAGTAGACTGCAAGAGGCTTTTTGCGCAGCTCGGTGCACTGAAACAGCCAATGACGTCTTTGTACCTGGTGAATAAATGAGGATTGGAGCCGACCTCTCGAACGACTTGCAATTGGCGGACGAGGAAATCGCTAAAAGGCCGAATGTAAGCCAGGTACATGAAGAGTACTTGCTCAATGATCGGGCAAGGGAATCGCACAATGTAAAATGAGTTGTTAGATCTTGTAGTGGCTTTGTTGTACGAAAAAACCAGCATCATACGGCCATTGTAGACAAAGATATTGCGCATAGCAGCAGCCGTGTCTGCCCAGCGAATCATGCTGAACTCTTCACCGCGAGCTAGCATGCCAATACTCATATGGAGTGCGGCGAACAAGGCGATCTCGGCGCCTGAGGTAGGCTATCGCTCGGTCACGCCCGGCCCCGGCGAGCGCAAACCCGCCCCGATCCTTGGAGAAGGCGACACGCGTCAACAGCTTGAAGCTACCTCGCAGCTGATTAGCAGGCTCATATATAAAGGAAAACCCAGGACGATGTGTCACGAGACTGTCTTAATCTGGGCCAGGTCCACTTTGGGCCATTGGCCGAACATGAGCCTGCGGGCTTCTTGCTCAGTTCGGGCGAGAAGGTGATGCACAGTCTGACGCAGCTGCTGCATGGAGAGATAGAAGCCGTCAATCTCCAGCGTCTTACCGTCTAGAGACCATGATATGTTGGTTCTCGCGCCTTCATGCCTAGCAACCGCTCGACCATGTTGGAGGCGTTCAATCAGATAGCCGAGAGGCGAAGAGCTCCCCCGCTGAAGGTATTTGGGCCAAATCTGAGCACACAGACGTTCGACGTGGTTCGAGTAAGTGGCACGCGCTGGCCACGGGCTCTGCAAGGTGTGGTAGAAACTAGCTTTAATTTACTAGGTATTTTTATCTTTCTACTATTATTCTATAAAATTATAATACTATAAATCTAATTATATAACTTTTTATATATTTATTTTATACTTAGTATCTAATCTATAATTATATTCTTCTCCTATATAATCTAATTAGTTACTATTATTAATATAATTCTTATAATTCTATTATAGTATAGTAGCTATAATATAGTTATAGTAGTAGACTTAACTTTTATATAAAAGTATTTATAATTCTAAATATAGTCCTAACTATAAATATAATAGTAATAAGATATATAATTCTAGGGAGTATTAACTACTAGAGTACATAAGAATAAGGTAAGTAGAATAGATATATATACCTATATAATATTAGGGGTATATAAACTTTATAGATGGCTATGCTCTATTAGCCGGGTACGGAATAGAAGAGAGAAAGGTAGACTAGAACTTACATATCTAATAGACTATTAGCCACATCTTATATGGTATAATTAACACTAAATAAGGGCCCACTTAGTATGCCACCTCCCTAGCTCCTTTTGCTTTTTTTGAGACTATCGCCGTTGACGGAAGACCCCACAACAGAATAAGTGAGAAACGGCGCCCATTGCATACTATACCGGATGTCGACAACCTTTGTACTTGAGTACGAAGCTGAAGCGTTGAAAACAGTGCTTATCTGAGTACACAAGAGCTCCATGGCCGCCTCATTAACGTGAAACAGTGTATTCTTCTCCGGAAATCTTGGTGCAGCCGGTGCCTTTGGATTGGTCATGTGCTTGTACCATATGAGAGCGGTAGTAGAGCTATCGAGTTGCGTTTCCGTTATGTATTGGGAATCCGTCGTGGCTGATAGACTCTTTATGCACACCTGGAAGTTCCCTTTGAACGCAGTCCAGTGCGACAGACTGCTCCTGTCAGTGCGGCCTTTGGACTTGTATTCGTCGTAGTAGAGGTTATATACTTCTGCCAGTTTGGACATGTTGGTGCCCCTCGGTGGTCGTCGTAGTGGAGCTAGAGGAACGGTCACCATTTCTTGCGTAAATGTACGACCCAGACAGGAACTCGCGAGGATTGGTGTCCTTGGGTATGAAGTCCTTCACATTCCCTGCCACCCAGTCATCTTCTGCTTTTGCAGACCGACAACAGTTTATCAAATCGTTGATTGGCTGAGAGGAAGCATAGACAGATGTGTTTGTGTTGGCTTTTAAGCACTAGGAATAGTCTTATCGTGAGCCATGTGGCGCTAACACGTGATTATGACTAGTACATCTGATTATGGAATATGCCTATCTCAGGCGTGTATCACTCAAAGACCATGTACTTCTAAGTAGGTGATCTTTCTCGCCCACGAGTTGATGAGCACAAAAACAGTCGACAGCAGCTTCATCTATCCACCTCCCCCCTGAATTGGAATGGACGCTCTACCTAGGTACATGAATCATAGGCACAGGGGTTGGGTATGAGAAGCATTTCGATTCACTATAGTTGTAGGTTTGATGCTACGCTCCCCAGACGCCGTTTTCAGCCTTCATTTCTCCTCCCTCGTTTTAAAGAATGTTCCATCAATTCTAGATATCCCCTCCAAATGAGTAGCTGCATCGAGAGTTCCTTGCCCGCTGGCCGACTAGCTCACTATACGAATATTTCTTTAGGTATGGTCAAAGATGAAAAACGGTGCCGTGCAGCTTACTTGGATTCAGTTCGAGGACTTGGCACGCTTGTCCCAGTACTGGATAGTGGGTGGCTCGGAGGACTCGGCACGCTTGTCCCAGTATTGGATAGTAGGTGGCTCGGAGGACTCGGCACGCTTGTCCCAGTATTGGATAGTAGGTGGCTCGGAGGACTCGGCACGCTTGTCCCAGTACTGGATAGTGGGTGGTTTGGGGGACTCGGCACGTTTGTCCCAGTACTGAATAGTAGGTGGTTCGGAGGGATCGGTGTTGGATTCTTCGGCCCCACTGATGGGGGCTGCATGTACAACCAATGTAGCGCCAAAGATGGCTACGAGGCTCAGGATATACTTCATGTTTGATAAAGTGAAAGATCGGTGCGGTAAATGATTACGGTGCTGGTTGGTGTCTTCTGTCGTTACGCGGCTTCGAGACTGATATTTAACCATGGCTGTGAGAAGAAGACTGATGGAACTTTGAAGCGATTAAGCTCATTGGTCGAAGCCTGTCTGTTGTCAGAATCTCATAGTGGGTTCCAGTTCAGAGGTGCTCGTCACGACCATTGTCAGAAAATTGACATACTATATCACGTGCGCTGTCACTTTTGCTCCACATCTCGACAATAGCAATTAACGCTCTACCTGCTCAACAACCACTTTTCAATATGACTCTACAAGAGAAAACGCGTCGACGCTTCGCTATTACTAATATTAAGTTTCGAAGTCTTGTGCGGTCCGCGCCGCTCCTACAGGGAGCCGACTCACTAGGTTTACCAGCCTAACAAGTTCCTGCCTGTCACTTTAGCTCAAGCACATCTGAACTATCTAACATGAACACCGCGCGGTGTCTATGTCTTGTTGTAGCACGTTTCACTGTTCGTCCAGTGTCAGAAACACCAAGCCAAGCCTCCAACTCCTGTGAAGAGTGCTATTTGCTTTTAGGGAAGACAAGTATAGCGAACGAATGCCTACGTCTTGAGTTTTGTGGCGCAGTGCAATTCATATTATACTATTAGGACTTCAATATATCATTTTTGTATCGATTTCATTAACTCTCAGGCATCTGAGTACTGGATGATTTTTCTATCAATTTCTCCGATATAAACTAAGCATCAACGTCAAGGTGGAAACTCGGGAAGCGAATTTTCAGCCCCGGTTTTCAATATGTAACGATGGACTGGCTTAGAAATATTTTTTGCCCAGCTCAAAATCTGCTCTGGATCACGACACTTGTGCTTGGTACTGAAAAATGGGGTCGGAGCTCCCACCTTATCTGTCCAATGAAACACTACTAGCCCTGTATCGCCTGTACACATGAGTGCCTGTCTAATCATATCAATACAATGATCAGCATGCTCTCGCTGATGAAAATGATTCCCTTCTTCCCAAAACGCGTCGATCTCCCTGTAATGTTCCTGGTAGGTCCATTTTCGGAGAAAGTTCAAACAGTGAAGCTGGTGGAACATTTCGATTGAAGCCATATATCCCGGGCCACCATTATCTTTACTGAGTTTCACGACGGTATCCTCGGAGAAATCGTTGCCTGATCGATGCAATTCATCCGGCGTGACGCCAAGAATGAGAGGTGTTCCAGGCATCCATTCTACGGAAATGAAACCCTTCATTAGTACTCAAACTCATGTCGACTGTCTCCAGTGTCGATCGATAGATGACTTACCATGGTCTGTGAAGCGATCCCACTCAATGTCGATCTTCGAACTCGGTGGGCCTCTGTATTTGTTTTGATAGTAGAGCGATCCGTTGAAACGCGCCCATATGGCCGTCAGGTTGTCTAGATCTGCATCTAATTCTTGTGAATTAGCTTCGAGAAAATTACTTAGATACGTTCATAAGTCGTCACTTACGCCAGAGTGGAGTGGCCGCAAGATTACTAAGAGTACTGTTGGTCGTTGTGGTTTGCGATGGCAGATCGGAGTATACTCGCAGGGCAAGAACCGTAATGACAGCCCCCAATACTATGCCTAGGACGAACGCAGCGGCAGCCGATGTCAGGAGCATGACTGATTGACGTTGTATAAACAACCGTTGATATGATGTGTGCAATCGTGTGGGACTCCTATCACTGCTCCACTTGTCTTCGTCTTCCGGAATTGACTGGTAAGCTGTGTCTGAAGAGGACTCCATCATGCATAGTATGAAATGAATGAAGATGATGAGGGTGGATGGTCAAAGCCCAGCAATCAAATCATCAAAGTTGTGATTACCGTGCACATGCAGGGGCCACTTAACTAGACCATCGTAAGCGAATCGTCAAGGGGGAAGGTGTACCTGTGTCAGAAATTCAGATCCCATGTTCACAAGTCATCCCGCGCTTTACCTGGCGCTTTACCTGATCAATATGGTATACATGCCAGCGTGATAACCCCCTGTTATCCATAATATGACGTCCATCATATTCGCCAATCCAACAAATCTTTGACAACAAATTACACATTCAGCTTAACAGTGTAGGCACAAGATCCAATTGACACGCATACGCAATCGAAGGATTTCTTGGAAACATGATTCATCTACACATGCTTGCTCCTAGGCATACTGTAGACCAGCGAGACTTTCAGTAATAACCACATGAAGAATAACCCATCGTGACCGTCGCACGCTCGCACTTCCCCTGATTGCAGTCTTCAATTTCATGCAACCATGGCTGCATCAAAACTTCGGAACAGTGTAAAGTGTGCCCAAATCCGGTGGCCTTGCTGTCCATTGGCATATGGTTTAATACTGCTTCGTGCAGCTTCGCAAGGACAAATAAACAGTGCACGGGATGATGCTCTTTTACTGTCCATGCCATTTCCCATCTGCCCTCCATAATCTCTTCCTCGGGGATTCGGGTCTCGGGCATCCATTCGCTCGAGCTGTAGTACGAGAGATTGGATCGGTCCCAGAAGGTTTGAAAGAGTTCGGGATGATGACAAGCCGGCTGTATCCATACGTAGGAGATGTTATCGAAAATGCAGCCTTTGGCCTTGGCCTCGCTAGGAGTTTGCCCACAATCTCCAAATTCATCGTGTTTGTGACCAATTCCCATAGCCGGAGTGAGACCATAAATTGAAAAGCCTGCCGCAGCAAGACCAAGAGCCACCAGAGCTACCAATGTTTGCTTTCGTCGGATAGACCATGAATTGGCTGTCGTTTGTATGATCTTTTCTTTCGAGTGGTCCAGAAGCGTTGTATCGATGCCAGATTCCTCCTCGGACGAGCTCCGCGTATCGTCGTATGAAGAAACCATTGAAAGTAAACGAGACGCAGAAGCTAATTTTGGTTGATGTGAAGACTTTAATTCACCCAAACGACATTTTGATAGTCGAGCGGGCGGCAAAAGGCGCTAGTCCTCTTACGGAAATTATGCCTGACAGGTGGTCATTTTTCTGACATCTGAGTCTGATCTTGTCCACTTTCGGAAGAAATTGATACCCAAAAGAAGTACTTGGATGTTCAAAGGCATGTGGTCGAATTTGAACTCGAACACCGAGTACTCTTGCACTCTACCATCAAAACCGAGTTATGGACATTGGCGCTCACATCCCATCTGGCACAAGTGATGTTTGGTCCATCGAAACAGACAAGGAGAAATATGTACACGAGGAGAACGAGAGGCTTCTAAGCGAGTCCGAGCCGGCGCCGGTTCACTCACCATACCGATGGCAGTCCAGAAGTCTGACTTTTGCCAATCTTCTCCTGTTTTTTTCTTCTTTGCTCATGCTTCTCATCTCACTTCTCCGACCTACTCTATTCGCACAGTCCCCACGCAGGCGGGAAATTTCATGGTCTCCCGTCATGGACTTCGTTCCGGCGCAAACAGTCCGATTCAACGAAACCTTTGGCTTTCCAACGGTAGCCCCATCCATATTCGCGGGACATCCTAGCAAAGAGGTTGACGAAGCATGGGCTCGTTTTTCTCATCATCCAAGAATGGACGGAAGGATAGGTCGAATGACGGTACCTTTTCCTGCCATTCAAAAAATGGAAAAGTCGAAAAATGAAAAGTGGGCGGCCAGCGCGGTCGAGATTGTCGACGGCAGATACATGGCCAGCCTGGAACTTTTCCACAACACGCACTGTTTGGATATGTTTCGCCAGCTCATATACCCTAAACATTACAAAATAGATGTCATGTCAAAACGAGGCCACCTAGAGCATTGTTTGGAGACGGTTAGGCAAGCGATTTTTTGTAATAGTGGGACTGGCTTGGTAACATTCCACTGGGTAGAAGGCAAGGAAGAGCCTTGGCCAGATTACAATGTCGGGCATCAATGCAGAGATCCCGAGGCAATGCTCAAGTGGGCACTTTCCAACACCGTCGATAATCCCAGGGAAGGAATCAAGAAAAAGGGCGGCGAAACTGAACTGCAACCACATGACCTCGATTAGCATGTAGGTCGAGAATGGCATGAGAGAAGGAGATTCCCCAACCCACACCCGACAAGCTTTGTCTTTCATTGCAAGTAGTCGCGCTTGACTCAAGGTGTAGTCTAATGTATAGGGCTATTTAGCTACAAAACATATGATACTATTGAAAAAGTGCAGGTCGGCCACTTTTGACATTTCTCTATGTGCAGTGCTCTGTTCCGGCTTTCCCCTCCACCGGGGCGCCACTCGCACACCTCGTACTCCTTGTGTCACAGTTCACCGGAAGGACAGTCTAGGAACTTCCTTTTGATTATGATAGTTCGTTCATCAAGCGCTCGATGTTTCTCAGGTAGCATCTCGGCGCACCTCGGCCAAGGAAATGGGGGTCGCGTCGTTCTCGTCAGTAGATTCCCACCGCGTCCAATCCTTGAAAGAGACAAATTCGTTCATGAGTACGCTGTCAACACAGCAGCCGGGACCACATGCAAGACAAATATCGGATTAGCATACCGCGGTACGTGCTTCTATGCTTCAAGTTCCCCAATTGTATGTGGGTGGGCCATGGTGATGGAGATGTTGTGGATAGGAGGTGTACAGAGATCTCAGAATTGATTTGGGGGTAAAGATCTTGTGTTACATGGTTAAATGGCTTGTGCTCACGTGACATACTTGCTGTGGTAGAACGATGGTGGCTAGCGCAATGTCAGGGAATCGGATGCCCAAATCATAAATTATCTGACAGCGCGTATCAGGCGGCTCAACCACCAATGAAGTTGGAAAGAACGACTACGCACGCCACACACCAACTAACTAGAGCGTTCACGATTTCCTAGTCACCTAAAGCGATGTGTCTTCACACTTTTCTACAACGGACAGAAGGATAATGCTATGTAACCCAGTCGCATCTAGAGGATTTTCGCCCTCGGTGATTCTTTCCACCAAAGCATTACTACAATGCTCAATGTGTCCCCAACCGCCTATCCCATCCCACCGAAATTTCCCCTCTCGTGCTCGTTCAAGACGTCGTAGCATATAAGCGCAGTGAGCAAGATGTTCTTCTTGCGATGACCATGTCTTCATTCCCACTCTCTCAGAAAGCTCTTCTTCGTTCAGTATCCGATCCGTGAGATTGTTGCTTCGGAAGAACGGAAAAGCCCCAAACTTCAAACTAGGCCGTGCGAGAAGAGTGCGGAATTCGGAGGCGGTAGCGTGATCGTAACATTCCGGCGGGACCCATAGATAGCCAAGAGGATCGAAAATACAGCCAGCTGCCTTAGCGGAGCTGGATGTGTTGCCGCAATTTGTGGTTTCAAGAGTCTTTTGATGTGGATGTGGTGTGTGTTGTTGCTGTCGAAAGTTGAGCAAGGCCAAGATGAGGAGGACGATGGAAAGAACACTGTTGAGGCCAATGACGCTTGGGAGATACCGGCGAGGGACCGGCTCGCCTATATCAGAAAAGTCTTGCTCGGGGCTGCACGCCTCCTGGTCGTTGAGCGCGCGGTAGAACTGAGGCTCTGAGTCCAACCCCATGACTGCGGGAAAAAGAGAAGACGTATGAGACAACAGAATATCTGAAAGGAGGAAATATATGACGATAGGAATTGCGCAGCGGTGAAATGATGTGGTTCGGACGGGATGTCAGAAAATGAGATTGGTTTTCTGACATGCATGCACCCCAGCGACCAGAAGAGGCATTATCCGAAGAATGCAATACTCGATAGTTGAAACTAGCCAACCACGTAATGAAACCCTTGTTGAGTTCAACTTTACATAGTAAGTAGTTACATGGCCATAGAGCCGACGACAAGATTACCGTCGCGGCTCTGCAACCTGCGCAATCGCCAAGCAGCAACCGAGCTAGGTATGATACCCAACACGATGACCCATGCCATGCTCCCGCCGAGCTCCAAATGCGACAGAACAATAAACATTGGGGCGCAAACTGCAGCAGCAATGAGTTGTGGGAGTGCAATTGCCACGTTGTGTATGCCCATAACGACACCCGTTTCGATACTGGTATCCCTCATGGATGCACACTCCATACCCAGGATTGCAAAGGGTGCATACTGCGTAATAGAAAATGAAACTCCCGCGAAGAAGGCAAAGGATAGGTATAGCCGCCAGCTGGAAATGAAGAATGCCCCCATCAAAGAGAAGCTGTACAAAGCCTGTGAAGCAGTCCACAGCCCAAGTATGGAATGCAAACTTTGTATCCGAAAAGCATTGATCATCAAGCTTGTAATAAGCATTGCGCATGAGAGTACGAAGAAACTCAAAGTTCCAATGCGCGTGGCGACTGATGTGATAGCCAAATTTTCCGCAATTCCGGATGCGGCCAAACCACGCCGGGCGACTGCCTTTTGTCAATCAAGTTTGCGGAGCATGAAGATGCAAAACGTACAGATGTTCGATGCATGGCTCGATCCGTAGTAAAGCAAAGGAAACCAGGCCATCCAAGAGAAAAATTGAACGATCATGACTTGACGCATGATAGTGTTCATGCGATAGAACCCTGTGTAGGCTTGTCTCAGGTTTTGCAGTATGCCCGATGGGCTCTGTGTAGACGATTTGGTTCTGCTTGGTATGGCCGAATGTTCACGGGTGAAACCACAGCCAACCATGACCGTGGAGGTGAGCGCAACCGTGGCTATCAAACACAACACTTGGAATTGTGTCCACGTCCCAAGGCCCGATATCTGCAGGGGAGCTTTAAGACCGGAGGCAGCTCCAACTAGGCTCCCGCAGGCAACCCAGTAACTCGCGCACGCGCTGGCTCGCCATTGCTGCTTTTTGGAAATGGACTCGATGATGAGGGCACGTATCCCGACCTGCAACGGCTGTATCCAGAAGTTCAGTGCCCATACAAACGTGAAAGCCAGAACGAGCGTAATTGCCTGTTGAGTATCCTCGTTTGTAGAAAGTAACAAAAGACCAACGATTTGCTTGATAAAAGCAAGGAAAACGATGCTGAACCCAGTTCCGATGGTTCCAAGTACTATGAATGGGCGTCTCCGGCCAAAACTGCTTTCGAAGTTGTCGCTCGCGGCTGCTATATAAGGCTGCACAAAGATCCCACACACAGGCCCTGCCATCCAAGTGATTGCGGTGATATGGCGAGGCATGCCGATAGAAAGCAAGTAGTTTGTTCCATTTGAGAGAACGACCGACCATATAACTTGGAGCCTAGAGAATCAGTGTTAAGCAAAGGGACACGAAAAGATAGTGGGGTTGTTTACCCTCCACACATGCTCGTCGTAGCGTGTAAAGCCCATATGCACGAATCTCGCTCGCGACGTCCGACCGGCTCAGTCATGTTGGATCCGGCTTTGGCTTCGAGCAAAAACGATATTGAAACAATTCGCTAGGAAAGTTGTTGAATTCTATAAGTATCTTCATACCGGTTCGAAAGTGACGTGCTGACAAGAATCCATGGCATTTTATGACAGTGTCAAGCTCCATGCGACATGCGACCCCGAATACCACTTGCCATAAACTACCTATGTAGCCTCAGCAATTGCGCAAGGATTTCTAATGGTATTTCAAAAGACCATGTTTTATCTTTTTCTACTTCTGAATGCGTGTTTGGGTTCTGCGTCATTATCCATCCAGTCAACACGGGAACAGCATGTTCTAGTCAAATCCCCGCACCATACTATCTTGAATCTCATCTCGAAGGATTCTAGGTTCTCTCTCTTCTCTAACTTATTAAGAGAAACACCTACCCTGACAAAGGTCCTGGGGGATGAAGCGCAGAAGCTGACCCTCTTTGCTCCTACAAATGCAGCAATCCGCGAATTTGAACGACTAACAGGAAACGACGGGATCACACTGATTGAAAACATCCTTCGCTATCACGTCGTCCCATGGCAGGTATCGCTAGCAGAGCTCATATGTACTCCGACTCTGCCTACGCTAGTGGTTTCCGATAATCTTGGTGGGCAACAGCGGGTCAAGATTGCTCTCTCAGCAGATGGATTTGCTCTCGACGGACGTGCTCATGTTGCATATCACAGCATACCAGCGATTAACGGCCGCATAAATGCCGTCGATGCTCTTCTACGCCCCCCTCAACAATCCGTTCTTGATACAGTTCTGAGTCTGCCAAGCTCTAAATTCAGTACGATGCAAAAAGCGTTGCTCGACTCTGGTCTCTCCGCTGAACTTGGAAATGCCGCCTTCTCGGGAGCGACCGTGTTCGCACCATCGAACGACGCGTTTCTCGGCCTTGGCCACCTACGCCTCCAGCATTTGTTCTCGCAGTCTGGTCGCCACGAGCTTCGTAGCCTAGTAGCCGCCCACATTGTATTGAACCAAACGCTCTACTCCAACGCGTATTACGGTCCTCAAAGCGTGCAGGCGGACATCAACCTTTGTCCAAGCGGTGTTCGCTGGTTTCGGCTGTACACTCTGGATCCAAAAACCTCCCATCAAGTTCAGGTTGTGAGATTAGCAGGGGCGATTGAGATGTTGATCAACGGTTTTGCTCGCGTACAGGATAAGGATATCATTTGCAGAGACGGGGTGGTGCACCTCACAGACCGGCTTCTTAAACGACATTGAATTGGAGTATCTTTTGACTCCAAGTCCTTGATTTTACGTTCTCCGATCTAGCTATGAGAATGATGTTCATGGTGAGAAGCCCTGGCTGGATCCATATCATCCCCGTTCTCCTCGTGCCATGTCTCTATGCTGCTCACCAAAACCCCATAGTCGGCACATTGATGCGTTGTCCCAAATCCCGTAACCCCGCCTTGCGCATTCCTGATCTCGACCGTGCGATCGCTAGCACACATCAACGTTTGTCTCAGCAGCTCCACACAGTGTCTGACGTGGCGTTCCTCCACCATCTCCGGAACGTCGTTGGACTCTAACTTGCGGCCAGCCGTTGCAGAGTCGTAAGCTAGGTAGTACGCCTGGCGGACAGCATCGAGGCAATGGAGTTGGTGGAATACAGAGAGTGTGGATCTCTGTGGGACTTCTGGTGTGTGTGAAAAGAATGTACCTCCCCTTGGGTATAAGGCATCCCATGCAGCTGAAGACGCATTGGATGGCCGTGTCGCGAAATCGTCCAACCAATCAAATCTTCTGATGATCGTAGGTACTAGGAAAACGTTGGTATGGGGAACAATTTTGGCTTCTGCCTCAACAGAAGATGTACTGACGTTGAATTGTGAAATGCGGATCGTGATTCATCACGCTTCTTCGGCCTACGAGAAAACTCGCTGTGAGGAGGGAACCGCATATCACGACAATCGAAAAACTCTTTGATTTTGATATCTTTGTGTTTGAGGAGGCGCTGGTGGGGCCATCGACGGGAGCATAAGCTGGAGATGATTCATTAAAGAATTTCATGTTGAAGCATGCGAGTGGTACTGCTATGGAGATGGTGGTGATTGGGTATACTACCTATGAGGAGATGCGGAGGATCGGGGGTAGTGGTCGGATGCTTGCCCTGTGGTGTCAAGATGTCAGAAAATTGATGGGTCATAAAGTGACGCACCAAGAGCACATAGTCTGAGGACCATCACATTTTCTAGCATTCGATAAGGTACCATTCATAGGTCAAAGATCACGATGAAAACGACCATAGCAGGGCCGTCTTGTCCGTTGCTCATGATGTTGTTGAACAGTTGTTTGCAGGCATGAATGAGAGTTGCGTTTTGGAATCTGGAATTTGATTGATTCGGTGATGGAGCAGACTATGGAGGAACGTGACTGTATACAAGTCTATGTGCAGTATGAGGAGGCGACAACACTTGGTTGTTTGACATGAGAAATAGGCATGTTCATCGAGAAACAGACTCCGTAGCATAGGTCAGAGACTCTAAACTGGTCCCAGGTACATAAACAACCCTGATTCCCTTCCTGTTCCTTCAAGACACGTTTGCGCCCATAGGCAGGTTAGTGGGCGAGCAGCCAAGTAAAACCTGAAAGACCGAAAAGACGACCATGGGTGAGTAAGACGGCTCGAGATTGGATGCCGCCACTATACGACTCAATAGCGACCAAAGATCCGGGAGCCGATCCTGCAAGATTGCTTTGGTCACTGCGCCATTCTGGCCAGCTCTGAAGTGTGGGCTGGCATCATTTTGCGCGTTGAGGAAATGCTGGACCTGCTCAAGATGATACTCCTCCGTCGAATGGACAATCTCCTCCTGCCAACCTCTTTTCTCTCTTACACTCCACGACTGTGCCGAACGATTGAGGTTAGCGGCCAGGCTGCGTAAATGTCGCACGCGGCTTCGCTGCTGCATATCGTAAGCCACCGACGAGGGAGGGAAATGAGCGGTATAATATGCTGTGGCCATGTCGTCAAACGTAGAAAACCCGACTGCATCCATGGCTTTGAGGATGTGGTCAAATCGAGCACATTCGTCATTTGACTCGTGTCCGCGAAGTGGCGCACGAGGGGCAGTCCTGTTCAGGGCGGACATTTGTTGAATGCGCTGCTGGGCACCGAAGCCGTTTTGAGAGTAGGGAAAGGTATCAAAGCCCAGCTGCAGCGTGTTTGTCGGTTTTGTGGAAAGCATGGTCGTTTCTTCTGCGTCGCTCGGACCCAAGGCTTCCCTATCGAGCGGAGGCAGGGACTCGGGAAATAGATCAAACATGATGTCCTGTGGCGTACACACGGCGTTGGCCTGAGTGGTTGTTGTGGATGAGCTCATGTCGGGTGTGGTGCTCATACCACCATGAACGTCGGCTTCTTGTCTATTTGTTACGTCCTGGACAGTATCTGGAGTCAGAGAAAGCGATTTACCCAATCGATGGCGTTCTCCTAACACAACTGCGTCAGCACAAAGTAGGGGAGGCATCTTCCTGCACATTACTGACGTTTCCTTCGTTGTGCTAGACGATTTTGGATCTTCTTTCTGTCATGCGTGTTACTCACGTCACGCCACTCTCCCGCGTCTTCGATACGCATTGTGAGGATTTGTATGGAAGCGTGCAGCTAGCATACCCTTATTTAAGCTTCCCATCTGTCCCTGTAGCTTGCATCATTCGGGACCGCAGTACTGTCAAACCGAAATCTTCCCCGCTTTACGCTCAAGCAACTATGCCGTGGAGCTAGGCATACCTAGGTAACTCATCTCACCGATAACAGTGTGATAACGGTCGTGTGTTGTGAATGATATGTTTTCGTCGTCAAGTTTTTGCATCTTGCTGATCATGCATATCGTAGGATCTGGTATACAGCACACAACATCGTCGTTCGTTACCTTACCTTCCTTGTGAGGAAAGAACTGATCTTCCTGATTGTGCGTAGTTATTCTGTAAAGATGAATGTACAGGGCTGCACAGAAGCCGAAACGCGAAGACGCTCGCCGGATATAACCACAAGCAGAGTTGGTAGCGTTCCTCTATTATCAATCAGCGTGTGTAAGCTTACGTAGCTAAGCTCGTGCGTCAATTCTTTCTATTTGCTTGTTATCCATCCCTGTAAGATGGCGTCAGCATTTCAAGCTCCACTTTGCGGTGTGTACATAGTATAATAACGTTTTTGCGCAGATTGTTAGTCCGACGTAGAGGCTTATTTTGCGTCTACTAATCATAGCTTCGGCTCAAGCCTATGATGATGCTCCTTGCTGACGCCAATAGCGCTCGATGTTGGTGGCCGAAACCGGACCCTAATAACCATTCGCGAAAACGAAAAGTGGTCCCGGCTCTTATCTTTATCGCCCTATGATTCTAGTATATGATGCCATGGGAAACAGGGTTAGCGTTTTTCTGCTTTCACACAGCTCCTATTCTCTCGTTGATCTCTTTCGCTTACTGCTCTCCTTCTCTTGCTTGGATCAACACGAAAAAAAAGCCTTTAGTCATCTCTATACGGGATATTGTAGTACAACAAAGATAGTATCTTTATAAACCAACTTTTAGCTGTGGAAACTAGTCTGTCCTTTAGAGCTCGCTTACTAACACCGCACCTCGGAATAACATCGTGCCCAAAAGCAGGCAGCTGATTTAGAGTAATACCACTGTCTATACCCTTTTTATAAAATCTCGCTTGCTGATTTAGTAGGTTATGATGATAGATTGGAGACCAAACAAGCCTTTCCAAGATCTCTTCGAAGAGAGAAGACGTTCTTTCCAGATGAGCGAGAAAGGAATGTACCAAGGCAGAGTCTTCTTGACAAAGAAAGTCCCAGTTGCATACATTTAGAACCAATCAGTGCGATATACACGAAGTTTAAGGAATCTTAGAAGTACAGAGACAAATATTGCTTAACTTAGCAGAGAAGGAAAATCGAGACCTGATAGTAATAGAGAAATGCGTCGGGGAGATATTTGAAAGCAGTAGATTTCATTGAAAAATCTAGAAAGCCTTAAGACAGGCACAGTGCAAGCAGTCCAAAAACAGGGAATCAACGTAGCGAATTTATAAGCCACCAGCAATCGCTTTTACATTTTATGTGACTTCACTGCATTTTCGATAGTAAACTTGGTTAACAATTAGTTGGTCATAGTCGCTTCACGTCAATTAATCAAAGTTATCCATTCACAGATAGTAGCCTGCAGTAGCCGACCATACGCCACCTGTTGTCGTCGTGTCTGCAAGACATAAAGCATGAAGCGTCCTAGGTATATGTAGAAAATTATTCAATGCAACTTAAAAGCTATGAATGAGAAACCTACGTCATCGCATTTATAATATATTCCACCCACGTTGCATACCTGAGGATCTGTGGCGACACACGTTCCATCTTCACGTTTTGCGAGGGGGCTAGCAGTAATCAAGGCGGCCATGCCAACAATAACGATTTCAAACACGTTGTAACGCATGTTGATGGAAACTTGATCGAGGTGCGAGATTTGAGGTCAGGAGGTAAGTTGCTGCTTGTTTGATGGTAATAGTTCTTTCGGTCGCCTTAGTTCTTTTGAGGTAGACGACTCTTATACCATGATTTCGGCCTGAACTTAGCCCGTTGATTACATACGGATCAGGCAGGGTTTTACCTTTCCAGTTCAATGGATTTTGTTTCAAAGCAGCAGTAAGATGTGAGGTCCCTCGCTACCATGTACATGACAGGATACCCCGCGGACGTAACGAGAATAAACGTGGCCGGAATCAGTATGTATTGCGCGATTAGTAGTGACCTTCCCGTAGGGCTTAGACCTACAATGTCAGTGTGCTGGAACTGTGAATACACTGCATATTAGTATTGCCAATCCTCTCATGGATGCTGTTCCTCTGTCATGTCAACAAGATCTTGGGTCACAGGGTGACATCGGCGATGACTATCCTTGACATATCCTGAAACTTGGATGTGTCGATCCGCAGCCATGGTACTACGCTACGTTGGTGCTTGATCGGGTGATGTTGGGGCCAGTGAATCCTATAAAGCAGCAGCTGCGATTCCAGTTTGCCTGCTTTGCAGTCTGGATCCGAACCAAGACACTATTGCCGGCATATAAACCTCTACTAATCTTTGCGTACCGAGAATAAGTTTCCACCTCTCCAGCACAGTATTGACATTTGCTGACGTACCCATAGACACATTTCAGTGTCCGAGAACTACACGGGAACTGCCTGAAATGCATTACGTTGCGATCACCTCGTCACTTTTGTTTTTCAGAGCCGTTGCCATTGACTTCGTTCTTTTTGAAGACAATGAATGTGACACTGAGGACGACCCGAACTTGACTTGTTTCGATGCAAACTACGGTGACTGCTGTGGAACGTTCTCCACGAACGGTGGCCAGCGATACGGGGCTGCCGCCGTGAGCATGGGTACAACTGCAATCGAAAACGCTCTAACGCTCCGCGCATACAACGAAGGGGGAAAACCAGTAGCCATCTGTGGCATGGCCCGCACTTCCTGGACCCTTGCCAATGACCCAAACCATCCCGCAACATTCCCCTGTACCTCGGGTACATTTCCCAGCTCCTTCAACGGTTACAAGGCTGAGTCTGTTGTAACGGGTCGTCACAATGTAGAGCGAGACCAGGCTCCAGGGCGTGTAATGGAGCCAAACAGGTACGGCATCTTCGAAAACAACACTATATACGCTATCAGACGCGACTCTCCGATTGGTAAATGGTACAAGGAGGCGGAAGGTAACATGACGACTCAAGAAAAGAGGTCTTTTGTCATTACATATGCTGAGAACGAGCAACGCAACGACGCCAAGATATTCACAGCTTAAGGCCGCTTCATGGCGTGTGCATGAGGGCAATCTTTGGCTATAAGCCTGACAATTTGGTACCCTTCCACATGGTCCATGGTATCTTTCTGCTCCTTATGGCCTTGCGGACCATCGTTCTTTTTTTTTTTTTCAGTTATGATTATCGTCATTCTACGCTCTCTTCATAGATGTTGAAACAAGAAATAAAACCCTCATTCGTTTTGAGAATACCATGTTCCCCGTATACTTGAATGGTGGACGTGCAATTGCAATTAGCCTTGACAGGATCGGTCTCGGAACTAGGCTTCTTCGGATGCAGTATGATAACTGTTCGGGCACGGTTATTGATCACTGCGCCGCATCACCCCTGCAATCGTCGATTGCTCGTTGGTACATGCGGGTGAGATTCGTTGCACTCGTCTGTTCTCTTACATGCCGAGTCATCAAGTGTGTGCCACAAGCGAATCATGATGACGTAGAGCCTGACAAGGTTGAACCGTTTGTGCAAGGTCGCAGCCATCTGCACGATGCCATGACGTGTCCAATGCAAAGCGGGGGCACAATGCACATAAACACGCGCAACCTCCTATCGCATTTTAATGAGCTAAACCTTGTCGCAGCTCATTATCTTTCTAATACCACTTCTTTCGATATGTCTACAGACAAAATGTCTTACGCTATTTCCACACCTCAGGATCAGACTTCGAATCTATCCGACAACCCGCAAGTGTCGGATGCTCAAGCCAAGCAGGACAAGACGCCCTCAAACCCTTCCAACAAGGAATTTACCCCAAACGGCTACGGTTTGGTTCATCAAAATTACATCTATGGTATCTATCAAGACTCGGATCTCGGTCGCGAGTATGAGAAACTAGAGACTAAAGAAGAGAAGCGAGAATTCTTGCTTACTAAAGGGGAGAAGAGAGGGGAAGTTGTGCTGGACACCAGACACCAGGCACCAGATAAAACGCAAGAATAGACAAGCATCAAGCTTGGGCGATATAGTAGGATCAACTTAGGCTTGCTGAAAGGTTCAACGACTACTTTATCCGTTGGCAATGAATCATTTGCAATCTATGCCATCCCTGCTTTTTGAACATTTGCGCAGCTTGCATCTTTGCAACTCCTCAAAACCTATTAAGAAATGATAACTTCTGTCGTGGCGTACAATCCACCTAGAGTTTTAATCGCAAGTCCACCCTACCCAGGTTCTCGTTTCTCGGATGCTAATTAGCTCCACTAGCTTCTACGCTGGCCCGTGCCTCGCCTCACCAGCGCGATCTCCTCTCAGAGCAAGAAGCGATGCCGGACGGATCCGTCGAAGCAGCGCCACAGATCCAGCCAACAAGGGGTGCTGCTGCAGCCCACGATAGTACCAATCGCACTTCGACTATCGCCCACCCTCTTGGTCTTGGCTTGGATGATGTAGCATTGGCCATGACCTACTCTAGCCAATGTGTTGATGGCTCCACGGTGTGGTCGCTTGAGGATATCCAGAGTGAGGGCAACGGCTGTCTGTTTGCTGCCATTAAAGTACTTGGGAGTGTCACGTACCTCCAGACATGGTCTCTGCCTGGTGGCTCTGCAGCTGTATGGCAGGACTATTCGCACGCTATACATACACCTTCTAAATCTGGCTCTCGCTTGCCCATCAGAATCGCGGACAGATAGCACACTTCTCGCCACGATGATCATGAGCGCTGTCGAGACGAAAGCAGCCCCTAGCCAGTCCACTGCCTACTGGGACATGCACACCAAGGGAGCTGCGGCTCTGCTCGAGCTACGTGGCGCGAATCAAGTTACAAGTCAGCTGGGTTCCGCTCTCTTCTTTCAAGCTTGCAGTCATATGACAACCATTTGCATTTTGGCAGGAAGGCGGATATCTGAGGAACTTTCCCGCTTACGAAGTGCTACGACAGCGTATCTCGTCAGCCCAACTCATCCGCGATGGAAATATCAGGGAGTTATGTTTCGGCTCACTGATTTCCTTACTTCGGCCCGTACCAACATCTCAGCGCTTAAAGTTCAAGACCTTCATTGCATAGTAGCGGAAGTTCTCATCATGTACACAGAATTGCAGGATATATTTAGAGGTGTAGGTTCTGTCTGGCAGTACGATAGATCTCCCTGTACAAGATTCCGCGGTCTAGTCGTCAATGAGCACGTCTACCCTACAGTACTCGCTGCGCAGCTGTGGAACGGCTATCGCTCTGCGATTATCATACTGTGCTCGGTGGTTGCCAGAACTGCGAGACACTGGCCAAGGCGAGCAGACTTCGACAAGCCGGGTCAGATGTTTCTAGATGATGCAGTCTGTATCATTGACCGGATTGCCAATGAGACATTCTCAGCCGTACCAAGACCACCCTCAACGATTCATCCTGGAGCTAACCGCTCAACACTCGCTACTATCGGGCGTGGAAGGGAACTTGGTGCAAATGGAAATTCGCAGCACGCGCGCGTCTTCCAAGAAACGCGATCAGAGCCTCAAGCGGTGCCACACATGCATGGATGTCAGTTGCAATGGTCCGTTTATTTTGCTAGCAATTGCGAATTCGTTGCGCAGCCTGTTCGTGAGTGTCTGTTGGGAATCTTAGAGAGTGCTGCCAGGACCATGGAAACTCAGCATTGGAAAGTCTTAGCAAAGAAGTTGAGGCTGGAGTTAGGCGGTATAACTTCATAGGGATCTTTCTCTTCCACTGTCTACAGGGTGTGTACATCAGACGACGCAGTTCGTCATCGCGTGACAAGAGATGCTGTCAATGACGAAGTCACGCAATCCCCGCACGCTATTCAGTGACGGGAAATCGTTACGTTGGAAAGTGTAGACGTCGGCGCGTCAGTTAGGTGATACGACCTCTCAAAATCATGCCTTCGGATTTTGTATCAATGTAGGAAACCGCCTCGAAAATGTAAATCTTTTCACCCTTGAAAGCATCGAACAGCACCCAAGTGGTCTTGTAGGAAGTAAAGATATGGGTGAGCTTCGAGCCAGAGTTGAGCCGAAATAGTGCTAATCATTCGGGCAGCATCAAGGGCCATCAAGACTCAAATTTGTGGTAATGTGTTCGGGGGGCAAGTAAAAGGATACTGGGGAAAGAATGGAATGCAAAAATATGCAGTTAATTACATAATCACTCATCTTCGCTGGATTAGGGCAAGCGTTGAAGTATGCTTAACACCGAATAGAGCCGTTGATTCGCATAACCCAGGCCGTGTTCGTCGTACTTTAGCTTCAGTGACTCTCGACCAAGCCAACGGTCCATACTAAGTAGACTCACTAATAGCTTCTCCTCTTGTCGCGTTTCGTCAAAGTCGCGACCCTTCTCCATAGAGATCTGGTCCGGCGGAAGGCGGCGACGGAGACATTGCCGGGCATTCCACGCGCGGGAAAATAATCCTGATGGCAAGAATTGCTCGTTGGCAGCAATCAACACGTAAGAAGCATAGACTTTCTGGCCGGATTCTAAACAGTAGTCTTTTCGAAATCACAAAAATCTCCTCGATCCGGATGTGGAAAGGGTTTTATTTGCCGTGTGCGTCCATTTACGCATCCGGGAACATTGGAATTTGGAGCTCCGCCTGCGGTCATTGCAGCTTACTTCAGCCCGTCCTCTGCTTAATACTTAGGGAACAAATTCTAAGACAGTAGGCAGGACATCAGCCCATGACTTACACTGTACCAAGCTATTATCATGGAATCACCAAAGGAAGAATGGGTAACGCTCAGCGACCCAGGTATGGGCAGTTTGGCTGCTCTCCAAACCATCAGGTCCTCCAAGCGACTGAACCAAATCGATCGGGTTAGAGCGAAGGGCGTGGGCGATTATATCTCTCTCCCGCAAATTGCCGTCTGTGGGGATCAATCCGCAGGAAAGAGTTCGGTCCTTGAGGGAATAACCGGTATACCTTTCCCACGAGCGGATGGTATGTGCACAAGGTTCGCTACCGAAATTATACTTCGACACCAACCCGGCCATAATCAAATAACTGCTAAGCTTCTCCCTTCCAAGATGCGATCGGAAGAGGAACGATTCCGAATGGAATCCTTTGAGCGGCAGCTGAAGAGTTTCGAAGACCTACCGGCCGTTATTCAGGATGCGTCCGTGTTGATGGGGGTACAAGGCAGTTCTGCAGACGCAGACTCGAGTTATCCTGCTTTTGCTGCTGATGTCCTTCGCCTCGAAGTTGTTGGTAATACTGGACTTCATCTTACCGTGGTAGATTTGCCCGGACTGATCTCTGTTTCTGAAAACCCCCAGGATATGCCGATCGTGGAAGATCTTGTGGACGGATATCTAGAGAGCTCCCGAACCATCATCCTTGCTGTCGTTCAGGCCAACAGCGACATAGAAACCCAAGGCATCATTCAACGAGCATGGAAATTCGACAAAGCCGGGGAGCGGACTGTCGGAATCATCACGAAACCCGACCTGATCAACAAGGGTACTGAAACCAGAGTAGCAAGCCTGGCAAAGAACATGAATCGGACCAAGCTTAGATTAGGATTTTTCCTCTTGAAGAACCCATCACCACTTCAATTATTGGAAGGTATAAGCTGGGCAGAAAGAGTTGACCAAGAAGCGCACTTCTTCAATTCCAGCCCATGGAGTGAACAGAACCTTGACAAAAGTAAAATTGGCATCGAACAGTTACGTTATTTCCTGCAAGAGTTACTCGACAGCCACATCGAGGGGGAGCTACCAAAGGTCCGAAAGGAGGTTCAGGCGTTACTGTTGGAGACGGAACGGCAGCTAGCACAGATTGGGCCGGAGCGGTCATCCGTTGCACAAATCCGTATGTTCTTGACGCACACCGGCATGGATATTTACAACCTCACTAAAGCCGCCTTGGACGGCAACTATGGCGGTCGCGATGCTGCTTTCTTTTCGGAGACGTACGGCGCCTCTAGACTGAGAGCAAAAGTCCACATGGAGAATGAGAGCTTCGCGGCTTACATGCGGAAATATGCCGCCAAAAGAAAAATCAGTTGTGACGATCGAATTGCCGATGAGGTCTCTGCAGGATCGACGGACTCAGATGAATCCCAGGGGTCCACACCTTCCACGGCAGAAGGTCAGCTTCTAGTTACTGGAAAAGAAATGCTCAAATGGGTTGAGATGGTGCGTATATCACATCACAACATGAAGTATATGCACTAATCCGTGGCTAGACATATCACCATACCCGAGGCCGCGAACTCCCTGGAAATTACAACCACGTGTTACTATCTGAGCTCTTTCATGAACAATCCAGTCGATGGAATGAGATTGCAAGTAAACATTTACATACAATCGTCTCTCTCATCAGTCGATTCGTGCGTGCCATCCTTATGCACGTGATCACTGATGACCAGGTTCGCAGCAGTATTCATCATCGCATTCAGCGAAGTTTAGACACCGACTTCGAAAACGCGAGGCACGAATTACATAAACTTGTATCAGACGAACAAGCGCAGCCTACTACGTATAATCACTATTACACGGACAATATTCAAAAAGCTCGTGAGGATACCGCGCGAGAGAAGCTACAGGATTCGATGGATCGTGCGATCAAGGACGATTGGAGTGGCAAATTCCATGTCAGCAACACGTCCCTCGATCTCCGGAGGGTGTCTACATCCCTGAAAACTCGAATCATTGTGGACATGACCCAGCAGGCTTGTGCCGAATCTTTAGCTGCCCTAGATGCTTACTACAAGGTATATTGGGTACGCGAGCTGCCAACGAACAGGCTGACATACACAGGTCGCGATGAAAACGTTTGTGGACAACGTTTGCCGCCAAGTAATCGAGCGCCATCTCTTAGCCGGCTTGATGAAGGTTTTCGACCCGGTCCGTGTCAGCCAGCTCTCAGACGAAGATGCAGCGAAAATTGCATCGGAGACCGTTCAGGTTCGCACGCGTCGCGTTGAGTTACAAGGTCTCAAGCAAGTATTGGAAGAAAGCCTAGGTGAGCTGCGGGACTAGATGAGCATCTGACGTGATCAAGTATCTCGTTCGCATTGCACGCTCAGGAATGGAGCACCAAACCTCTCGCGTGCTTGCTGTACTTCTTTCGTTATAACAGCCGAAGTAATAAGAATCAACCTCATATTAAGTTTGGCGTGACTGACGGTTACTATACTCCGCTAGTTCATTTGCTTGCTCTAGAGGAGAAAATATGTCCCTGGATATAGTCTTTCATAACAAAAGAGAGATCATGCATGGTTTCTGGCAAGCTTTGGATCAGACTTTTCAAGATCGGAATCCGTATCCGCTGCACACTTAGCCGTTCTCTCTTCTTATATGTACCCGGCCACATTGCCAGAAGTAATCTTCTCCTTGGGTGTTTCGAATCTTTTCCGCTTCTTGACCCCAGGAGTAATTGAGTGCTTGCCACACGACCCTACTTGTTGTGCCTTTGGCTCCGCCGCGGAAAAATGGTCACAAAACCTTTAAGCAGTGTTTCCATTTCGTCGTGAAAAGTCTACCAAGGTCAGATATCGTAAACGTGACAATGTCGTACTTTTCTTGTGCCTAAGTCTTCTCCGTTTCTGTCTGTGCGTAATGTGACACACGATCCCGTGTATTTAGCTTACTGTGATCTGTTTGCTCTTGTTCTTGAAGCCTTCGAGTATTTGCTGGAATTGTGATGGTAGCACAGCGAAGACCACAGCTGGGCACAGACAAAGGCCAGTATTGACAGATCGTTTTGTAATGAATCTCCAAGGAGTAGTTGTTCCCATGTCATATTCGCTTCGCAAGGCCGCATTACAAGAACCTCTGCGCTGCAGGCATTGCGACCAGAACAGGAAGGCTTGCCTGGCTGAGCCTTTGCCCATCTACTGCTGGCAAATTGTTCGACTGTCTTGCTACCCCCACCAGGTCATCATAAACGCATGGTGCCCGATTTCTGCCTAACTATCCTCAGGAACCTAAAACGTATGAACGATATAGTGCCTTTGCTACACACCATTAGGCAGTCTCTCGCGGCATGAGATCGAATAACTGATGCATAATGAATACAGGTCTCTGCTAAGCTGCCTGTTATGCTCTGCTTATAGCCCATTCGGCTACATGTTCTGTACCAGTCAGAAATCCGGAAGTGCGAGAAGCTGCTGTCGCCCGCTAACCAGTTGACGAATGAGCTTCTAGCGCAAGGGTGGTTGCAGTTGTTCGAGCTGTAATGTCCCGTCTAAAGCAATCAAATGTTCTCCAAGCCAGTAGCAGGCCACAGATTGTAGATAGTATAGCACTTTGGGAACCATCCAGCGCGTTGCCAAGTAATAGGATCAGTTCGGAACCCGTTCGCTTACCTAGTAGCTCAGTCATGTGACTTAGTGCGAGCATTGCTCACCGCTGAAACCACGAGAGTGCGGCCGTCAAGCTGCTAAGTGTAGAATAAATGAATACCAGACTTCTTGATACTACTACGATATGGTTACCTCAAGAGACTGCATTTGCCTGTATTGATCTCAGCGACCTCATGGCTACAAAGTCGCCACCTACGCGAGGTCCAGGGTACACGGGTTCTTTATTTTTTAGTGATGTTGTACGTACGTATGTCCTCATTTAAGCATAAAATGGTAGCTTCCTCGTCGAGCGTTTAATTCATGGCGTGTAGCACAAATCCTGAACATGACACCCAATCCCGCGGTGTTATAATACCTTCTCGTCCGCGACATAATCTTCCGATAGAACGCTTAGGGCGGCTCAAATGGCTACGGTGGCTGATTGCAGCAAGCGTCCTGTCAAAGCAATACGGTTGAGTCCTTTACGGATCCACATTACCTCTCGTGGACAATGGCCTTGTTGGTACCGTCAAGGTCACACCGTATATTAACCAAAGGATCCGATTCAATGATAGCTAGGTATACCGTAGTACAAACCCAGAAAAAGTGTTTCCTCAGACCATTTCTTTGCAAAGAGGATCTAAGAGAACTCGAACATGCGGAAAGGGTCTATGGGGATGATGCGGATCGTGGCCGTAACGCATAATAGACATTCCTATAAAACGAGTCTGAGCTTCTGTCGGATTTACCATCTTGAGACTTTGGCAACCAATGCCCTCTATGGTAATGGACCCTATGCTAACCATCGCGTGACTAACAACAACCCTGCACATCCTTGTTCCGAAGTCTTTTAAGAGATTTGATTGAGGCCTGAACATGCTTATCTGATATTTCCGATTTTCGAATTAGTCATAGGTCTGGTCAAAGGATATACAACCAAGGAGAGCAGGACTGAGACGAACCTTCCTTCATGGAGATATCAGTCAACCGTATAGATAATCTTTTCTCCACTAGCGGGACTGCAATAGTCTTTGTATTCCTTTGCCCCCTCACCAAAAAGTGCGAATCCATCTACAGGAATATTCTCAAGTCTCATGGCATGATGCAAATAGGGTTTGGTTTGAGTATAACTTGATTTTGTCCAGCTCCGATGCTAAGATCCTTGTAAAATGCGGCAGCAAAAGCTTCTTGCTCTTACACTTGTCGGAATAGTTATACCTGTGCTTTCATTAATACGAAAAATGGCATGAGAAAACTAATAGATGCTTACCGCCGTGATATTTAATATCAACACTAAGAGCTTCCCAAACGGCACCAAAGATCGGTTTTGTCCTGAGCTTGTCGAAGTCGAATCCCCCGGCAGCTGGAGCCCGACAGATTGCAAGCTTTCCGCCAGGTCTGACAACATTATCGGTTTGGTTGACTGTAGCGCCCTGGGAGATAGAGTCTATGGCATATTGTACACCCTCTCCTCCGCCGCTTTGCGAACTGTCTCTTGCCACTGAGGATCGCGATAACCGACTAAGACATCATATGAATATGGCGCATTGTACAATAACGCATGCTTTGAGCGGTTAGCGGCGCCAATAAGTCGGATCTCTTTCCCAGACACCTTCCTTGCAAGCTTGACAATTTGCGCCGTGTGAAAGCCTACAGAGGATGATGCACCGTATATGAACAATGTAATGGGGCTAATTTCGTTGTCGAGGCTCCCGTATTCCCAGAAAGGACTTGGTAATCCTAGTCGCTCAAACACAGTCTGAGCAGCAGTGACTGCGCATAAGCTGACACTAGCAGCCTCTTCGAAGGAAACACTGTTGGGATGAGCCAGGTCGGATCAAACTCGACGACAAGATACTCTGCAAATGCCCCAGGGCGTTCATTGACAGGGCTGGCTACCGGCACAATGTCAGTGTGGTTGCTCGAATCAGTGCCAATATATGGCCTATTTCGGCCGAGGGTCCCCTTAGTCACTGACCTCCTTGCAGAAAGCCAGATACGCGTGCTCCAACCCTGACCCGGGGGTCATCAATATGCTCCAAATATGTGCCAATCTGAGTCACGTCTCCGGAAAAGTCAGATCCAACCATAAGCTTCTCTTGGGCGGCCAGCGGTTTGGTGGAGTTCATGTAGTCAACATGATTTTGTGCTACGGCACGCACACAGACGAGGATCTCCTTCGGTCCCGGCTTCGGGTCAGGTGTTTTCTGAACGGTCACCGATTTGGTACTCGCGTTGAGTACTAGAGCCCTCATTACGGCAGAGCATAGTTCGTTTGTTGGAGTTGATGGTAGATAATGAAACCCCAGGAGCTACGAGGGTTTTACATTTCGCAGATAGCGGCGATCCGAACGAGTTGAAAGATATTATCGCCCGCTTACCAATGCGCTTTAGACTGAGCACATGAAAAAACAACCGATTATGTAGGACACGACAAGGACTCCGCCATGCTAAGTATCTACTAAAGCCATACTCCATCGCGTTATGGGAATGTATTGTCTTCAGTCAATTTTAAAATGTAACCACCACATGGATGCGGCGGTGGGCTTGACGTAGTTAATGGCTTTCGACCTAAGTCAGGCCGCCGCTAATTTGACCGATGTGGGCATCCCCATAGTAGTAAGCTTGGCAGTAGTAAGCTTGGCGAGTGGTTTGATGTTGGCGACACCGCATTTGATGTACTGAGATAAGTCTCGTGAGCAGATGCTAGGATTGAGTAGAACGTAACCAATCCTGCGTTGCGGACTGTCTACCACCCCCTTCGAACCATCCAGTTATTCTTCCAAAGTGGCATCTAACGAAATTGTAACGAGTAGACTGCATCATTGCTTCGTGATATGCCGTACGACATCTTCCAAGTTCTCTTCCTTCAGACCAAGAAGATCATTATTTAATCCTGATTCAGTCACATCACCCAACGAGAGCGCGATGATAGCCGCAGCGACCAACGGGAAGATAACGCTATAGTCACCTGCATTTAGTTTGCCCCGAAGTTCTTCCATCTTCGCAGCAGTATTCACATTTGTCACATTCCATTTCTGGCCCATGACCTTCTCAATGACTTCAAGGATTTCTTTCTGAGATGTGCGCACAGAAGAGACGTACACAAAACGGTTGGCAGTTTCAGCTGGCTTCTGCAGCACGCGAGCAACAGCAAGCCCAACTTGCACAAGGGTGGTTGCGGTAAAGTAGGTATCGTCCTTGTCCCAAAGAGTGGCTGTCTTCGAGCTAAGGTCGAAGTCCAGAAAGCCGTACTTGATGCCCTGAATTTGCTGTGTCAACAAATTCAAACATCCCAGCGCCCGATAGTATCAGAACTTACCCAATCCAAGGATGCTCCTGAACTGATAGCTGTCCAGCTTAGGCCCTCCTTTTCTTTGCTCTGAAGCAGCTCGACAGATTCCTTTTAGAAGTCATAACCATTGGGAGGCGTGCCTGGACGTCAGCCCGGGTGGTATCGATGCCAAATTGGGAGCGAATGAACCTCTTTACACCAGCTCTAATTGCTACCTCAACAATCTTCTACTATTGCTCAAAGGCATCATTCCCAACAGTGGACACAACAGCATCTGGGCCTTTGAATGCAGACTTAAACGACTCGAGAGAGTAGTCTGACCTGATAACATTGACTGCGGAAGGGAAAGTCGTCTTCGATTCCGGCCGAGACACTACGGTGACGTTGAATTGCATGGTATCAAGCAGAGCATACAGACTGTCCGAGGTTGCCGCTTGCCTATCTAGAATTTCAGAGCACAGTCGTTGGAAATACCATGGATGTTTCGGTCAAAGAAACTCACACCAATAATGAGAACATTTTTCATAGCTGACATGATTGTGAAGTGAGCAATAAGAAGAATTTGAGGGAAGGGTGACGTGGGGTACTCTATAACCTCGAGCGGCGTCTTGATAGCATTCGGTCCGACGCGAACTCATTGATAAGCAATGAACAAGGCCAACAGACTCTCACCCTAAGACCGAACAAAGAGCTTTCACCATTTCCTCCACCGACAATTTTCGGTCCACAACTTATCAATGCGTGGGATGATATGGACTACATTTGTATAATATTGTATTTGATACAAGTGTTGTTGGAGGGAGCGTAGCAGGCTACTCAGGGTGATCTAATGTATTATCACTGAACAAGGGAGATAAGCTCCTAAGTTCAGTTATATAGGAAGTATCGACTGGCCTGTGCTCCAGGCACGTGATAGGAGCTTCTCAGGGCCTAGTCGTACGCGCGATTCACATCACAAGTGTTAATTTCTAACCTTCGGAGGCCTAGCGGCTACACCATGACGCTCATTCGATAATATTATTGTAATCCGGTTGCGAAGCGCTCGAGTAGATGCCCGGATGTCGATTGGCCCGCTGAAAGAATTAGATCACTGGCCTCTCTGCGCGCCTTCACGACCTTCTCCTGCAATTTTGCATCGTTCGACGCTACAAGCAGCTCCCCGAGTAGTAATTGTGGTTCAGAAAATTTGGCGGTCAAACGCTGGTCATAATTACGTCACCATGCCGCCTTAGAGCTCATCCAGTGCGCCTTCTCCTCCGACCTTTGTTGCGAGCCAACCAGGATGTACCGATTGCATAGAAGTCTCCTTCCATCTCCTGGCTAGAAAATGCGCAAGAAGCATAACATGCAGCTTTGAATCGCAATATTCTGGCAAATCTTGGAACCCAGTCTCACCCTGACTGAACCAGAAGATGTTCCCCGCGCTCGTGTCCGCTTGGCGGTGAAGTTGGGAAGGTATGAATACTAAATGCTTTAGGCGGTACAGCAGGCAGGCCAAGAATATGATACGAGGGCGTTGACAACCACCATAGCTAGAACGCTAGCATTTAGCAGGTTTGCGGAAGTGCCTGTAGAGCACTTTTTTTAGATTATAGCATCGAAAGCGCTGATGATGTTGACTTCTTCAGCGAGTTTTCGAGTTTCCGTTATGTTAGAAAGGCCCGCAATGAGTACGCCTGCGACTCCGGGACAGGAGGTAAAAGGGTCGCTAGCGCGCTTTTGTTCGCGTGTATGTAGGTAAACAACATGGTTGCAGTGGATAAACTGACGAGCTGCTTCGAGGCCGAAGCCATCGACAGATTTAGTGATCAGAGGGCGGGCCGTTTTTAGGATTGCACGTAATGTAGTGTATGGAAGAGGAGAAGCTAAGTCGTGTATTAAGATTAGAGATTTGGTTAGAGATTGGGTCACTCTTACAAATGGGCGATTTCAAAAGTGTACTAAGAAGCTGGTAACGCGCAAAAGCACCTTAAGTGTGTGGCCTAATTACTAGCTTCGCCCCACAAAGGCACCTCCCTGTCTACTAGGCGCTAATATAGCACACTACGATGCATGGGCGTTCTTACGGCATCGGGTACTATCAAAACTCGTAAAGGCTATGCCATAGTTTTGATCTATCCCGCATTGTACCACTTGACCATAAAAGTTCACCTGGTCTGCGAAGAATTCGATGAGGTCCAATCGTCGGTTAGCGAGTCTCTCTGCCTCCCTGTCGTTTCTCTTGACCGCAGCATCCATCGCCGCCTGACGAAGCCTCGCGAACGCATTAGCGAAGCCGCTAGTTTCGAAATTCAGAACCTCAGAAACTGCCTTCTTCCTGCCGGCCAATGAGCTCTCCTGGTCAAACTCAGGAAAACTAAAGCAATTTAAGCTGCCCTCGGCATTGTCTCCTTCCGCAGATGCCAAAATGTCGTACATGCGGCATATGGCTACCATGTGCCGCACTACGGCGTTCGCGAGATACTTCTCCTGCCCGGAAGGAAAGCAGTCCTCACCACCGCGCCCAGGCGTATGTGAGGCACCAAGGATGCAACTTACGAAGTAGAAGGCGTAAGTGGGGCCCACATGGTTTGCCGATGTGGTACGAACCCAGGTGAAGAAGGTATCGGACGACGTATGTTTTCGCCCTTGACCCGGTGATCCTCGCTTATCGTAATAGCCCGAGCTATAGGAGGCTTGTCGTGCGTGAGCCAAAAGGGCGCGTCTCAATTCTCGATGCAACATATCCTTGTCCCAAGCACTGGCGTTACGAACAGAGGGGTGGTCTTCAAGGGAATTGATGAAGTTCTTCAGGTAGTGAACGACTTTCTCGTAGGTCCAGTTCTCGCCACTACCGGGAAGTTTACTACGTTTGGTTACGTCGACGAATTCTAGGCCTTCAGACCCTTTGATCTCTTTGTCGCCTTCCACGACGAAGAGATTTTCTATGAGCTGTCGGAAGGTATCATAATGACCAACGAATAATGATGCCACCACAGCTTCCATGAACTCATCAAGCTGGAAGATTAAGAGAGAGAGTGAAGCCAACTCATACAAGAATGTGGTAGGAGCGTAGGTACGCTGGCGGTTGTTTGCACTTGTCCAGAATATTGGCAACATATCGAAGTACTTGATGTCTCCTGCATTCTCGAACGGGAACACAGCTCGTCTCTGTGCTCTCAGCAGTGGAAGGAACAGGGCGGACTCGACCATTGAACCCTCCAATTTCCAATAAGGGAGCGAATGAAAGAGAGGAGTTTCATGGAAACTTTTGGCATATTTGTCCAGATGTGTCATATATTTTTCGGGCCAGATGCTACGTCCAACAAAGGGGGCAGGTGGAGAAGCGGTAGCCTTCAGCGCCGCAAGTACGTACGCATCTCTTAGGAGAGGTGATGCGTAACTGACCTTCTCTATCCATATGTAGTTCAGGGGCCGGTCGCTGATGGAGTTGATGAAGGCGACACCACGACCTATAGCGTCGTTCAATGGTCCTTCAAGCCTGTCAAAGAAGGCCAGCCGGCGAGCCTCGACGAGTATCAAGACGGCGTAGGCTGTCTCCTCCAGAGATTGATTCCACGATCCGTCGGTATTTTGGTTCAATAATGGTCGAAAACAGGCTTGGAAGATCGTAACGGCAACTCGAGACTGCACATCCTCGTTGAACACCCCAGGCAGCTTATTGTGCTCTATCAAGAAGAGCAAATCCACCAAACCCTCAACCAGGAGGACAGATGCATATAGGTGACAGGTGTTCTACGGAATCTAGTTAGTTCGTAATTTGAGTATCTTGTCACACACATCCCAACATACCCATTTGTCTTCAATCTTTCCATCGCTTGTCCACCAGTAATCACAAAGAAACTTGGTGATCTTCAAGATCTGTTTAGAATATAGGGACACGTCAGGCTGATGCAGAAGCGCGAGTAGTGCATTGCAGTTTGCTGTACAGCTGGGATCTCTCTCGCCTGCATAAGTGCGGAAGTGAGTATCTGCTTCGAATGCTTGGATCATGCTCTCTGGGCTAACAGATTGGCCGAGTACGGTCAAACAACTAATGGTCTTCGCAGTGTCATCCACGTCGGGTTCGAAGCTGGGGGCTGTGATGGGTATCAGTTGACGTATTGGAAAGGATGCTTGTTGATAAAATGATCATACCAAACCCGAGAGCCCCATTTTCTTTACGGAATGAACTGCCAAGAATCTCTGTCATCTTTGTTAACTCTGCACCCTCCAAATCATATGGTGTAAATCCCGCTCTGAACAACGTTGACAAAATCTGCCGCACGACAAGTCAGATTTTCATGATGATGATCGCCCCAGAGCGGAACTCACCCAAGTACATTCGAAATGCGTGGAAGGAAAGGCACTTGGAACACCACCGCTGTTCTGGCCAGCAGCAAGTTTGATCACATGTCGAAGATAGGCCTCGGACTCATCGTCCCAGTGTGAAGCATACAATAAATATGCTGCGGTCGATGAGGGCGATCCCATCATAGAGCCTCGCACTGTATGATGCTTGACTTTATCAAAATCTATCTTGCCGATGAAAGATTCCAACGAGTGGAGTGCCGTCAATCGCTTTGGCCCGTACAGTGCCTCTGGTCGAAAGCGTGACATCTTCGCGCCATATATCTTCAGCAAATCCGCCTTGGCTTCAAACTCGAAGACTAGCGATGAGTCTTCCTTCTCCAGAAGACTAAGCATGGCCGGCACAATGATTTCAAAACCGACATGGTTAGTTGTGGATACGTCCCAAGCAGCCAGCTGGGATCTCAATGAAAGTGTCGCCTTCCGGATCCGGCTGTCGATCTGTTGACCATTGCGCTGAATTTGGAGGGGCTCTGCCGCATAGCGCTTGAGAGCTAGTAGAGGACCTGCTGTGTTCAGTATTCCATCGATTTGGGCGCCCGAGTCAAGCGCCCAACCACCCTCGTCTGATTGTGTGGCCAACAGATGTTGGAAACACTCGGGGAAAAGCCATCTCTTGCTTCCATCGATAGTCTTGGTGACTAAAGATACCCAGGCGGTATCATATGCAGCACAGCTCATTGCGCCTAGCCCATACTGCTCGTCATAGTTCGACAAGGTTCTTCGAAGTAATGCTCTGGCGTCATTTGCAAGGTTGACGACCTTCATAATGGACAGAATGAGCGCTTCAAGATAGATGATCGTGAAAGTCAAATGGTGACATGAAGATTATGACATTCACATCAATTCGAATTAATAAACCCACCTCGGGAGGTGTATACAAAATAACCGAGTTGCTGATGATCCTCGGACGGCCCAAAGAGGCAATCGGTCAGGCCGGGGCGTCTCGATTAGGCATCCGATTATAGTCGGATCGCACGTAACTACCATGCATGGTCCGAGTGACTCAGCGATCGGAAAAGATACTTCACAACCAATACAAAGCAGTCTCCCATGCAGACACCCCCCAAGACGTGGGCAACGAGGGTCACTTTTGTCTACGACAGCAAGCGCAATAGTCAGAATGTACGATGATCTTGAGCACGACAGTGCGACTCATAGGCTTGGGACATTCGGACTCGCATTGGTCATACTACTTTTGGGGTATCATCGCTTTTTCGCAGGCCCAAACCTGAATCGGATTCCGCGAGCTGGAAAGGGCCCAGGATGGTTTGGGCTGAGCCTACATGAAGCAAAACGCGACTTTCTCAAGAACGGGCCTAAGATAATCAATGAAGGCTACAACAAGGTCAGCTGAGTCCACTTATAGCTGAGAGAACTGTACTGATACTCTACCTCTAGTATAAAAATGGCATGTTCTTGGTTCAAACACTGAATATGCCGCGTGTGGTTTTGAGCCCGAGATACATCGAAGAAATCAACAGAACTGTCCCAGATGAATCCCTAGACATGGTTGACGGGCTAAGGGAGGTAAGTTGTCTATATCGTGTCCGGTTCCGAGCGTGTTCGCTGAACTATGCGAAAAGAGATTGATGGCTTCTCAAACAAATCTCGACACCGTTTTTCGGAGCCCGATGCACATCGAAGTTTGCAAAGACCAGCTAACCCGCAACCTCCGTAATGACCCAATCTTTCATATGCAGACTTTCTCAAGCATGACTGACTCTTTAGAAGATGCTCTGATTGGTCCCCTTAACGAAGAAGCCAGTCACTGGCTATCACAACGCATCGGCGGGAAAGCGGAAGTCAAGGCATATGAGACTATGGTACGAATTATAGCTGGAACTGCATCTAGGATGCTTGGAGGGACGAGGGTTAGCCGGGATTTGGAATGGCTTGAAACGGCAGCTCACTACTCGATGGACGTCGTCACCGTGGCCATGCAGTTACGCCCTTACCCGGCTTTCGTACGGCCCCTCATTGCTCCTTGGTTAGACGGAATCAAAGTGCTTGACCGTCATCTAAAGGTGGCTATGAGAGTCTTCAATGATGAATTTGCCCACCGACTCGCTTTGGAACCGCCTGTCAAGGGCAAGAGCCAAGAGAAGCCCATTGACATGATACAGTGGATGACAGAGTCGGCACGTGGATCTGACAGGAATGCCGATGTCCTGTGCCACAATATGCTCTTCATGTCCTTGGCTGCAGTGCATACAAGCTCAGCAACCCTGGTTCACGTGCTCTTTGACCTCTGCGCCGCACGTCAGTACATGCAGGGCCTTCGGGAAGAGGTCGAGAGGGTCATCGGAGAACAAGGCTTTACACTGGCTGCCATCAACAGCTTGAAGAAGCTTGATAGCTTCATGAAAGAATCACAGCGGATGAATCAGACCGTACTTAGTGAGTAACACTTCCACGAGTCACTCACATGTCTGGACACTTGGTGTTCTAACTTGGTTCAATAGTGACTTTTAACCGTAGGGTTGCAAAGCCCATCAAGTTTACTGATGGCGCCACACTTCCTGTCGGCACCTACATCACAATGCCAAGCGACTCCGTAGCCCATGATCCCGATATCTATGAGAATCCTCATCAATTCGACGGCCTCCGCTTCTACGACAAGAGAATGTCGGCTAAGGCCGAGGCTTACCGTCACCAGTTTGCTACAACCGGGCCAGAAAGTCTTGCGTTTGGACAAGGCAAAACCGCGTGCCCCGGTCGTTTCTTTGCAGCTTCTCAAATCAAGATGGTTCTTGCCAATATTCTTATGAATTACGATGTTTCTTTCCCTCCGGGACAGACAGAACGACCGAAGAATATCCACAAGGGTGGCCTTGTCATGGCAGACCGAAGTCAGAAGCTAGTGTTTACTCCGCGAAAATGGTAGAGAGCTCAGTAGAAGCAGTTCAATCATAAATCCTTAAAAGACCGTGCGATTTATCGTACAAGGTGCTGTATGAGGTGAAGGGTGATTACGGTAACTTGCAGGGCTGCTGTAGCTGGGGAGGTCACTTGGCCTGAATCAACTCCATAGAGCGCTCGCCGAATATATGGCCGTTGGGCTGCAGTGCATTGCCGATGTGTAATTGATCGTATCAATTGAAATAGAGGAACTACACTATTCCATCTAGATGTATGGGATCCATAGAAATTCTGCATCATGTAGGCTAATCCTGGAACATCGCTAGTCCTGTTCAACAAAAGTTGCCAGATTGTATCAATTTTCATGATGCCCCTCGTTGTGATATTCATGTAACAACCTCAACTTTTTCCTACTTTAGAGTATATAATTCATGGTAGATATTTGAGAGCTTTCCAGTCCCTCACGAGTATATATGGCTTTTAGAGTCCTCAGTATCTACCTGAAAATTAATAGAAGCAGTATAATGTATGCAGGCTACACAATGCAGCATTAACGTTCCACAAGATTTTCGAACTTAGCCAGAGCAATCTTCTAGGATTGCAGCCTATCAAAAGTTTCCTACGGCCCCACGCACCCACATTAGTAGAATCATACGAGATGTCAGCCTAAGCGATGCAGGGATGGTTTGGTTCGACTGCGGTGGAGGTTGGAACGGTGGGCCAACTCTCGGTTTCATATCTGAAGGCAATGACTTCTGCTTCATGAGTGCCATTTTAAGGTGTGTTGCCGGTTTTATCTGCGAAGTACTAATGGTCCGGTTACCTTAGATCCGAGCAATGTTATCCGGAAGTAGCACCGTCATGTAGTCTGCTGTGATAGCGAAGTTCGCCACGTTGAAGTGAGAGCTCAAGTCCTGCAAAATGTTCCCCTTTGTTGAGATTGACAAGCGCCATGTATAGGAGAATATTGCGTCAGCTGCTCTCATACAGTCAGGTTTTCAAGATTTTGATATGAATTTTAATAGACTTGACATTCTGTCAGTGCTTGCCCTGCTCCAATCAAGATACGACAAAACACCACCACTTTCCCACAGCAGCTCATTTCCCGTCAAATACTTCCATTCGGCTGTGCTCCAGCTCCGAGTCTGGTATACGCATGGGGGCTGACGTACGCCGCGATAGCCAGACTCCCACCTTTCGGAGAGATCGCAATAAACGTCTGCAAGCCCTTACCATCTTCCAACTTCCGCGTGGGATAAATCTGCCGCAATATTTCGAGGTATGGACTCGATCGCTCCTCTTCCATCCGTCCCTCCATCGTTTGAAAACGCTCCAACCCTTGCGCGATGCTCAGGTCATTGATACCGTAGTGCTTAACCGGGATGTAAATTCTGGGATACGGTTCTTTGCGGCCGCTGTGGATGTCGAAGTTGTAGAGAACGCCCGCTGTCTGCGCGTTGCAGAGTTGGCTTTCCTTGTAACCTGGAGCGACCATATCGAGGAGGGTGTACAGCTTTTGCAGAACGGAATCTGTCCATGGCTCTGACATGGTGCCATTTAAGGTGAGAGCCTCCCTCATACTTTCGGTGGATGTATGTTGTGAGCGGAGGAATATCTTAAGACGGGATTTGTCTGTTTGGACGCAGTCAATTCCGAGACCGACAAAGCAGAGCTCTCTTCCTCTCTCGGTCTGGGTCAGGAAATCGTGCAGTTGCTTCGCTGTTGGAAACAAGACACCGTCTCTGTTGAACTTGGATATCACATCGTATGTGAAATTCCACCCAGCTGCAGGATCCGACAGCGGGGGCGTGAGATAAGCTCCGACACGGATACTTCCCCGAGAGCACTTAATGCCGAGACCAAGAGATGATCGGTGCGGAAATTCTTGACTAACGTTGCGGTTTCCCAAAGGAGGTTGAAATGCGGTGTGAAAGTACTCGAATAGTTCCCACACCAGATGAGGCTGCGTCGCCTTCAGCTCAGAGATCAACTTCATTGTTTCCATCTGGTTGTGCGGATCTTCAGCTTTGCCCGCTTCACATCCAATAGCTTCGATGCTGAAGCGTATTTCGGGTAGGCTATTGATAGAGTCCCAGGCCCAACTTAGCTCCATTGGCGAGTTGTCGTCAGTCATGAAGCTTTGCCAAAATGGGGTGAGTGTTTTGTCTTGAGATTCCTCAGGATAGGGACCAAGGTGGATGACGATGTACCGCCAGAAGAATAGTAGTATCCTGTATTGCTGATGCACATCGTAGCCTGCACCCTGAAGCATGTGTCCCAACATAGGCGCCGTTTGCTTCCACCATTGTAGGGCATGTGTAGGCAAGGCAAGTCCGTTGCCAATAATCTCCCAAGGATAAACGTGCATCTTGAGGTTGGTCAGACGCTGCGAAATTACCAGCTCGTGGAGAACGTTATTGGTGGAAGAGCAGATAAAATGTCGAGAGTTCGATTAGGTGCTTTTTGATGGACTTAAATGTAACATTGATCAAACCTTACAGCCTATCTTAATTTCTCTCCACCCCCACCTAGTTGGTCTAGTAAAGACACTACAGGCCTAAAACTCCTATCTATACTGCACTTCGGCCGCCACGTTGCTTCCAACATCACACAGGACAAGCTTCGTGCTGACCCGCTCTAACCCTAACCCTATTAGAGCTGGGCTTTTCAGTGCTAGTCCCGGACTGGGCGCGGCCCGACGCGGGCTGGGCAACCTCGGTAGCCCGATTACAGCGTACCCGATGAGTGACCTTTAGGGGTCCTTTCAAGTCGCCCTTTGATCGGATTGGATAACACCGTGCCGGAAACGATATGATTCAATTGATGAGGATGACACCACGCAAACGTCGTCGCGTGAGCACTAGGCTCAATATGGGCTCCGAACCTCGTTTTGTGGTTGCAGTGGTAAGCAGTAGCACTCCGCTACCCGCGTGCAGGGGTGCGAGGTTCCTCACTTTCGCAGTATACTACGTAGGCTAGTCCATAAGGCGAATATTCTTCCATCTATCAGACATTATCGGCCTTTCTTAACAAATCCAGATTAGACACCACATAAAGCAACCATACATCAATATGGCGAGCGAGGCGGACGTTCGCCCTTTCAGGAGAGACATCGATGCCGCCGTGAGGTAAGTTTGCACCGGATATTCGCTGCCGCAAGAGGACATTGACTTTCCCAGAATTTATCTGCAACACTGGATGTGCACCTCAGAGTCCGGATTCCTTATTCACCCCAGCGTCAATCTGAGCAAGGAAGGATTGAAGGTAGCGGACATCGCGTGCGGTACGGGGTATGTCAAACCAGTTTGCTATCGGCTTTTGGCGCCCATTCATGCTTACAGGTGGTAGTATATGGCTTCTCGACCTGGCCAAACAGGTTCCAGAGGATGCGCAGCTCGATGGTTTCGACATCTCGAGCGCGCATTTTCCGCCGAAGAATGAGCTCCCGGGAAATGTGAGCCTCAATCTCCTGGACATGATGCAGCCAATACCGGAACATCATGTCGGCAGATACGATGTCGTCCATATTGCTCGAATCGTGCTGTATATCCAAAAAGACGATCCTTCGAAGCTGTTGAATCAGTTCATCTCCCTCCTCAGTATGCTCCCCCTTAAATGACGTTCACTTGTGTCTTTCATAGTGCTGAGACTTTATAGAGCCGGGTGGTTACCTTTGCTGGGACGAGTTGGATCTCGGCTCTCAGCATCCGAAGACTTCAGATCCTGGTGTGTCGCACGCACATGCTGACAGGATAGAAGGCTTTGGGAAGGGTTGGCTTCTATCTCAAGGAATAACGACCCGGTAAGCTTGCTACGCTACCTGCATCGTCTTATCAGAGACTTACGGTATCCGCAGCTGGATCGCTGAACTAGACAATATATTTCGCAGCCACGATCTCGAAGTGGTGGACTTCCAGCGCAAAACAGTGAGTGACTCGATGGCCAGACCCTGGACTCTTATGCAGCTTATGGCGAACCGCGACTTCATCGAGAACGACATCGTTCCAATGTGTGATGCTGGCAAGATGCCGCCGGGCTTCCCTTCGGCAGGTGAATGGAGGGAAATGTCGAAGAATCTGATCCTGGAATGCCAGAATGGCGTGAAGTTGATAACAGATATAGTGTATATCGTTGCTAGAAAACCAACGGGCGTAAATTAAATGGGAGGTGTGAAAAATGGAGGTGCAGCGCGGAGGTTAAAACGACGCCCGTGCCTACGGTTGACGGTTTAAGTGGGTGGTTGAATAAGTGGGTGGTTGAATTTGTACCTAAGCCGGCTTGATGCTGTAAGGCGGCTTACATTAGCTAGGCCTTGGCACGGATGGTCTACCCAAATCTGTCGCCTTTCCTTCAGTGACGACTTAGCTAGTCTAATAAGAGAAAAGCTTCGACCTCCGCCTACCTAATATAGCTGTTAGCCAGCTCAACATGTGATTGAACATATGGCAGCAACCTGAGGAAAGGATTTCCAGAAATTGATTCAGACTCTTACGAGAAACAAAGTAGGAAGCGCAGAGCACTGAAATGCCGCAACATCAATACAACGCCTGAAAAGTCCCTATTTTAACACTTTTATACGCGCTTTTACATACCGCAAGGTATTTTTTGGTCAATTAACCATGCCAGAAGAGCGAAAAAACACCCATCAAACCACTCCGCCGCCCGTTTAGCCCATTGAGGCCAGCCTTAGAAGCACCTGAAGACCCATAACGTGCTGTAGCACTTTCGACGCTCTATCATTATCAGAAACACTCTATCCCCTGCACCCTGGAAGATGAAGAGAACGTATTTAGTGCTCGATATATCTGCGGCGAGCAGAATTGTTGAAAGTAATCACAGGCGGCCGCTTCGGAATTCGGTAGAACCTAACACGCGTAGCACGCTTTGTCAACCCCCAAATCCCATGCCAACGCCATGCATTCTACATTAATGACTTCTCTCCGAGGAGAAAGGAGTGCCATAGCAAAATTCTTTTAATCGAACTATTGGAGAGCCTCTATAGATAAAAAGTGCTTTTCGCGATGGGCAGTTCAACGGTACGTGAACGTGTCAGGCATCAAAACCTACGTCGCAGTCGTCAAGGAAGACTAACCACACAATCGCCGCCCCGTACGCGTCGAATAGTGTATACTACAGCTCAAAACCAGGCCTCATGGTAGGAACTAGGAGATAATGATCTAGAGCACTAGGTAGTATGTATACTTGGTGACGTTTGTATGTGATGAGCGTTGTTCTGTGGTTTTCGCTTAGAACCCAATTTTTACGCCCCGTAAGAATTAACGCCCCTGATTACCTTTTCATCTGTTTCTGTGGGTCTAATAACCCTTCGAGGATCTGACTGCCTTAAGGCTTACAGCCAATACTTGATAAGTTGCGGGAATAAGGCTCCCCTGGATTCTAATACAATGCTGCTTGCACTGATTTCGATCTTTAAGGTATCAAAGCACATGGAACACAGCATGTTTCATACTCTCAAGGGCAATAATCAACCCGACGATCCATACACTTTCGAGACAACTGCGCCTCCATTCTCCAAGAAGCGCGAGGGTAGACTGGCCAAAGTTGCCTGCATACACTGTCGGATGAGCAAGGTATATACCACAAGCCATTTGCGGGAGAAATCGGCTAATCACATTGCGTATCCAGTTAAAATGCTCTGGGGAAACATATAGCTGCCAACGATGTCTGGCTAAGCAACTCAAATGTAATTACCCGAGCCCTACTAGGAGCCATATCCAGCGTAAAGCAGCATCACTACCAGAAACACCCCAAGGAAGGCCGCCATCAATGGCATTTGAAGGAGCCGCCGACAATGATTTTATAACAGCCACATCAAACCAGGAGTCAACGAGCAGTGGCAGCCTACACAACTCGAGTCCCAGTTTCGAGGTGCCGGACTTTGCCACTCCCATAAACGTCAACATGTTACTTTCGGACAGCGATTATATAAACATGATGAGGCCACTGGAGCAATACTCATTCGACTTCGCGGCTAGCACTAGTGACACACCGTGGGATGATAGCCTGGAGCTAGAACGCTTCGGCCTTAACACCGGCGACCCAGCCTGCCTTACAGAAGAATCCTCTCTGGCAAAGACGGAGGAAAGCTGCTCTTGCTTAATTCGGGCCGTAGGCACACATGAAGCTATAGAGGTGGCTTCATGGGGTCAAAGGAAGCTATCAAGCGATGCTGATAATATGCTGCAACATCAGAAGAAGCTGCTGCTCGAATGTGAGGATCTTCTCGAGTGTCAGAAGTGTAGGATACTACCTGCGTACATTATGCTACTCATATCAATGTGTAGCAAGCTACTAGAAACTCTCGAGAATATGTGCCATGACGACCCCGCGGTAGGCTTTAAAGATGCTATTAGAGTTACAAAAGCCGGACAGTTTTCTGAGGACAGGAAGAAGAAGCATGGAAGTGAGAGTAGTCAATGGGACAAGAGCCATCGGCGATATATCGTCAACATATGGAGCCGGCAATTGGATGCCGATGACGAGCGTCTTGTTCTGCAGAGTCTCCTGACAGCACGTTTTTCAAGGCTTGACCGCTTGCTGGGCACGCTCGATCAGGAGGTCAGTCAGCACAGTTGGCCCACTCACAAAGCCTTACTGCGAGAACTGCGGCATCGTCTGGCAAAAGCCGGTCCATTAGCATAGGGAATCCTAAGTGGGTCACGTGTTATCCAATTCGTATGTAGGCTTGGACTCATTCGGCTGCTTTGTCAGCTCGAGTATATTCTCTCATCTCCTTAGTAACTAGACCAATCATTCGATTTCTTCAACCTCCATCACGTTGTCGGAGGTTAAGCGGCGGGACTTACTGCAGTTTTCGCAGGTCAATCCCGCCGTCGCTCAAACGACAAAGCGGCCGCAGAATGAACGGAAACGTATTGTGTTTGCATGCTCTGAGAACACCCTAGCATTGAACGGACCATAAAAAACTGAACAACTACCGAGTTGTCATATCCGAAGTAAAAAGAAATTAATCCTGATCCATTCAGGAATTGGCCACAAGCGAACGACAGATCATGTCCAGGCTCTGACAGATCTACGTCAGGGCCAACTTCTCCAACACCATATAGATTCCTTGGTTCTTTCCACGGCCCTGGTCAATGCCGTTCGCGACGACCTTGGCTCGGCCAATCAGCTCATCCACGACCTGTTTCGTGTAGTCGAGGCTCCCTGTGCTCTCAATATACTTCACTGCGCTCCTCTTCATATCAACGTCCTCGGTTTTCTGCGCAAGGACATGAAGAAGCTGCTGATTTGTGGGGTCTGAGCGTATGCTATGGATGACAGGAAATGAGAATTTCCCCTCGGTCAAGTCCTCACATAGACCCTTCTTCTGCGTGTAGTCGGGGTTGGACAGATTCCGATAATCGTCAGCGATCTGGAAAATGAGGCCGAGCAGCTGAACCAGTGGCATGCAGTCAAGAGATCTGGTCGACTCAGATTGCATGAGCTTGACAGCTAGTCGAAATAGCCCGCCAGTTTTATTGGAGACCATTTCCAGGTAATCGTCCTCCGTCGGGCAGGCCAATGTGTCGCGCCAGAATAGGTCCATACCCTGACCCCTATGGAGATAAAGCATTTCAGTGGTGTATATCTCGATGGCCGCCGCCGGGTTGCTAAGCTTTTTCAGTTCCCTTAAAGCAAGAAAATACACGTAATTGCCGGCATTGATGGTCTGTGCGATGCCGAATATTTTATGGGCTGTAGGTAGTCCTCTTCTCAACGCCGAGTGATCCTGGATATCATCAATGATTAAGGATGCCGTGTGCAACATGCGCACCACGTTGGTAATGACGGCCAAGCTTCCCTCGGGGACCTCAAGCCAGGTATTCAACGCGTTCAGAAGCAATGTCCGAAATTCCTTTCCCGGCTGCGAAGCAATGTAGTCGTAAGGGTTACGAATGGTTTTTTCTTTCTTGTCGGTCCATGTCCCTCGGGCAATGAAATCGAAATCATCCCTTGTAAATCGTCTCAGGTCGGGAGGCTGGTGATTTCCTCCGTTGATAGCCATAGGTTGTTCTTGGACAAAGCGGCCGGGCATTTGCAGTTTGATGGATTCCAAATCATCTTGAGAAGAGCGTGGATGCGATGGCGGGCGTAGTGACTCAGAAATAGCCCTGGGACTTGCCGTAACTGGTCCTTTGTGGTGGGACTGATGGGACTGCCCTAGGTACAATGATTCACATAAAGGGGGTAGAGTCGATTTCAAGGGCAGCCATGGCGGAACAGATGCTGTTAAAGTTGTTAGTATGGAACAGAACTACTATTAGGCTTCCCACTCAGTGAGTCAGTCTCCATTCTCATGAGATGGCTGTATCGGGTTGTAGTCGATCGAAATAGGAATCGGAAAGCTAAGGGGAAAAGGTAAAGGAAGATCAAGTTGCTGTACGCGAATCACGAACAGTATGGATAAATGAAGGATATGTCTGTTTACATGATAGCCCTTGATCGTCTTCAGTTGCGAGTCTTTGATTTGCCAGACACGCGGGTGTTACTTTCGCTTTGCTGCTAGATGCCAAGTCGGACTTCCAAATTTGGTTGACCGGCTCCCCGAGGCGGTGACTCGGAGTGGCAGTCTGGGCACTGTTCCTCAACATTATCAATTGACAGCATAGATATTTAGACCATATTCATTTGGCTTCATCACAGCATTGTTATGGAGAAATCTGTGTTATTGTTTGGGGCTGCGCTGGTCTCTCTGAGGGACCGGTGGGGCTCAACCTTTGGCTCGTATTCAGATTCCCACTGGCTGGCTTGAACATGAATCTGGGATTTGTGAACCACGGTGCTCCGAGTCCAAGGGGCTCCAGATTTTGACCATCTTTCAGAGAGACACTAAGGCTCTCGTTGAGGTCTTCAGCAATGCTGTCCATACAAAGATGCTTTCAGCTTAGACGCGATTTCCCCCAAGCGGCAACAGCAGAGCTGCCCACAATGTTCGCGGCCACTTCTCGAGTCACCGTAGTAAAAGCCCAACTAGATCACCTTTGTGAATCGCGAAGGGTCGCATTAGTTGCGACTAACACTGTATCGACTTCTTCCAGTATCAACGTGTTATTCACTCATTCAATAGAAAACTCTGTCGAATCCCACAAACCGAACGCCTCACTCCGCTGCTCTTTTGAGACCAGACGGAGACTTCGTTCCTAAGATTAGCCGCATTGCGGCAAGTCGGCTGGCCAATGGGCATCGCGATCCAAGTGACCAGCGGCAACAGGAGTTGGCCAGTGTCTCATACATCTGTTCGGCCGTCAACACTGGGAAAGTTGTCCGGAAAATCTTGGTCTCAGTGGCCTGTTCATGGATGCGGACTGCGAAGCATGGTGCTACTGGGGAAGATGTCTTGATCATATCGATTGACATTTTGATACTACCGGTTTGGGAGAAAGACCATCACCTTATAAAGCGGTGCCTAATTGAGCGCCCTTCAACCCACTTAGAGCTGGGGAGTGCAACCTGGAATATACTCGCGCCGCGCGTACTACACTGCATTTAGTGTTAGCACCATATATGGAGAGCACTAAACAATTCAACATTTCACTGCTTCGATTCTGTTTTATCATTATAGTTCTTCCAAAAATGTCGCCTTGCGCACAACAATAAGTTTGCGTTCGGTGGTACCAGGCAGGGTGCCCCGGTCTTCTCAGGCTCCACACCAATACTACAAAAGTGCAAAAGGAAGACTTTGTCGCTTCTGTGGATCGAACACAGTACCTCCAGATTCCATCACATTCGAGTTGAACCGAAGTTTGCCGCCGAAACGGATTGCTTCAGTCTGGCGCTCTCCCAAGTGAGCTAAAGCGACTTCAAGTCGATTGATACAGAATGATCTAATTGTTGTATATATATAGCATGTAATTCGGACGCTCAAGCTGCGTGGGCACTACAAAGCCGGTAAGCGAAGGATGACCAGTGGATCGGCTTCTTGTGGCGAACCAGGGAGCAACAACGCTACCATGGTACTTACTGTTACAAGACTAGCCAAGCAAGGAAGTATATTCCATCGTAGGACGGGACATATTGCTCGATTGCACAATAGCTCCTTCCAAACAATCGAACTGCCTGATTCTCACACTGCACACGAAGCCGGAGGGCCGTTGTCTTTGCGATGCAGGTGCCAAGCATCAGTTTCTTGCGAGGCTCAAATGGATCACAACATTGAAAGCTCCCACACATGATCATTGGCGGCTCTCAGAGATTTTCAGAAGACATCTCTTGCAGAATCATGCCTCCACGCCATCTTTCTCATAGCAGTGATCAGAGTTCGCACCTGCAGAAGGTAGCATGCGCCAAGAGCCGAAGTCTGCGCTAACCCGCTTCCTGATGGTCGCGCGCTACAACACCAAAACACGACCATCAACACGACGTACGCGCAACTGTATCCGCCAAATGAGCCGCGACCGACGCGCCGACTCTCGCTCCCTCAACTCGTCATAGGAAGACCTAGTTGAAATATACATGGCCCCCTCGAAAAAGCGCGAAACGCGCGAAAACCAGTTCTACAATGTCGGCGTACAAGGAAGGTGAGGGACGAAAGCGTAGCGCGTCGCGCGCGTTGCAGTGACTGACTGACATGTATAGGAAAACGGGCATTACGCTCGAAGATAGAGGCGAACGCGACGAGCATGGCCTGGAACCTATCTCCGGTATCTTCTCATCGCCAGAGAAGTCCCCGCCAAGGCGAGTATCGAATCAATCCGGTGGTACGGTCACAGAAACAGAATCCATGGAGCTCACAAGTAAGTGATTTGCGGAAATGCGCATGCATTTGTGATATATGACGATCACGGAATGCATCTAACCGCAATCGCAGGTCCCATCGTTCAACCAGCGCCGTCCGCTGCCAAATTGCTACGCAGCGCCAGGACGCATTTGCCACCGCCCAAGGCACGTTCGCCGATGAAGACTACCCTAGGGTCTTCCCCACGTCGCCAATCGTCTATGGGATCTCGAGCGCAAGCAGACCCTGGCTCGAGCCCGTCCCGCTCTGTGTCCCATCCTGTCGTAAGCCGACGCCTGGATTTCGAACTAGATGAATCTAGTTTACAGGAGACGCCAGCATTGAGTGGCTCTGGCCAACGACGAGGACAACGCCGAAGTATATACAGCATCGAACCATCGCCCAGCCGGATTACCAATAGCACGATGATGGAGGAGACCATACAGGAGGAGATCTATGCGGCTGAAGACTCGGCAATACTACACGACATCGGAGAAGAAAGCGGACTTCAGGATATCGGACACGATACAATCTTGGGTGCTGAATCTGAGGATATTGCGGACGCAGAAGAAGAAGTTGACATAGATGCCACCGCAGACGCAGATTCTGAGGCTTTGGTTGACGGCGAGGAGGCTGAAATTGTTCCTGATCCTATCAAGGAACCTCCGAAAAGGGGACGAAAGCGAAAAAGCAATGCGGTTGAACCCCCGCCAGCAGAGAAAGAAGCTCCAGAGCCGCGGAAACGAGGGCGAAAGCCACTCGAGAAGAAGGACAAAAATGCAACCGTTGCGCCTGTTGTACCATCGCGTCGATCTAAGCGAGTCTCTGACATCACTGATCAAGACACAAGCACCCTCCAAGACGCTTCTGCTGGAGCTGCGGAAGACGTGGAAACTCCTCCTGTAACTACCAAACCGCGGGGACGACCACCGAAAGCGGCAGCGGCAGCGGCGGTGGAGATGCCGCCCCCTACAAAGAAGCAACGCCAGGCGAAAGAACCGGAGAAAGAGATTGTGCAACCAGTTTCCAAGAAGCCTAAAGCCGCACCGAAACCAAAGAAAAAGGGTGATTCCACGAAGGATGGGCCACCTTCGGAACTGGAACTACTGGAGAGCGGAAAACTGGTCGATGTATATGGCAAACCCATTTCCAAAGCTGACCTGGATCAGATGTCTACAACGACAACAGGGACACGGTTCGGCCGAGGTCGACATTTGTCTGTTTTCCGCGAACTGGAACCAGACTCTGCGGCCACCGTGGGCCGTACTGGCAGACATCGCGTAAAGCCGATCAACTTCTGGGCCAATGAAGTTGTCTCATATGATCCAACGGGGAACATGCAAGCAGTTGTGAACAGGGTGTATCAAGAGCCCCCAAAGATCAAAAGGAAGACGGGAAGGAAAGGTCAGAAGAGGTCACTTTCTGCGGTCGAAGAAGAAGAAGAAGACGAAGTGGAGATCCAACCCTGGGAGGAAGAAGGCAAGGGTCAATTCGAGGGTCCCTACAGGGGATACGACGCAGCAAACAAGATCTCAACTAACAAGCTCCTCAAAACCAGTAAGCCAAATTCCGATGCTACGACTGCAATGACAATACTGATACTTGTAGCTATTGCTTGGTCTGACAAAGGTATCCACGTGCATCCTATCCCGGACCAATCTTTCAAATTTGTCAAATTAGCCTCGGGGCATGTGAACGACGACGAGCAGAGTAAAGCCTTCTTGAACTGGGGATTCATTGACCTCGACGAAAACCAGATGAAACGCGCCAAAAATTCTTCGTCTATGCACATGGTCTTTCACGTTACTAGCGGTGCTGTGGAAATTCGGGTTCACGAGAATATTCTCACTGTACGACGTGGTGGTGTGTTCCAAGTCCCTCGTGGTAAGTCTTCTCTCTCTTCATATCTCTGCCACGTACGTCACGCAACACTTCTCCACGGATAGATGCCGACTTCACATCCTCTATACTACCCACCTTCTCCTTGCACACTCTGTACGACGGCGGTGACTTTATGCTTAACCTGTGTCTTGTCCAACAACGACTAGGGGATATTGCATACATCGCTCTGCATTGTCGCGCAACGTCGCACTGCCCCTTGGCAAAGCAAGCCTCGTGTGGCTGGTGCATGAGCAGTGCGCTGCTGCATTCCTGGCATGCTGTGTAACATGCTGCCCTGCTTGCTCGCCACCGTTTTGCGTCGTTCGCGCAGGACGCACATACCAGTCCCCCACCCTTACAGACTTGCTTTTTCCGACCTCGTCCTACGTCTTTGCCTTTGTTACCTCTCTGCATTCGCGATATTCCTTACTAACGCATTCTTGACAGGCAACATGTACAGCATCAGAAATGTCGGCACAAAATCGAGTCGCCTCTTCTTCGCCCAAGGGTGCGAGATGCGAGTTCACGCCGAAGAATGAGCGTTCTCGTCTTGCTCTTCGATTCCCTTCATCGGAGACACTGACTCGTTAGGTGCATTTGTTCGGATACCCGAAGAAGCGGTGAGGAACATCATTTGGCGGTGACTTCGGCCTTTTTTCGCCTCTTATCAAGAGTCACGATGTGCGTCTGGCTCGTCTAGGTTCTTTGGGATGCATGTCCCGGGGTCATGGTTACTATTAGCGCAGGTTGATGTTTATGGTTCATGCTGGTTCGTGTGGGTTAGTGTACGTCTGCGACCGGTGAAGGTGGGCAGGACGCAGTTCGCGCTATATTGTGGAGACGCGCGCATAGCGCTTGTCGTAGCTGCATAATGAAATTATGATCGCGGGCGTTCGCGTGTTCGTCTGCTGGAGTACAAACGGTCACGTGGGCGCATGTAGGCCTTAACAACACGCGCACGTTTCTCAAGGATACGTTCTCTGCAATACCCAAGAATATTCAATCTACATTATAAAGTCGCCACGCGACACGTGAAAAAACTCTAGCAACCTCATCAAGTCTTCGCACTGCCCGACTACACCCAAAATATTCCAAACTTAGCCCTCTACACCGCCATTCAGCGTTCTTCACCGCCACATCCCATCTACCCAATGTCGTTTATGTGTCCTTCCGGTCCCTACCGTCGATCGTCCCCGCTGCGCCTTGCTTCAAAGCTCCGGAGTGGCGAGCTTGCTACGCAGCGTCGATGTCACAAGACGTATCCTCGCCTGCAGCATCTGGTGGCTTTCGCCGATTCTGTGCAACAAGTGATGAAGGACATGGGTAGCCGGTTACGGGCCGCTTTCTTGGAAAGGAAGAGCAACGAATGGGGGGAGATGCGGTAGCCGAGTTAAATCTTATGGGTATGCATGTCTCGGAGGAGCTGCACTAGGCATGCAGACAGACAGACGTATGCATGTCTCGGACCGGGTGGTGCTGAGAGGGAAACATGTAGCATGTCATGTCCTGTCAGAAGTGGCAGCTCGCCTCGTCTCGTCTCCTCTCACGCGCAACCTGTCCGCGCCGTGTAACGCTGACAGGCACTCCCGCGCCCGTGACACATGACTGAATCGCTCCGTCTTCGGGCGTTCGTACCACAATTGCCTGGCTACATGCTGTGTTACCTACGGTGTCACGACGCCGGGGGAAGCGGGAGCATATCTGAGGGACGAGTTGCAGGGCTAGGAACGGTCCGCGTGTGCTGAACGGTCAAGGTGTGGCGCACTGCACCCGATCCTGGGTCGTTGGTACCTTCCGTCTGGCTAGGATTGTCAGGCGGGCGTGGTAATTCGCGAGCTTGGTCCCAACTGATGGGCTTAGTGGAAAAAATGGGTGGGTATGCCGTACACTGCCCGGAACGTGGCGTAAGGGTGTTCGACCGACGACGTAGGGTGGCGAGCGGTGTAGATGCGTTGTTGGCACTTTCTCAAAATCTTTCCGCTGGATACGAAGAATTAGGTAGTTTAAGGACGGTGGTTGTGTTTTGAAAGATTCGGCTGGAGAGAGGTTAGTGTTGTGCGACAGTGCTGTTGCTGCTTTCGGTGGGGGATGGTCGGTGTGGTGACACTGGATGATATATGAAGCTGGAGGCTTGGGATGGCATTTATGTGAGGCTATGGGTTTTATAGTGTTTGAGAGAGTCTCAGTGATGGATTTGGAATGTCGGAATCTGTGGATGACAGACCTTCATGGCGTGTTGTGCGTGTGTGCCTGGTCTGCGTGCGAGGCAGCAACTTGTCGAATGGCTTCAGTTACGGGAGCCCTACACTCGAAGGCAAGATCAGTGCATGATACAGTGCAGCTCGTGCGTCGATATGAAAGTCGAATCTGAGGTGAAGCATCTTCCGATCGAGCTTTTGATCGGTGCAGCTCGAGCTGCTGTGAGGATCGCCAAGTTTCGAGCTGATATCAGGTATCGTATCGCCGACATTCACATTCACGGATGAGCTGGCGTACATACATTGAATTTGAATGTCTTCTGGGACATGCCATAGAATGTCTCATAAATACACATATTGTCCCACAAGGTTTCACTGTCGACAAGACCGGACAATCAGCCTCGGATTGCAGGAAAATGCAAAAAATCGATCATTTACTTTTATGATTAAAATCACGAGACTGTCAAGCAACCTTTTCAAAGCATTCTTAGAACATGGCTCTGCGACCGTGATTTGTCACTGAAGAAAAAGTTTTCCATTTCGGAAGCACATAGCGAAATTCGTTGAACATTCTGAGGCTGTCCCGCGGCTCTTAATCATACTTGGCCATCTACGAATTGAATGAAATCTATTACAATGCATGCTATATCGATTTAGACTTTTTGCGCTTGTGCTTCTCGTGTTGTTGTACTGAAGTCTCTGGATTATCCAGTGTACACCCCAGTCCTAACCTCAGCACGACGCCCCCACCCACAGAACACATTCTTAACTGAAGGAAACGTCGCTCGTCCCTCTCTTTGATTGAAGCTAGAACCTTTAAGTATTTCCCTTTTTATGTACCCTCTGCTTCCCTTCACCTACCCACACACCAACCTCACCACTCACAACTCACAACTCCCATCTCAGGCGCGCGCTCCCCTACGTCAGCCCAAATCGCGATCGCCCCTATGTCTCCGCCTCCACATCTCGCCGAGCCGTGCGAACCCATCGCAAGCGCGAAACCAAACCGAACCACGCGAGTCAAACGCCAGGGCGCTAACAAAAGGCCTGCCTGAGGCTCCGCGCCGGCCATCAGCGCTAGGAGGACACCGCTAAGACGGATAATTTCCGACAAACGATACCTGTCTGCGGTAGACACGGTTCCCTGTGATGCGAGATTAGATGCGGATCTGGTTCCGCGAGCGCCTCAAATGGAATCACTTCTGTTTTTAGCATACCATAGCGCCGAGGCAAAGGTTTCGAGTATGTCACTCTTGAAAGTTGCATCGTTGGCTACGAGCGCGCTATTCATGGCATGTGGATACAGTGCGAAACGCAACGGCCAGTCTTAGCCTTGCGTACCATGTTCGCTCGTACCAAACTTCACAGCGCGTACCGACTCGACTCCATCTTACCTTAGATACTTGCAAGGAAGCACGCTCGCGTGTCTGTCCCGTGTGCAAAACCAGGAATAAACTTTCGCTCGCAATACGTGCCCGCGAAACCTCGAACGCCCTTCCACGCTAGAATCACTGGAAAAGCACGAGCACGTCGTGGCTCTGCGTCATCTGTTGGACGACTAGACGATGCGCATGTTTCAGCGGAGGCTCGCTACACTGGTGTTGTGCTTGACGCAGGTGGATGTCTTTGCTAACGAGTGAGGCTCCACAGACGAGACGGGGAGCCACGTTTTGTCATGCCGAAGAGTTCGCGCGCGCATGGCTGGCTGGGTGCGTGAACGACGTCGCTAGACTAGCAGAGCGGGACCTGAGGCGTCCGATGTTCGCAGACGAACGAACCGCCGCGGTGATTGTTCGCAGTGCGGCCAAGGTTTCGTATGACGAAAGGAAAGGAGGGAGCAGCAGTTCTGCTCGACCAGAGGCGTCGAGCAGGGCCGATTCGAAGAGACGTTCAGATGGGACATCCTGGTGCTCTGCAGTGCCGCCGACGTGTGGTTATATCTACACGGGTTGCAGACTCCACAGGAGCAAGCACACGCCCAGGATGGGGTGCCAGTTTGCGTGTCCACGGCGTCACGGCGCGGAACAGGTGGTGAACGGACCCGTAGAGGGTTTGCATGCTCAGCTCCACGGCGACAAGGCACGCTGAAGCACTCGCCAGACACGCCGGACACGCGCGCCGCTTCTGCGAGACATCTTGTCCTTGTCGAGGTCTTGTCAGGTTCCTTGTCGAGCGCGTGTCATATCGTGTGCGTGTGTGTGTCGTGACGAGCCCGTCCGCCCGTCCGCGCGTGCATGAAATTTGTTTGAACATGTTCGCAGGGGAGAACCAGAAGCCGGCATGCATCAGGCTTGTTCGACAGCGGTGGATCTCCGTCCGCCCGCGCCGTTGCATCACGTTGATCTATCCGCCCGCGATGCCCCTCGCCCCGGCGTGTCGTGCCCCTTTTGGCCAAGGGAGAGAGTGCAGAGCAAAGCGTCGTTCCGTGGGCCTTCGATGGCGCTTCCATGATGCCGACGCGTCTCAGAGTTGGCGACTCCATCATGCCTGAGTTTCTTCCGGAGGTGCGAATCATGTCTATTCTTTGCGGGTTGGTGGAGCGTTCGAAAGAGGCGGCAGCATGGTGCCTTCGTCGAATGAATGTCTGCTTGATGCTTCCCTTTTCCCCCGTCTATCTTTCCTTCTTCGACTTGCTGCTCTGTGAAATTGAAACGCATGTCAACCAGCCGTCAGGGGTGCGCGCAGACCCATGCCCCAACCCTGTTTCACCTGCCCACCAGGAACCGCGATCTCCAACGTTCTCCCAACCTTCGAGAACGCCCAGCGCACCGCCATAATCCCCTCTCGCAAGGGGCCCCCCATACCCATCTTCCCAAAGCGGTGCTTCCGCCCCCTCTCGCCGAACGCGCGTTCGTATACAGAAATTGAAATCTCGTCAATCGACCATCGTACGTCAAGATGGCATGGTCCCGGCGAGATGAGCCACACGCTCAAGGTTCGTTCGTTCGCCCGTCCATTCGCTAGACCTGGCACATCAATATCTGCTCCATCAGCTCGCGCCCAACGCACAAGTAACGAATGACCCAAGAAAGTCAGCGCGTAGGAAGTGAAAAGTGAACAATTGACTCGCAGCCCTACCCGCGCGTCGCTCCCTTGAGTCACGCCCCCCAGCTCCCGCCGAAAAGTGAGGCAAAGCTAAAACTCACCCACACACCCACACCACACTGCGCGCTCGCCTTGCCTCAGGCAGGCTTGCTTTGCGCTGGTTAGGCCGCTCAACAGATCGGAAGAGTGTGGTAGGTGATGGTGCGAAGGTTCAGAGATGCATGTATGAGCGGTGACAACGCACCGGCCGCGCGCCGCCACGTAACTGACCGCATGTCTGAACGCCTCGCGGGATACGTCATCAGCGGACGAGCGCGCCTCACCGCCCATGAGCGCATCCTGTTTTCGCACCGGAGGACGGTGAGGAAGGAGCAAAGCGGACTGCGTGGTGTGGCCGAGTGCCAGACGTGGGTGGTGGAAGAAATGCGAAGTGGTATAGGTGATGCGCCCATTAATACATACATTTCTGACTGATATCATAGCAGCGATGCAGATATCGTTCTAGTATAGTATAGTGTGTACAGAACAATGCCATGCGTGAGAGGTTTGATGTGTGTATGCTAGCTCGCCCGCTGCCAAAACGCTTGAGTGATGATGCTGGAAGACAAAGCTTGAAGGTAAATACCCATATGTATGAATGAAACAAGCCGCTGCAAATGCACAATCGTGAGCGCTACCCGCCAATGTGGTGTATCTATCCAAAACAATGAGTGAACAAAAGACGGCCCAGAAAATCACACGCTATGATGTTGTAAAACAGACGGAGAACCAAAGAAATGATGATGGATAGGAAATGTCGGAAACACGCCACCCACGCTAAATGCCAACCTTCATAGCTGTCGCTCGAGATGCTGCGATAATTGAACGCTGAAGCCACCCTGTCTTGAGTCCCAGGCCGTTATGCAACCGTGATGCGTTCCATCCCAAATGTGTTCGATATACCGTGTGTGCGTGCCATGCTCTTCCTACTCCCTGCCCAACCGTCCGAATACACCAGAACCCCACATTAAGTTTGCACTCTTTTACGGTTCCTGCCCGAAAAGTCTAATAAGCTCGTCATGCTCTTGCAACGCCCCGCTGACGCACATTCGTTCTGGTCATGCTATACTTTGACAAGGCGGGTATAGCATGGAGTTTGGCGTCACGCCGTGGTTGCCGGTGGCTCCATTCTCGCCTGCTCTGCTTCGTCTGCATCTCCAACACTCCGCTTCAAGCTTTTCACGCTGCCCGTGCCACTTCGCTGCGAGGTCCGATCAGGACTTCTTCCGCCCTGACTCCGCGCATCTACGTCAACCCGCAAGCCGTGCGACCCCTCATCCTCCCGTTTCCTCTTGCCGAACGCTTCGCCCAACGGTCCTTCATCTTCCCTCGTGCTGTTAGTGTCAGGCGCTGGTGCAGTCCTTGCTCCACTGATAAGATCAGTTTCGGATTGGGGGTGCAACTGAGGGAGAGTCGGTCCCAGTTGAGGAGGTACGCTATTCCTGGCGCGTCGTCGGCTGAAGGAGCTATTCCTTGCTGGTCCCTGGCTAGAGTTGCTGTCGGAGCGGCGGTGGGAAGGATGTGCGGGGCCTTGTGGTAGCGCAGGCGGCTGTTGGTATTGCTGCTGCTGTTGCGGGGGCGGAGGCGGTGGCGGTTGAACGTAAGGCATCGGCTGGGTGCGTTTGCTGGTGTGAAGCCGTGCGAAGGTGGAGCTTGGGTTTGCACAAGAGGCGGAGGCGGTGGTTGCCCGGGCATGGGAACTGGTACGACGGACGTATTAGGCGGTGAATTGAGACCTGTGCTCGTAGCCGAAGGATGTAGTTGGAAGACGGGTGCATTCGCGCGTGCGCTCATCTCTTGCTCTCCGAGTTGCCAGTGCATGGACTCCGCCGACCGCCATGGAATGCCCATTTCAGTGGCCACCTTCTGCCACATTTGGTCCTTGAATCTAGAGAAAAGTCAGATAACGAATGGCATGAGCGCCAGAAAGCAATCAAGGGTGCAATAGGGGTGGTGGAAATGCGCGTATGAATCACCAAATGTTCAGGCAGGATCGATGAACCAAATAGGGAACCGCAAGTGCAGGCAGGCGCGTGGTACATACCGAGCGTAGAGTCGCGCCAGCTTGTTCTTCTTTTCCTCGTCCCATACCGCTCGCTTTTCCAGGTAGTTTTGGTAGCGCAGTCGGCATGAAATGGAACTTCTTCCTGGTAGGCGTTTCGCTATGTCGTCCCATTTCATTCCTTGGCCTCGCAATTCAATGGTCAGGTTGTCCTCTTCCGGTGTCCACTTGGATTGCTTCTTTGCTGGACTTTCCTCTGGAAGCGGCGTTTGGGAAGTCGCTCTCTTCAGCATCTGCGATGGAGGAGACCCGTTAGATCCTGTGGAGCCTTGGGGAAGCACCGAAGTGGCGGGAGCTCCAGAATAGAGAGGTCGAAACTGGGGTGGTGGCGGCGGTCCTGGTTCCTGTTGTCGATGCAGCTCCGAAATAGCAGGTAGTACTGGACCACCCTGCATCGACGCAGATGACACGGGCCCTTGCGGTGCATAGGCGGGTGTCGCGCCGTATCCTGGGGAAGAGGTCACATATGCTGGTGTCGTAGCATGAGCGGGCGGGGCGTTCGCATATGCTGGAGGGAGACTGTAAGGGGGAGGAGCTGTGATGGAAGCGTACTGTCTCGCTCCCCCGGTAGCCGCGGATCCTACCGAGATGGAACTCTTCTTGCTCGCTGGGGATTCGGAACCCCGCGGCTCGATGAGTAGATTGATATCCACGATGGGCAGGATGGACCGGTCTTGAACCAGCCCATAAGTCGATGTGAAAGTCGTCGAGTTCCCCTACTTACGCCAAGCCTGTGAGTCGGAATGCAGGTTGTGAGACAGCAAGCTGATGAGGGTGTTGAAAAGTGACTTGTAGCCGCGGTAGAGTCGTCGGTCGACAACCGCGTTGACGGGGTCACCGGACCCAACTAAATGTCTTGATGGATTGTCGGTTTGGAGGATGGAAGCCTGATGGGTAACAGGAAGGCGAAGGAGTAGCGCGACGCGAGGTACAGCGTCGAGTGCGCCACTTAGGCAGAGACAGATGGTGCCCAGTACGTCGATGAGTACAAACAGGCGTGACTTCAGGAATAGGAAAGAGCTGCAGCGCAGGAGGAATGCAATGCAGGTCTTGAGGCGTAGAGACGGAAGAAGGTGATCGGACGTTTGAGTAGCGTCTAATGTTCCGATGGACGTCAAAAGTAACCAGTTGGTTGTGCAAACAGCCAATACTGATTATTAGTGGTCGTCGTCGGAGCTATTAAGAAATAGATCTGGGCAGAGGCAGGGGCGTGAAACGGGGCCAACCAATGGGTCACGAGTAGCAGACGAGCTCAGCCACTAGGTGCGCGCAACAGGTTGAGTGAGGGAAGCGGTAGCGTTGGAGAGTAATGGATGCGGTCTGGCGAGCGAACAACTGGGACTGAGGTACTTGAGGGCACGGGTAGTTGAGTAGAGGGAGTTAGGGCCGGCGACGGTAATGCCATGCATTTCTTGGACAAGCCCTGGTGCCGCCTCGCTGTCCGCCGGCGGTAGGGATCTGGGGTTGCGGATTAGATGCACGCTTTGGCGTCCTTGACTTGACTTGACACTGACTACTTTTGTGCTTGACGCTGGCTAGCTCTGTGCTGGCGCGCCACTGCTGGAAGCCGGGATAACCCACGGACCCGTCGAGGCAGGACAGCTGATCAGGAGCGGCCCTAACGAGCGTGATGCTAAAAGAAAGGAACCCAGACGCCCAAATTGCCAGCGTTAGTTGCAACAAAAAGCAGACGGCCGCCGCTGCTAGCAGAAGACGGCGATGACGTGTCCCCCACTTTGCAGCATTACTCACTCGGCGCTCTGGCTCGCATCTTTTTCCTTATTGCTTCATATCCACTTACTCGCACCGTCTCGGGTTGATTCGACGCCCTCGCTGTCAGGCCGCAACGCGGTGCAGAACAGGGCTGCAGCAAGACGTGCTGCTGTCAAGCCGCCGTCTGTACAAGCTGGCCGTCGTCAACTCGAAGCCTTAGTGTCACGTACGACGAGCGAGGATGGAAATGTGATGCAGCAAATCAGGGGCGGTGAACGGCCTCAGGGATCTGTGAGCTTGTTGGCAAGGGCCGGGTCCTGTTGCAGAAGCGCGATGACATGGCGTAGCGCGGCGAACAAGATCTGCACATCCTTCGCCCTGCCCTACGGTTATCTGACGCCAAATGAGTCGCTACCGACAAAGCCTCGGGAACGCTGACTTCATTATGGCGGTGCAGATGGTGATGTGTTCACGCCCAAACGCTTAGTCCCGCGTCTCGATCTATTGACTATGAAGTCCCCGGCCTGCCAACTACAAGAACCTGGCCAGCGCCAGCAACGTCAAAGACGCATGCGAAGAGCGGTGAACTGCGGTGAACTGCCGAGTAGTAGTAGTAGCAGCAGTAGTAGTAGTAGTAGTAGTAGTAGGCGGCCGTGACGTTTAGCTTGGTTGTTAAACAAGATGGCATGCATCCGAACGGAGACGTAGCTCCGGGCATGCCTGGACAACGCTCCAGCCTCCACGTGAGGTGCCTGGGGTGCGGCGGTGCTGGTGCGTTGTCTCAACCCCGGCCACGTTGTCTTGGTAGGAATTTACATAGTACATATGACACCACCGAGTGCGCTGCTCCGGGTAGGTGAAGCGGACATATGCGGTTGGGCAGATTGCATGCCAACCACTGCCCGTCGGGGATCAATCATGATGCGCATAAGGCGGTGAAAAGAGGCCTGAGTCACGGCCGAACCGCTGCATTTGGTCGACGACGTTTGAGGGCAGTTTGGAGGGAGCGCTACCGGTGCTAAAACGACCGAACTGCATTAGCCCGGGGTGGAGGACGCACGGGGACAGTGTTCTTGAATAAAAGGCTTGACGGTGGGCTCATGGTGGAGAGCCTTACGAGGCGGGTCCACAATCTCAGAGTGCATTATTGCAATCTGTGTGTATGCGCGGCGGCTGCGAACGCGATTCTTCCAGAGCCCCGGTCCGAGGCTGGCTTGTCCCGACAGTCCGTCTCGTGCTGCCTGTGGCTGCAACGAGCCACAGCGCAGTTGCACCGTCGCCGCCGTCACGCTGCAGGAGGTTTGGGGACGACGTCGCAGGTGCCGTCACTGCTGCCGGCGACACTCGAGGCCTTGGGATACGAGAGACGCAGCGCACCGGCGTATTTTTAGGAAGCGGTGCATGGAACAGGCGGTGAAGCCCGTTCGCTGTCACTGTCTGCTGTGCTGCCAGCAGTGCGCAGCAGGCCGTGGCTGGCGTCGCCAGGAGATGCCTCCGCACCATGGCCTCGTGGGCCCTGCTCAGTGCCACTGCCACTGCCACCGGCCGGACGACGGCGGCCACAAGATCTGGCGCGTTGGTGGTGCTCGACGGTCTGTGCCGCGGCATAGGGGAGCAGCGTGCAATATCACAGGCCTTGGCTGACGATACAGAGGGAGCGCTCAGGGCGTCGGCCAGAGGAAAAGCAATTGGCCGGCGGCTGGCGGCGGGTCGGTGGCATCAGCACGGCGGGGGTCGCGAACTGTTGTTTCCAGCGGACGTGGGATGTTTGCGGGAGCGCTGCGGCAGTCAGCAAGCGTCTCGTCTCGAGCGCGTGGGGACATTCACCGCGACCGTCTTCGGCGCTGGCCAAACTACGGCCTTGGCGCCCGCCTAACCTTCTTCGGCGCCGGTTGCACACACGCTCACTGGCACCCCTGCTGCTTCATCGGCCGTCCACATCGACCCTGGCAGCCTGCACCCTCTGCAGGTCATCCTGCCCAGCCAGCCGCCCGCCGGTGAAGGCACGCGTTGGTGCCCAGCGCACCTGCTTCTGCTAGGCGGAACAACTCGGCGCCGTTGGCGCTACGTGCGCGGGCCCTACTCTATCCAACACCAGCCCATTTCGTCTGGTGCTACCCTCCCAGGAAGTTCGCTCCAAGGCCTCCGCCTGACCGTCCACTCGCCAACATGTCCCTCAGCGCGGCCGCAGACGTTCCCCTGCAAATCTCCTCTGCCAACTCCTCGTCCGAGCGCCGCATCTCCCCCTCGTGGACCATCGCCCATCTCAGGACACGTCTCGAGCCCATCACCGGAATCCCCGCGTCATGCCAACACCTCACGCTGCGTGTGGGCTCGCAGGATCCGATCCCCATCTCTGCCGCCGATGAAGAGACCGCACAGCTGGCCGCCTTTCCGCTGCAGCCGTACGCGGAGATCACCGTAAGTGCAACTGCCCTTCTCCCACGGAACCGCACCGCTAGCGTCCTTTTCGTCGTTGTCCTCTCTCGTACTGCCACATCTTCCCATCTGAAACATATCGGGCTCTTGATGTCAGCACTCAAAGCAAGCCTTGCTCAAATACAGCCACGCTAGCCTTGTTTTTTCTGATAGGCCGGTCTTTCGAGGCTTTGGACCCCAGCATGCAGCGTATACACGCACTGCTGATGCCCCACAATGCACTCAGCCCCTCTCTATCTTTGTCATCGCTCCTCCCACGTTCTCTACCGAGTGGCGCTGGGGGATGATGTTCCTCGCTACGAGTTCCTACCGTCACCGATGGGGGACCTCGGAAGTTTTCCGTTCCTTGTCATCACGTGCTTTTTCTTTGTTACCCGTGTGCTTTTTCTTGGACCCCACGAATTCAAGTCAACCCATTTCGTCAACGCCTGCGTATAGGTCTTCTGAACAAAAGTGTTCAAAACACCGTCGAGTCGAGCGGCGGGGCTTGACACAATGTCTTTCTGTCTGACAGTTGATTTCTAGGTTGGTGACACACGTCCGCCAGGAGCACGCACAGATTTCTCGGACTTGGCTTCTGTACCGAAATACACTATGCCACCTGCAGAGTACGAAACACGAACAGACAGCGTTCTTGCGTGGAAGAAGAACCAGAAACTTGGCCGCTTCGACCCGAACGCGCCATCAATTGAGCAGCAGAAGATCCGAGCCTCCGAGCGCGAGATTGAAGAAAGGGGTAAGTACAATGTCGTCTGATCATGTGTTTGCGAACTCGTACGGTTGTGGCTGTGTGAAACCACCCAGAACAAAAGCAAGAACACTATGACCATGCAGGAGATGCTCGTGCAAGATGTAAACCGTCAAGACGCGTGCCTTCCGAACGCCATAAACGGACACCTGCAGCTGTTCGCGAAACTTCGGACACTACTCCGCATGGCTCCCATGGGTCGCCATTGTCTCAGCCGTTGATTGCAGTCGAGCATGTCTCTTCCTTTTAAAGACTCGACGAGAAGCGTGCCTTTGCACACGTTGACGACATCCTAGTCCGGCGAGCTGCATCGAGTCTTGGCGAGGCGAAAGTTAGTGCAACCACATCCAATGCTTCCATAGCAGCTTAACATCGCTGTGACGACTACAAATCCACTTCAGTTTCGCATTAGAAGCTGCTACCGGATGCTTGGTATCTAGCAACGCTCAGAAAGTCGGATCATTTCCGCGGGCGGCGCCTTCGAGATTGCGACGTCTTAGCCACGCAGACCGCGTAGGCATCATCGCTGAACCGAATACCGAGGACATGGCAACAACGATTCCCATGTTGTGTGAGAGTATTCGAATGCAAGCCAGAGATGTTTCGTCGGTGTTATTCCCGGCATTCAACACAGTCTAAGACGCCTGCCTTATCGCAAGAACAAATCCAGCCAGAGTCAGACCTGTAAGAATTGTTGTTACTGCCTCGAAGTCTGCGATACTTTCAGACATCTCTGGAGAAGTTGTCACTTCTCAACTTGTGCACAAGTGGCACCTCGTAGTGATACTAAACCCCGTGACTACGTACGAGTTCGCGCGCAGACGGATGACTCCCTCGACTAACACTACCTGTCCACTGACTCAAGTTGTAAAGGACTCTCACTCGGCGCCCGCGTGCGCATCCTCCCCGAAACCGACTCTCGACGAGGCACAGTATCATACCTCGGCCAAGTCCCCGAGATCCCAGGCATAGGCTCTTGGGTCGGTATCTCGCTCGACGAGCCTACGGGGAAGAACGACGGTACCGTGAACGGGAAGCGGTACTTCGAGTGCGGGAAGAACTACGGCGTCTTCCTTCGTCCTGAGCGCTGCGAGGCTGGCGATTTCCCGCCTCTTGATCTGGGCGATGAGGACCTTGAGGAGCTGTGAGGCATTGAGCCGAGATTGGACGGGAACATGACGATGCGAAAGACGTGCTCGACCAAAGCGAGGCCTTCCGAGCCGTCGTACCTGGTATCTAAGAAGATGACGTGTGCCAATGAGAGGCTTCTGGTAGGCTTCAAGCCTGCGCGCTGGTCTCTACGGCGGACACAGATTGCAAATATATGAAAACAACCCACCTCATGACATACCAATGCCCATCCTCTCATGACTCGTCTCGCGCTACTTGCACTCACCGCAACATACCTCTAGTGCATACTTACCTCCGCATTCACACCTGCCCTCCCCCTGCCTTCCGCCATACACAAGCGCAACGCGCACCCATCGCCTCTCCATCCTCTTCAGCACAGCCTCGCTTCGCCACCACAATCTCGCATTCCTTCGATCCCCCGTCGCAATTCCAGAATCGCAGGACGCCGCACTGCCGATCCACCACAGACGCAGTATTAATATTCCACCCATGCTAGATATACTCGAGACATCTTCTCCCTTCTGCTGTACACTCCTTGCATTCCTACCGCTCATTCACTCTTTTTGTTGTGACGCGCGCTGGATACTTCTGACATCAAGCTCTTCATGGGCTTGATATCTTTGACTCCAACGCTTGAGCGTGGCATTGTACGAGATGCCGTCACTGATACTAATGTAGCACTAGCCGCGCTGCAGAGATTGGTTGGAAGTGGTATCACTCTATATGGTGGTGTTGTTCTGGAAGGTGGTGGTACCTTAGAAGGTCTTTGTCACTTTGAAAGTTGTCGTTACTCTGAAAGGTGTTATGACTTTGGAAGTTGTTGGCACTCTGTAAGACGTCACGTTGAAAGCGTGGCGAAAATGAAGACATCGCCATGCTGTTTGCTAAGGACTATCCCTATTAAAGCTGTTTGTGCTAATCCAAGAAAGTCCACAATGACTGAGAGCTCCTTGGAAATACGAACAAGCCATGCACTATAGCTTGTGCTCGTCAGTCTGGCTCACAACGAGGTCCCCACGCGACGCCCGAGCGCCGACACTGGAATAATTGGGAACCACCTCGCAAATGTCAGGTCCCAGTTGATTTCCAAGCAAAGCAGCGCCCATGTCAAAGCCTGTGCTCAGGTGCCATGCCACCACCATAATCAGCCAGTGCTTTGCCATTGTCCGCCGTTCGGAACGTCATCTTGTAGTACCAGTCCCTCCTTCAACATCCACGCTACCGTATTGTCCATATGCAACCTCTCATGATCCGACAGCTGGAAGTCTCTGTGTAGGAAGATGCAAATTTCCAACACAATACGGTTCGCGTTCCTCAGCCAGGACAGCGTCGGTGCACCAGGACCAGGCCACGCGCACCGTGCCGCAGTAATCATGAACCGCTGCAGGAACTCGCCGTCTGGTGGCCCCCGGGCTTGGTTCGCCTCCGTCAGTGTTACTTTCTTGTAGGCTTCGAAGTGTTCATGCCAAAGACGCCGAGTGTGCTCATCGTGCGGAGAACCTCGAATGTCATGTTGATTTGCTCGGGTCGTGAAGTCGAACACCCAAGTGTGATAATCCTGACCTAGACGCTGATACGGGTTGGCTGCGCCATTCGCACCATTGTCATCTTTTTGACCGCGTTGGTCCGGAATCTGGATTGATGGGTGGCGTAGTGTGCTGGCTGCTGCAGTCCTTGCGCAGGGACATGCTGAGCATGAGGCCCCGGCAGTGGAGGCTGCGGTCCCTGCGGCGAAACATGTTGTGTCTGTGTTATCGTTGGCACTAGCTGCTGCATTGGCTGACGAGGTGGGGGCATTTCATGGCCCGATCTGCCGTCGTTGTCGGAGGAACTGACCATAAGGTTAGTATACTACGTGAGGCTTCAAGCATAACTTACAATCGGGTGTGATCGCGCTTGTGATCCATTGTAGTTAACTGGCCGGATCTCGTAACAGTAGGTTGTAGCTATGACTTTACAAGCGTGCAGAGAAGCTGTACTGTAGAGATGTGTCGTGGATGTTGATGTCGTGGAGATGGAAGGGAGAGGAAAGGCCGCTGCTGAGGTCTTATTGATGGCGTCACTTCCGTCTTGGTGCGCGCTGCGACTTCCTTTCTGTGCAGAGTAGGTGCGAATACCCGCGCAACATGTGCCTGCACCAACCTGTCGAGAGCCCCAAATGACATGAGAGTTTGGTCGAAGCCAGCGCCCCCGTTTGATGTCTCTGTGCAGGGAAGGCCTGCAATCCGTGAACACAGTGCTCCTCCTGCACTGTGACGCTGTGCGACTGGGAATGTGTATCTTAGTGGTGCACGGCGTTGGGTTGGAGATGTAATCAGAGGTTTGACGAGATGGACAATCGCCTGTCGACGGCGGAGCGACAAGACACGTCAAGTCACTTCGAGATCTTGATACATTTCGGCCACAAAGCGGGGAATTTTTGGTCCTGATGCGAACAAACGGGTCCCAGCTGGTGAAGCTAATGGTCGGTCGGCCAAGCTACACGATTTGTCGGCTTCCAACTGCATGCTTCGTGAACGAGAATGTGTGTGTATGTGCTGGTGAAGTTGATGACGGCGGCCTGGGATGCTTTAGTCAGATCTCTGTAAGCATGCGAGAGAAGGAATCCACAGGAGACTGAGTATATGTTGAATGGAACCACACAAGGCTCATATCGTTCGAGTTGCAATACAGTAACTCTTCGCGGATGCAGGCGGTATAAAACTTGTCGAAAGGTATGCGGGAGTAGAGTGGCTCGTTAAGGCTTGCGTATTTATGGAGGATACCACGCGCATGGAGGCGGTGGAAAGTTTTTCGTACACATGCAATCAACCACGACGGACCCCTTGGAGCTTGGAGAGAATGTATACTGTATCGAGGGAAGGAGCAACGCGATAGATGACAAAATCGCATGTTGTACAGGTTTGCTGTGTTGAAGATCTGAAGGTATGAGATGCACCCACTAGGAGCGCTGCGAGCATGGAGGCAGCAGAAAGCTTGTCATGGGTAAAGATACCTCTAGAAGGGCCGAAACGTTAGGAATATAGTCGGTGTTGTTCCGCGTGACTTTCCTCGATGCCACATCAGGGCGCGTAGACCTGCCATCGGCACTCGAAGGCTTCCGCTATTCCGGTAGGCTTCCTTCAGTAGACTTCTTTGACCTGGGAGTCATCGGGGTGCTTGCGGCTTGTCGAGATCTGGTAAGCAACCCAATGACGGTATAGGGCTGGATTTGTGTATAGATGTAAGTTTTGAATGCCCCCGTGGGGCGCTGCAAGCATGGAGGCAGCAGAAAGCTTGTCTGGGGTGGAGATGCATCCAGAAGGTCCGAAACGTCAGGAAGATCAACGGCGTTTTCCCGCGTGGCCCCCTCGATCCTATTTCTTAAGATCGAGAATGTCAAAACTGCCATCGGCGCTCAAAGTCCTCCGCTATTCCGGGTAATCTTCTTTCAGCTGGTCAATCTCAGACCCCGAAGAAGGCGACCAAACCTCGGAACCGCGCATAGAGGCGGCAGAGAAGTTTTCAAATATTTGTATACTTGGGACTACCCGTATCGCGCACATGGAGGCGAAGAAAGCTTGTCGGAAGACTTTCGTAGACCTAGACCCAGAGTACGCATACGCGCGTCTGGTGAGGGGGTATTTCCAAACTCTGCTCGGCTCTCGTGTCTAGGTGCTAGAAAGGTGAGAGAATACCCAAAGGTAGAAGCGATCAATAAATCGATCGGGGAAATGGTTTGCAGTGATGCCTTAGACCGTAGGCGACCTTCGCGCGCATGGAGGCGACAGAAAGCTTGTCGACGCGCCGCCCGAAGGCGACGGCCACAGTTGTCCGACTGTGGAGCGGGACCAGAGTGAGGTGGTGGAGGCGACGAGAAGGTAGGCGAAGTCTGTTTATATAGTCGACCCGGGCGCGGGGTACGCTAGTCCAAAAATTTTGACCAGGTGAAGGTGAAGGCGAAGTGAGAGACGATCGTACGCGGCTCATCTTTGCCGTTCACCGATTGGAGGCGCCTTGAAAAGCGATAAGCCTTGTTAGTCTCTGCATTTGAGGCTGCAGTTCATGTTGACCACTGTATCCTCACACCTCGCCATCCTGGCGTACGTTGTGAGCTGGTGGAGGTGAAGCAACAAACGCGCGTTAAGATGTCCCATGTCCCATTAGAATTGCCCTGTGGCTAAGCAAAATGATTTCTGGTAGCCTCCACACTTCGAATACGTTGTTTTCAATCTTAACACCACTCGCCCGCTCTTATCAAGGGGGCTGCACTCGCCTGTAGATGTGCGCTTAGGACGCTTTCGACCTACGATCACAGAAAGCGAAGGCCGGAAGTGTCACATACCATATGTACTCGCCTGCAACTTCACTGGCTAATTTTGTCTGACTTTTACATCCTCGCCACATTAGATTTGTCCCTCATATAGAAAAGGCCGTTTGTAAGCTTTCCAGCTAAGCACGTGGGAAAGGCAACTTCAGGATTGTATTTCCCAGTCTAAGTTGGTCCATAGTGCATGTTCAGAGCCATGACCTGACCCAGTATTGTTGACAACAAGTATATGCGAGATAACGTCTCGTCCTGTCGACTGTCGGAATGCGAAGCACTGCTTCAAACCGTTGATAGGCTTCTGAGATCTCATGTCTTGCAAATACCTGCCCATGAAGTCACTGCTTTCTTATGTTTCAACCGCAATATGTTCCGTACACTGCATTCACGCATCACTTCAAACCGCGGACAAACACTTACCCCGTCGAGTACGTGATGGAGTCTATCGTTTCTTTGAACCACTACTGGTCTAGGCTATCTCTTATGTCAACATGCAATTCGGGCAGTTGCATGGATATTCAAGCCCCCACGAGTCAATTGTTTTACAAGGTGTCCAGGAATGACTCACGCCATGTCATGTCTTGAGAATTTTGATTTGATAGTGCTTGTTCGACTTTCACGCCGTACCAAAAGACTGCCAGTTTGCTGCGCTCTGAAGCGTATTCATGTTTCCGAGATTTGACGTTCGCCCGCTTCCTCCGAATTCGCCACTCTGGCATGACAAGCTCCCATGTAGCGGTCTGGTGGTTGCTCCGCGGAGGCAGCGCGCCGCAGGCTCGGCTGGGACGGACTCTGGGTTCGACTTTATGGGATTTGCAGGGCGGTGGAAACAGGAAATCTGCCATGTAAACACGTGTTGTTTGACTTCGTTTTGAGACGCGAGCTACGCGCGATATATTCTTGACGGCTGGTCAAAGTGCGTATCGTAATTGATCTGTGCGTTGCAGTCGTCGTGTAATATTGCCGCTTTGCTCGTAATGGCCCACCATGGTCGTGGAGCTAGACTGATCAGGGACAACAGGCAACCGCGGCGAGGCTGCCCCTGTGGCGTGCTTTCTTTCTTGAAATAAATAGGCGTGGGGGCCATATCCAATGCCTTCTTCCTTGTGAACTCGACATCGAACAACTACCACCAAGAATGGTACGATACGACCCAGGGGTCGGTACCCCGAGGATCGGGCAAATTGTTTCACTCATATTTTTGACCGGAACTTTGCTGTTTGTCGCTAATCTGATTGTGTTGTTGATTAAAAGGAATAAGAACCTCACTCCTATCGCCTTGCAATTGCATCTCAGCTTTTCTGGCGCTGTTGTCGCTTTCGCCTTGGCTCTAGCAACCATCCGTTACGTGTATGTCAACCGCCAATACGGAGGTCAAGTGGTCTTTCGAGCCCGAGTCCGCAATCATCAGCCTCCAGAGCGCAGAAGGGCTTCCTATACTGGCGGAGGCAGTTTGCTGGAATGGGTGAGGCGTCGCCGTACAGGCAACAACATCGATAGCAACGCCGTCTCGGAGAGCCGACAAAATCTACTTCGTCTTCCGACGGAAGCACCTCAATGGGAGTTATCGACACTGCAGCCCGGGCCGAGTGGTACATCAACCATCCCAAGCCAGAGTGATGATCAGCAACAGCCGGCACACACGAAACAAACACTCGGTCAACCCTACAGCACTTATCAATATAGAGATTTGATTGATACGGAACTGCGGCTTCTTCAGATCCAGTACGCGGATGACGAAAGCCACCCGCTGGAAGCAGTGATGGTTCAACTTCCTCTCCTCTCTGCAAGAGAAAAAGGCTTTACTGCCTTGTCGTACACTTGGGGAAGAGATGATGCTACCAGCAAGATGTACATTGAAGGACAGCGCATGGATATCCGCCCTAATTTGGAGAAGATATTGCGCGCCTTGCGATCTGCACGGTGCGGATTGCTGTGGGTAAGGTCTTCGTCATTTTCTTTCGCGGTCCTCTTCACAAGGATGGTCTGACATTTACAACCCATAGGTAGATGCTATTTGCATAAATCAGAACGACATGGAAGAACGAAACGTGCAGGTCCTACGTATGGGCGGAATATACGCTGGAGCCCGTAACACGGTGGTAGCAATAAAGCTGCCGGACGACGATTATGCTGGTATTGTAGATGTCCTTGCAAAGATCCAGCCAACCCTCGCGATCAAAAATCAAGATCACGCAGTTGCAGATCTCTTAAAACAGCCCAGGATAAAACAAGTCTTGAAGAGTTATTGCCAAGCGGACTACTGGAAGCGTATATGGATTGTGCAAGAATTTGCCATAGGACGTCGAATCGATCTTCTTATAGGAGCGTCCCTTATCGATGCAAGGAATCTGGAGACATTGTTCGAGTATGCTGAAAGCATGACCGGCAAATCGATTGAAGGGGCAGAGCAAGCAATGAAGATTCTTGACATCCGTCGTTCGAGGGAGGAAGGGGAGCGAACGGATCTTTTCGAAATCTTGGAGCTGACACAAGACTCTCTATGCGAGCGGCGACACGATCGTGTGTTTGGGCTCCTCGGCCTAATATCTGACACCCTGGACTTCCTTTCCGAACCGAACTACCAAATCGATCCTACCTATCTTGCATCTTCTATGACACGCTCCTACATCGAGAGACGATCACTTGATATCATTATTCTTGCTTAGTGCATTGATGTGAATCGCTCGATGCAGCTGCCGACGTGGTGTCCGCCATTCTTCTGGTATGACCAGCATCCACCCAGTCGGCATATACTCGACCGAGCGTTGCATCATCAAGAAGTCCGGTCCTATAGGGGGATAAATGCCTGGTCAACTACTGGAGACAGTCCCAGCTCGTGCACCTTTGAAGGACCTGCTCTAGTCTCACCGGCCCGGCGTATTGGAAGGATCACAAGTCTCGGAAGCACCTGGACGGATAAAGAAGACACCCAGTTTCCCTGCCATGACCGCATGTGGGCACAGATGCAACGAAATCCAACCAAAGGGTCATACGTTGCGGATTTCATGATTGATGCAATTCTCGATCGTGAGTACGAGTATAAGACATATCAGAAGAAAACTTGGCCGGGCAAACCGGTTTTAGAGTCATACGAGAAGCACTATCTTGTAGAGGTCTTTCGATCCAAACATGGCTACAACGTCGCCGAAGATTCCCAGACTCCTTTCCAACGATGGATACGTTCCAATCGCAAGTTCTCCGTCTGCGGAAAGACCCTCGAAGACCACGCTGAACGATGCCGGAGAACGCCATTGGTCTTCGCTGTTATATCAACCAAGGGGTTCTCCTATCGGGGTCTCAAAAACATGGCCAGAAAGGACATGCGCATGATGTGTCTGGACGACGACCAGTATGGCATCGGGTGGGCAGCAAAGGGCGCTCGGCTTCACGATGAAGTCTTTCTGATACCTGGCTGTAGCGTTCCGCTCATTCTTCGACGTTTGGAGGGAACTGAAAAGTATAACCTCGTAGGGGATGCCATCGTGATTGGGATGATGAAGAGCGAGATTTGGGACAAAACGCGAGCGGAAGACCTAATTCAAGTTAGAATTGTTTGAAGGCGAGAATGTAATGGCCCGAGAGAGGTATGAACCAGAGACGTGATTTACTAATGAAAATAATGACTTACTCGCATCTCTCTCTAAAAACACCACATCTTCCCAGAACACTGCCCTCTCAATTAACCCAACACTGTGCGCACACTTTAAAGGCCAGGCGAGAACTACTGCGTCTATCTATTTCTCTGACAGGCGAGAATGAGCAGAGTAAGTGCAAGTGGTGATCAGCTTCGGATGGGGTTGGAAAGGCGAAGTGTACGGGAGCCGTGTAGCTTAGCTTTGGCGAAGATGGGGGATAAGGGTGTAGAGGGCGTTGATGGCGGGAGGGGTTGTAGATGGGATTTCTTTAGGTGGTATATCGCGGTAGGACTCAGGGTGTGATGGGTGGCTGGAACGGTGAGATGATGGTGTATGGTAGTTTTACGATAACAGGGAGGAGGTTACTGACGCGGTCTGTGTTGTGTTTGCGTGTTGGAAGATCAGCCTGGGGGTCTGCCTACACTGAACACTTCCGCTTGCGCTTGCGCTTTTGAGATTTGTGTCTTTGTTCTCTTGGTGAGCGCCTCACTATCTACGCTTCGAATGAACTCAGGCGGACCTCTTGAACCTGTAAATGTAACCCCCTCCACCCTCCTACTCAAATTGCATCTTATTAACCAAACTCCCTATCCCCTCGACGTAAATCTCAACCTCATCCCCATCCTTCACGAAACCCTTAGGATCCTATCTCAGTCAGCAACGCACACCAAAGACAAGACATGTAAAACTCACCATGAAAACCCCCACCCCACTCGGCGTCCCCGTCATAATACACGTCCCCGCCTGCAACGTCGTCCCGCGACTCAAATGCTCCACAATCTGCCCCACGCTCCAGATCATATCATCCGTGCCTGTCTCCTGCCTCTTCTCGCCATTGACCTTCGTCCAGTACCGTATCTTATTCGGATCGCCGCCGATCGCAGCCTGAGACGCAATGCACGGCCCGATCGGCGCGAACCCATCGAAGGACTTCGCGTACCCGAACTGCCCGCCGCTGACGGAGGCGGGGAGCTGGAAGTTGCGCGCGGACACGTCGTTGCCGACGGTGTAGCCTAGGACGTACTCTGCGTAGTCGGCGGCGGGGATGTTTTTCCCCGTCTTGCCGATGACGATGGTGAGTTCGCCCTCGTAGTCCAGCTGCTCTTGGCAATCTTTGTGGATACTTATCTGCGCGCCAGGACCCGAGAGGGCGGTGGGCGGCTTCATGAAGATGGTGGGGTAGGTGGGGATGGGGAGGTTTCCTTCTTCGGCGTGTTGTTTGTAGTTTAGGCCGACACAGAGGACGATTGGGGTTGAGGGGAGCGGGGAGAGGAGGGTGCGGATTTTGGCTGAGGTGTTGCTCTGGGAGAAACCGTTTTCTATGCTGCCTTTTAGGACTGGGACGGTTCTTCCGGAGACGTCTCGTCCGACTTCTTCTGAGCCGAAGTCACCCCAGTGGATCTGCCCGTCCTCGCCTTCGAACCGGATCAGCCGCTGGAATAGCGCCATTCTGCGGAATGTAGGATATTGAGACTTTGATCGGGAATTTGATGGCCTCTGGAACAATGCTGTTCGTTTGGATGTCGATGGTGTGAATGAGCTTGCGGATGTCAATTGTGGCCGAACACGGCGACAGAGTAACGAGGTCGGGCGTAGGAGCATTATGCTGCAGGTGACGTGCAGCAGCGCGTCTATATACGTGAATAGTAGGCCGACGCGAAGTCGGAGTTGCCCCACGTCGCGCGTACGAAGTGGTGGGGTTACCACGCTCAATGAGGCGTTCTGTTCGGCATTTGATGCGCCGACGCTTTCGTACGTGCGGCTATCACTCACGGGACTTCGCGTCAAGGTACTCGGGTGCTGATTTGAAGCCGATGTACGATAAAAGGAAGAGCGCGAATGTTCACGATGGTGGAAAATGCTCGAATTGATTTGGATAGCATTGGATATCTTAATTCTAAAGTGGTGGAGGTCGATTCAGCATCTTCGAAAGAATCAGCCATGCCATCATCTAACCGGTCATCTCTACATCGCCAGTTCCATTGGTTGCCTCCTCGGGGGTATCAAGTTTACTCAAGCAGCCCGGGCAGTTATGCAGCACCATGTGACAGAACATGTCGCAGTCGATGCAAAAGTGGCTCTCGCACACTCGGCACTCATACCGCGAGCTCTCGCTCGCTTTCTGCTCCTCGTCATCGTCTGTCTGCCTCTGGGCTACCTTACCAATCATTTTCCCATTCGAACCATGGCCATTGGTCTGCTGCTCGCCATTGACTTCATCAGATGTTGGTATCTCCGGGAACGGTGTGAGACAGCTGAGACAAGACTTGCTCCCCTTTTCCCGCGCCCGTTGCCAGCTTACTTCGGCCCAGTTGCGGAGAGGGAACAAGTGGTGGTAGCTTCGTGCAAGATGCGTCGAAAGCAGGAGCGTGAGCTGGCAGCTAGGACAGGTAATGGGCAAACTGCAGACTTTGGCGCTGCAGCGCGAGCAGGTGTAGCCGCCTGTTGTCAATGCGCCGTGACACGCGCACATGGTAGGAGTCTCTTCAATGACTCTTGATGGGAAACCCATCATCATGAGAGCAGCCGCAGATTCTGGAGGTGCGGTCTCTTGTGCGCTTTTTGTCGCGCGAACCACTGGGGGTGTGGTGGTCGCCAGTAGAAGCTCGCGAAGGAGTTCTTGATCCGTGGCTACGACGTACTCGCTTTCGTCACCTGCATTCGTGCGATTGACGATCTCTGCGCATATCTTTAGGCGGGCACTCATGCCTATAACACTGACACGGACGCGGTCGCGTACGCAAGCTCTGATAGTCTGGTGGACGTCCCCCGGATCTAAGGATAACAACGATCCAAACACGATGATGACCTCTCGCGTTCCATGGCTTGGAGTGTGATATAAGGTTGCCCTTGCCAGTTCCAGTGCGTTCTGCAAGCTAGGGGAGCCCTTCGGTTCTTTGGAGAAATCTTGAGGGTTCAGCGGTGTCCGTAGCCCTTGTATGGCAGCAATGTGTTCCGCAGGATTTCCAGACAACTCCGACACTCTGATGCAGAGCCCATCGTGCATTCCAAGTACGCTCATTTGCGATATGGGATTCTGCTCAAAGAACTCGCGAACGTATTCCTGCGCATATTGTATCATGGCGTGAAATCGAGTTGGCCGCATGTCCTTCTCCAACATGGCTTCCGATAGGTCGAGGACGAGGACGACGTGCCGTATTATACCGCGCTGAAAAGGCTTTGTGTCTTTCCGCAACCTTTACCCAAGTGCACTGTCAGCGCAACTGCAATAGTGCAGAGGCGCACAGCCTTACGTACCTCTTGCGTTTCCGCTCCTCTTCCATCTGCTGTATGCTCTGCTCCGGTACATCGTTATCTTCTATCTCCTCAAATGTGGGTATGTATTCCTCCTCTTCTGACGACTCGCCTTTCCTCCGCTCCCAAGCCTGCGTCTTTCGCTCTGATTTCTTTGCCTGCTGCTGCGTCGCGTTTACAATCTTCCTAGCAGCCGCCGCACTGGAGCCTCCGCCTCTTGGTCCTACATACTCGTCGTCAGAGCCGCTGAAATCAGAGCCCGAGTAGTTTGACCCCGACATCATGTATCTGAGCTGCGCGCGGCGAACGTTGTGGAGAGGCAGTCGCGCCCGCAAGCGATTGTCTCTGTCGCACCGCCCAAGCGGTGTTTCGGGAGGGCGAAGACAAACCCTGATCGACGCGTTTTCGGGTGGTGGCGTAAGGCGGGATATGAACAAAGGGTCGGTTGACGGCCTCTAGTTCTTTCGGTCGATGACGCTGTGCGATTGTAATACTGAAGCGGAGAGCAGGTGTGTTGGACGTTGTTTGGGGGGAGCGAAAGGCGCGAGGCAGGTCTAGCGGGTGTGCAGAAGTTCGTAAGTGATGTTCAGCGGAGTGCATCATAAATCATGCCACTACCCGCGGCGTCGGAACGAGCACACGTGACGTGCTTTCTCATGCGACGACTGGCTCCGTCATCACCTCAAACTTCTCTGTGATTGCTAGCGTAGGTATAGCTTCAGGTACTGGCAAGCTACACTGTGAGAGGAAAGGTCGTGTTTACCATGAACGTCAGCACTGTCGAGAGCCTCTGCACGTAGGTAAATTACTCGATGGTCAGGGTTATGGAAAAAACTTGTGAGTGATTACATAGATTCAAGCTACATTATGTGTACATCGTGACGCGGACGCTAGCATGACGTCCATCCATCAATATCCTCCAAGCTTGGTATAATGCTATACTAGAAAAACATCATAAGACATTAAATATCGCCAACTCCGAAACCTTAACTTTATGTATTACCTCCATGCGTCGTCACTCTCACGAGTAACCTGAACCTCCGACACCAGAGGTTGGCCAGTCGTCTTCGGTGATGCTCGACCAGAAGACCCAGATCATTACTACGGCGAGAAGCGTGAACAAGGTCTCGAATAGACCTCCGTTAATTTTACCGTTCGTGCCGGTGCAGATGTGTACACTGATGACGTACTGGAAGATCTGTCCGATTGCGAAGAGAACGACTGCAGCGACGAGGTAGGCTGGAACAACGGTCAGTGGATAGCCTAGGTCAATCAAAGCCTGTACATACCCATCGGTTTCTTCTCGCCGAGTACACGGACGACGAGGAACGTCTCCAGGCAGAAGAAAACGAACAAAAAGGCCAGAGGCGCTAGTTGATACAACGTATACAGGGCGTAGGCGCGGTTGGTTTTGAGGGTGTCGTCAAAGAAGCCGGTCCAGCTGAACCCAGTGTCAAGTGCGATGTAACCCGTGCCGATGAAGAGAATTGCAGCAGATACGAGAATAAGACCAAGCGACATGGCTGTACCGTCATCGAGCAGTTGATAACCGACAAGGCCATTGAGCATAAGCATCCATGTGGTCGATATGATTGCGGCGATGTGGACAGCGACGAAGGCCTGAGCACTGTCAGTTGCGACTAGACGGTGCCGTCGTGAACAACGTACCTTGCGCACTGCGCTATCGAGTGGGAATCCTCCAACCGTGAAGATCTCGCAGATAGAAACTATTATGTAGCCGAGGAGGAACAATTGCATCTCCCTAGTCGCGGTCAGTCCACCATCGTACGTGAAAAGGACGTTGTAGAAGCGCACCTTCTCCCTACAGCTGCCTTCTTCCTTTCAGACCTCCATAGAAGGAACAGCGTGACGAGGATCGCTATGCCGCAAAGTAGTATGGAACCTGCTCACGTCAACGAGGGTTCGATCCGCGCGATGGGTGGAACTGACCCAGATTTGCCAGAACTTTGTTGTCGCCCTTCAATGTTATGCCTCTCAATTGGCAGCCATTATCCCATCCAGTACCTTCCCTGGTAGGCGCTTGGTCGAAGAGCTGTCGCAGGAAACGTTAGCAACGGCAGACGGGGCGCAGCTGTGGTACGATTGTCCAAGGGGAACCTACATAGCAAACTGCAACAAGTTAGCCAAGACAAATTGATGAACAGGAAATCGCGATACATACCTGGTAACGTTGACCAGAGGTTCCCGCTGTCGCGACAGAACGTGTCGAAGTAGCCATAGCGCGACATGACTGGATAGATTGGTCGGCGCCTACAGCGCGAAGGTTCGAAGAGGGAGGCCTTTCAAGACAGAGCGCAGAGGGTCGCGCGGTGCGAGGCTGGGAGTGAATAGGGTATGCTCAATGGGGTAACGATAGTGAAGGTGGAGAGGAGGATCAGTGACGAGGCTGTTACGAGAGTCGCAGCACTGGCCGTGGCTGGTTTTGAAACAGGATATTGTTGGCTGGGCACTGAGGTGCAGGGGAGGTCGGTTGCGGTGCGCTAGCCGGTGCAACGATGCGCGCTATAATGGCGCGCGCAACTGGCGCTGTCGAAAGCCGGCGAGGGTTGGAGCGTGCAAGAAATAGCTCGGCTGTTGTCGAGAGTCGGTGGTGCAAGAGGCGGCGCGCGGCATCCAGCGCAGGAGGAACAGCAGCTTTCATGCAGCAGGCGACAAACAAATTACCTTCACAGCGAGCTGCCCAATCAGGCGCCGGAGCCTTAACCGGTTTCAGATGCAAGCGACAAAGGGGGCCGTGCAAAGGCTGGATGCTTGCATTGCATCTGTCTGCCCTCGCAGCGCTGGTGGACTGGGGTTGCAGATCTCGCGTCGCGGTCGAGGCATGGCAGGGAGTCGTGGAATTGGGACCATGTTGTGCCGTTTCCGTGGACGACACATGGCCGCTCGACGACGCGGCTCTGCGTCGCTCTCCAGCGTGCCAGCATTGATGGATGACCTCACGCGGTGCATCTCCGTCCGCCAGATGGCCGGCTAAACCTGGGCGGCGCCGAAAGACCAACACCATCTTGTTCATGCCGTGCCTCGAAGCCTCCCTTTGACGGTGCACATCAACAACGACCCCGCAGCGCAAATTGCAACCTCACCGCGTCGTGAAGACGGTTCGTCGGGCGTGCACGCGCTTGTACACCTGTGGTATCGGCTCCTGGTGTTCACATACCTCCGTCGAACGATGCTCGCGACGTGAACTATCAAAAGTCTCAGGTCGCATACCTGTCGACGCACGATCATGTCACGGCAAACCAACAAACACGTGTCGTTGCAGCAGCTTTTCAAAAGCAGGTCCGCGGGTGCTCTGTGCCTGAGGTATCGTGGGGCAACTCACACTACGATAACTGCCCGAGGTAGCTGTCTCAGCAACAGTATGCACCAGCTAGTCATGGAGTAGCAGCCTCATCGCGGGCTGGGAATATAGTTCTACTGTAAACTTTATGCAGAAGACAGAACCAGGTGGCTGGTCTCGGTCCCGTGGTAGAAATGGCCAGGCATTGCAGGGTCCAGAGAAACTGTAGGCGGGCGGCGTTCACGTGAACGACGATGCCCACGCGGGGGAGCCTTGGAACCGCCATTCCAATCGGCCAAATCGGTGCCTCCCGTGTCGAAGGGCTGCAGCGACGAAGCGTGCGGCGTCATCGCTGGGAAGAGCGCGTAGTAGATACTAGATACCTGCTACACCGCAAAGTCCAGTCCTTATCGCACTTCACAGCGAGGCGGACCGGTCTTGGCAAATCAGGGATCAGGAACTGAGCTCGATCGCATGCACCTGCTGTCTGCTCCTCTCTGATCACGAAGCTGTGGCACCCTGTCCCCACACCCGCTTGTTCCCCAATGTGGCCCTCTTGACCGCCTTCACTATCTGTTCCTTGCCCTCGGTCCGGTGACGTGCGTCTGCTTCTGCCCATCTCGACTTGGAGTTAGGCTGCTCCAACCAGCCGCCAACCTTCAAGATTCCTTCCCACTCGTACAACAGGAGGCCCGCCGACATTCCGCTGCACACGTTTTCCTCCTCGGCTCGCCAACGAAGCAGCGACGCAGCCCATCTGCTGAACGACGACGACAAGGAGAGCACCCGCTCTTCCTTCGACACCCCCGAGTCCGACTCGGATCTCTCGCTTTGGAGCGACACTGGTGATCTCGTCGACCAGCTCGCTGACCAGGAGGACCCCCTCCGCATCCGCCTGCGCGAGTCGCTCGAAGGAGCAACCTCGTCCCGCCCACGCCGCCAGCAGAAGCGCGTCCGCTACGAGTCCGAAACACGGTTCAACGAGAAGGAGCGAGGACTCAGGCCAGAGGACATTGAGATCCCCGACCCTGGACCACGAACCATATCCAAGGCTGAGCGGATACTCGCTTCCATCATGGCACCCGGCGATGGACCCTCCCGTATCCACGGGCTGCACGGGAAGAAGCTGATGTGAGTCCAGCCGGTAGCAGTATATAATCAGTGTGCTGACAAAGTGATAGCTACTTCACCAGCGTCTTCGTATCATTAGGCGTCTTCCTCTTCGGGTACGATCAGGGAGTCATGTCCGGTATTATCACGTACGCCGCCTCGCAACCCCCCGTTTCCGACTATATCTGATCAATATTGCAGGGGTATTTACTTCAAGGACTACTTTAATCAGCCATCGGCTGCTGAATTGGGAACCATGGTTGCCATTCTGGAAGTCGGGGCGTTCATCTCTTCCCTGCTCGTGGGCCGCGTAGGAGATATGCTCGGGCGTCGCAGGACTATCATGTGGGGATCTATTGTTTTCGTTGTCGGCGGTGCCTTGCAAACAACCGCTACTGGCATGCCGATGATGCTCTTGGGAAGAATCATAGCTGGTCTTGGTGTTGGTACACTGTCCACCATTGTGCCGGTCTATCAGTCTGAAATCTCGCCGCCGCACAACCGAGGAAAGCTCGCATGCATCGAGTTCTCCGGAAACATTACCGGATACGCCGCCAGTGTGTGGGTCGATTACTTTTGCAGCTTCATCAAGAACGACTGGTCTTGGAGAGTACCCCTCTTCATGCAATGCATCATGGGAGGGCTCCTTGCCGCTGGCAGTCTGCTGATTTGCGAATCCCCCAGGTCTGTTTTCTTGCGATTTCAACGTACATTGTACTGATTCAATCCAGATGGCTGCTAGACAATGATCATGACGAGGAAGGTATTGTGGTCATTGCCAACCTTTATGGAAAGGGCGATATCCACAACCAAAAAGCTCGAGATGAATACAGAGAAATCAAGATGAACGTGCTCCTGCAACGTCAAGAAGGTGAACGTTCATACGGCGATATGTTCAGGCGCTACTACAAGCGCGTATTTATCGCCATGTCCGCCCAAGCCCTTGCGCAACTCAACGGTATCAATGTCATCTCATACTATGCCCCCCTTGTGTTCGAAGAGGCGGCCTGGTACGGCCGCCAAGCGATCCTAATGACAGGAATCAATGCCATCACGTACCTACTTTCAACGATCCCACCTTGGTACGTAGTAGACACCTTGGGCCGGAGAAAGATTCTGCTTTCTGGTGCAATTGCTATGGCCATCTCCCTCTCCGCCATATCGTACTTCATTTACCTCCGGACGTCGTGGACTGCGAACCTGGTCGTTGTATTTGTCATGATTTACAATGCTGCATTCGGTGCTTCTTGGGGACCAATTCCGTGGTTGTACCCGCCTGAAATTCTTCCACTATCCATTCGCGCCAAAGGAGCTAGTCTGAGTACAGCCACAAATTGGGCGTTCAATTGGCTCGTTGGAGAGATGACCCCGATTCTGCAAGAGCATATTCAGTGGCGGTTGTATCTGATCCATGCATTTTTCTGTGCTGTTAGTTTCGTTATTGGTAAGTCTCTTGAATGTAACACCTAACACTTTGCTAACATATGCAGTTTGGTTCATTTATCCAGAAACGGCCAATGTTCGTCTCGAAGACATGAATTCTATTTTTGGAGATGCCACTACAGCCCAACCGACACCACAACAACTTGCCGAGGCTGAATCGCTGTTCAGCGGGAGTGCCCGTTCTCCCGTACCCTCGCTCGACATTCGACGCGGTGCAGCAGAGAGCGCCATCCCAGGTTTGGACATTGACCCGCCAGACAACGTCGACGGTCTGGACAGCAAGCCCGCAAAGGAGGGCGAGAAGGGCGAGGGCATCGGCGGATGGATCTCGAATATTGTCAAGAGAAACAAGGGCAACGGGGAAGGCGACTCGGGAGGGCAGTACAGGCGGGTTGGACAAGATGAGGAGAATTAGACGTTGCCTCCGCCTTGTGTTATCCGAGACTCGTTCGATGCATCACTCATATACTGTTTTGGGAAGAGCTCAGCATGCCATGATACCTCTGCGACGCATGCACTTGCACATTTAGGATTGATTGGTTGATATAGAAGGCGTATAGCGTGGCTGTTTGATCTGCATGGCTGAAAAGCTGGAGCAGCTTCAGTTGTATTATTTGTTGGTAGTAGAGGCTCCATATGGCTCTGGGAGCTCTTGTAGAAAGGAGGAATTGCAACTGGACCCTAAATGTACTCGTATAGTGATCCATGCGCCGTGGCAATCAATATGTAGCTGTTCACGAGAGGGGTTACAGCCGAGAAGTCCAAGCTATACTTTCGACTATAGATATCATAGCACGAGGATATGACACCTGTTAGAAACATTGTTCACTACATTACACAGGCCGACAACAAAATGGCGCTATTGCTGTGCTACGAGAACGGAGTTCTCACGTGATTCGAAGACGACAGGTGTTCCTTCCCCGAATCTAGCCTCGCCCCTGTCTACGCGGCAGGGCCCTTGCTCAGCTCCAACGTCGCCTTGCAGTAGAATTTCTATTTCCGTATCAGCTCTCCTGCGTCTACGCATCCCCGACGGGAGAAAATCTGGCGTGCGCAATTCATCTTCCGGATTCCTCATCTTCTTCTATTCTATTGTAATAACCTTCGACCGCCGCTCGTTTGTGTGGTCAAGCTCCGCAGCCACGCACCACCCGGCCTCAGCCCCCACCGCGACTCGACCGCCGCCCATTGCGGACCTGACTTTCTCGCAACGTGTCCCGGTTTAGGTGCGACCGACTGAAGAAGCAACAAAGCGACAGCGCTGCAGACTCCACATCATGGCGTCGAACGCGCAAACGACGGGCGCAGACCCCAGAGCGGAGGAGCTGCGGAGAAGGAACGTAGCTGGTCAACCAGGTGCCACTCCACAGGTGGCACAGGCACCATCGTCAGAGAAGTCCAAGGAGAAGGTAGGCGCATCAGGGCTTCAGCTACAGCTCGAATTTATGAGATATCACCATTGGATGTACGGCTGACATGCCTGCAGCCTTTCAGCGTCATCGGCTTCCTCGATGAGTATGAGTTCATATGGGCTCCGCTGCTCTTTACGGCCCTCGCTTTCTTCACGCGCATGTGGAAAATTGGCCTTTCGCCGATTGTCACATGGGACGAAGCCCAGTATGCCTCTACGTCCCCGCACTGTCGCACGTATCTAACAGCCATCGTAGTTTCGGAAAGTTCGGTTCTCACTACCTCAAGCGCGAATTCTACTTCGATGTCCACCCTCCGCTAGGGAAAATGCTCGTCGGTCTGTCCGGTTACCTCGCAGGATACAATGGATCATTCGAATTCAAGTCGGGAGAGACCTATCCACCGGAGCTCGATTACACCTTCATGCGCCTCTTTAACTCGGTGTTTGGCGCTGTCTGTGTACCATTGGCATACTTTACTGCGAAAGAACTCAACTTCCGGAGACCGACCGTCTGGCTCGTCACTCTCATGGTTTTGTTCGAAAATTCGTACACCACTATTAGCCGCTTCATTCTGCTCGACTCCATGCTTCTGTGCTTTACATTTACCACCGTCTTCTGCTGGTCTAAGTTCCACCGTTATCAGCGTGACCCATTCTCGCCTGAGTGGGGTCTGTGGTTGATGCTGCTTGGCGTGTCCATCGGCTGTGTTTGCAGTGTAAAGTGGGTCGGCTTCTTCGTTACCGCATTAGTTGGATTGTACACTATCGAGGATCTTTGGAACAAGTTTGGCGACTTGAAAATGCCCAAGGTATGGTTTGGTATTGACTCAAATGAGTTCGGGGCTGACAACCGCAGGTCGAGCTTGCTACACACCTCGCTTTCCGCGTCTTTGGTCTCATTCTTATCCCTCTCGCTGTCTACATGTTCTCTTTCTATCTGCATTTCCTCATTCTCGAGAACAGCGGTCCAGGCGATGCGCAGATGAGCTCCCTTTTCCAAGCCAATCTGCGGGGTACCGAGGTCGGAAAAGACAGCCCTCTTGAGGTTGCTTACGGTTCGCGAGCTACTCTGAAGAACATGGGCTATGGCGGAGGTCTGTTGCATTCTCACCACCAAACCTACCCGGAAGGTTCAAACCAACAGCAAATCACCTGCTACCACCACAAGGATTCGAATAACGACTGGTTCTTCTACCCCAACCGTCACGAGCCCGATTACTCGCCTGAAGAGGAGCTCCGCTACCCTGGAAATGGCGATGTCATTCGATTGATTCACGCTCAGACCGGCCGTAATTTGCACTCTCACTCCATTGCTGCTCCCGTCACCAAGGCCGATTGGGAAGTTTCTTGCTACGGTAACACTACGGTTGGCGACACCAAGGACCATTGGAAGATTGAGGTTGTTCGCGACGCAGCTTCGAGAGACTACTCCAAGGTCCGAACTTTGACGACCGCTTTCCGGTTGAAGCACGTTGATTTGAACTGCTATCTGCGCGCCGGTAACGTCAATCTGCCACAATGGGGTTTCAAGCAGATTGAAACGACTTGCGTCAAGGAGAACAAGCCCCGTGATGTGTACACGCACTGGAACGTTGAAAGCCACTGGAACGAGAAGCTCCCCAACGGCAACCCCGACGCTTACAAGTCTCCTTTCCTCCAGGACTTCATCCATCTCAATGTTGCCATGATGACCTCCAACAATGCGCTGGTCCCTGACCCGGACAAGCAGGACGATCTTGCCTCCAAGTTCTGGCAGTGGCCTCTCCTCCACGTCGGTCTCCGTATGTGCGGCTGGAACGACGATAGTAAGTTGAACCGAACGCGCGCTGATATACTCATCTGATTTGTTGCAGTCGTCAAGTACTTCCTCCTCGGAAACCCTATTGTTTACTGGGGTTCCACCGCCTCACTAGGCGTCTTCGCCCTCCTTGTCGCCTTCTACCTCATCCGCTGGCAACGCGGCTATAACGACCTCAAGCCCGCCGAGATCGACCACATCCATTACTCCGGCATCTACCCTGTCATCGGCTGGTTCCTGCACTACCTCCCCTTCGTCGCCATGGGCCGTGTCACCTACGTCCACCACTACTACCCCGCTCTGTACTTCGCCATCCTGACCGCCGGCTTCTGCGTCGACTGGGCGACGCGCAAGCTGAATAAGCAGGTCAATTGGGTTCTGTACGGCGCTCTGTACGTTGCTATCATTGGGCTGTTTTGGCTGTTCAGGGCGATCTCGTTTGGTATGGTGGGACCGAGCTCGCAGTGGAGCCATCTTAAGTGGTTTGATAGCTGGAGGATTACGGACTAAGAGGGAGGGCATGATGACTATGTCCCGCTCACAAGCACCGATCAACTCCAGCAACAGGGGACTTTTCACCTGGAGCTGGGTAAGCCGTTCTTCATTCGGACATGTACTATGTACCCTTCTTTCTTTTCGCTCCACTATGTAGGGTTGGGTTTTGCAGGCGTGGGTAAAAGGATTACGAATTGCGAATTGGACTGCTGTTGGAAGGGATGCTTGTGCGCATGGTGTCCGGAGATGAATGTTGTGAGCATGTGTATTACTTTGGCTGGGTAAGAGGCACGCATAATTACGTAGGAATGCATGGTTCCAAAGCTGACTTGACTGAGATTTTCATTGTGAAGTGAGAGTGAGAGTGAATGCTTGAGATATGTGTTCGAGGAAGCAGAACGTAGTGAATGCCCCATCGGCGTTGCTAACAGCACTTAGGACAATATACCCTAGGGCAATTCACATTATGCAGTGCGATGTAAGCGTCCAGAATCATTAGCTAATACGGTATCACGGGTGATCATGCGGAAGAGACGCTGTTGCCAGGAACTCGGAGTCATACAATTGCTCACTGAAGCATGTAACATAGACTGCCTTGTCATGCATTGAAGCAGACGCTATCAGGCGTACGGTAGGTGCGGTCTAGCCGTGTTTACTTGTAGGTAACGTAAATTGTACGTCTTGTGCTTTCGACACAACATACGCATGCTCATGCCTGACCACCTGCACCTCGATAGCCAGAGTGGCATCAGAGCACGAGGTGTTTGCATGCATTTGCGCCGCGGACGCCCTCACCATTGCCAAGCCTGGTGAGAGCGTTACGTTCATCTGTCGAGTCTCTCACTGCGCAATTAGCGACGCAGGGCTCGAGCGTTTGTCGGCCTTACTTAAGGCAGCTTCTTCTCTGAGACTTTGACTTCAACAACTCTGTCCCATCTACCTCAACCTCACGGCTTTCGAGCTCCTCCTCGACCTCTTTGGTCCCTACTACACCTCCACCCACGCCTCTCTGAGCTCAATCTCGACTGCAACAATGCAGCTCAACTTCCTCCTCGCCCTTCTAGGCCTCCTCTTCGTCACCATGTTCACCACCGGCACTGCGGCCTGCAAGTGCCGCAACGAGGACTGGTCCGTCGACTGGTACATTCCACTCGGAAACGAAGTCAACTTATCCTAGACATACACTGACCTCGTGGCTGCGCTTCTAGGGACGCATCTTACAAATGCTGCAACATGGCGACCGGGGGCATCTGGATTGCAAAGGACTGCAAGGGCGCGGTCGACGGCGAGGTCTTCTGGTTGTGCTGCCATGCGAGATACCGTGGAGCGGACTGCAGCCTGCGCGCGGCCGCTGAGGCAGCTGTTGAGACTGGTGCGGCGCGAAATGAGGTCGCGAGTGGCTAGGGCGTGAGCCTCGTTCGAAGGAACAGGGCGATCTCCAGGATGGGGTGATAGTCGATGACTACTCGGGACAGCGGGGGTAGAAAAGTACACACGGTGATGGAGGTACAGTTCCTCTGTCAGACAGAGGCGATGAATGAATATCTCGATTTTCGACCTGGAATGATTATTTGGGAAGTGACTGATACGCTCTGGTGCTGAGCACCTCCAGCGCCGCCGATATGCTGAGCGATCGTCTCACCTTGCGCGTATGTGCTCGCTCGCGCTTCAGACAGACGTAATCTTTCCCGCGATGATGGATGAGAAAATACACATACTTTAAGTCAGCTTTGGAAAAACAATGGCCTTTGTAACTTTACGGAACTGTTCTCTCAAGAAATCGACGTCAACATCATGAATCGCGAGACCGCGATCCTAACTCGACCGGCGCGTTCCTCGTAATGGTCCTTCGTCTCCATTCAGATTGTCCATTGTACATTACTTTGGCGTTGCTGTAATGCGCACAAAGTCACGACACAAGCTTCGCTACGTCTTCTCTGGGGTATTGTCTCGTTCGCTTCGATGAATTTGCTCGGGCACGGCTCGAATGATGCTTGGATGCAGGACATCTCTTTAATATTCCTCCTCTGAAAGTAGTTGTGGTACAGTTTGATATATATCCGGGGAGGACTCAAAGCCTGTTCTGTTTGAATGTAACTTTAAATCAATTGTTATGCATGTGAGATGTTTGTAGTTGTAAGAAGTCTGAGCAAGGGACGCACAAATCTCACGGCGTTGGTCCTCAGATGAAGAATATATCCTCGGCTTCCTCTTCTCCAAGATGACGAAGTCGGGACAAATGCCCTAGGAGTGCTCAGATCCTCTAACAATGCCAAATCGACATGCATGCAAGAGGCTGTCTTGATCTGTAGTTCGAGAATTATCTTCCCTACGGCACTGATGCTGTTCATCCTCAGCCTTACGGACCTTGGTCGATATATTGCAGTTGCGAGGAACGTGCGGGTACTCACCTGCACACCGTCAATAAAACCCATGTATTCATCTTGAAATTTATCCTTGACGGTCCAGCGGAGCGCGATGAAGTCCGATGCGGCTCGTACGAGGTCGACGTTACGATCTGTGCAGACGCCACTATTAAAACGTAAAAACGGTGCATGCTGTTTTGCAGCAGTTTGATTAAAGCTGAGCATGGCGCCTCATTGGCGCAGACGTCGGGTACAGCCTGAATACAAGATTACAGACACGAGTATACACGGATACCTCGTTCAACCAAGTCGATACAAAGCAATAATGCAGGCCGATGCAGTACATCTCAAGCCAACAACGTCTCCGCGTGTGGATGTGTCAACGCTGCCTTCTGACTGCATATGCAGGTACCTAGCCGCAATAAAGATATAGTGTTGCGCGCTTTGGGATATTACCAGACGGGGGCCACGACCACAACTTGCAAGTCTGGCGCACTAGCAGCGAAGGACTGATGGTTGTGTATGTATAAAGTCTACTTTGCTTCGCATCATCGTCTACACTGATCACATCATTACAACTACTAAAATCCAATTACGCACGGAAAATGAAGCTTACTACCCTCGTCTTCTCCACCTTCGCGGTGCTCATCGCTGCCACACCCGCACCCTCGCCAGATGTTGCTGCTGCAGAGGCGCTCGGCGCTACGTACAGTGAGCTGCATCAGCAGTTCTGCTGCGATCAGAAGGACTGCAAGTATTATGATTCGGGGTGCGCTGTGAGTACAGACTGCCATACTACAAGCAAATTGTGTGGAGCTAGAGGCTGACGGGGATGCAGGTTGCTGGGTACTGCTGCCATTGCATAGGGTGTCCTACGTGAAGTGAGGAATATTGCTCGTGTGGAGGGGAAGCTGGGGATGTTGGTGGGTGATTGGAAGCTGTGGGATCTGGAGAAGGGCGGTGGGATGTGATGGTTGAAGAGTGGCTTGCTTGAAGGGAGGCAATTGAGATGTAACGTTGATGTTGGACCGTCGATAGATATGGTAGGCCTTCAACTCTGGAGATTCGTGGCTCGCATCTAGCTTCTCGGCTTACATTGCAAACGGCCTGCTGGATTTATCAAACGCGTCCATTGCTCGTAAGCGCTCGTTGTGGATCATACAGGGCAACGTTTTTGACGTACTGGAAATAGATTTTAAGCTTCTGGTCTAGAGATCTTGCTCAAATCCACATGTTTGCATGGTATATTTTCGATGTTTTTGAGGCATCTTGATTCGAATCGTGTGTAATTCCGCACCTATCACCGGCGTACGGGGAGCACAGCTAGAAGTAGTGAATCGCACGTTTTGTGTCAGTCTCCGAGGGTATCTTTGATAGATTCAGCACTGCAGGTGTTGTGAGACAAGCTCGGGGCTTTTTGTACAGTTGGGTTCGTAAGGGGCTAGCAAAGAAAAGTGGCAACGCCATGTTGTGCTCGAATGGAGGTATACAATCATAGTCAAATGCATTCCTTTACGGCTCAGAAGTTCTTTGTGAGGAAGAGGTATGGGACGACATGCCTTCTCTGGGGTGGTGAAGCACGACAGACATGCACCTACTACATCGCAAAGTCCGCTTGCCCATTTTCTTCTCCGCCTTCCCGCCAGCGACCAGCAACTACCTTACCAAGACAACTGCCTCTCAGGAAAAGCAACCACCCCAGAAGTCTCTGTTTATGTTGGCATGGACCCCCTTTGAAACTCCGTCACTCGGCGTTTTCCTCCTCTTCTTCTCTTCACTCCACACTGCACACTCGCGCACGATGCACACTTCCCATCTCCTTCAGCCCTCCTTTTTTCCTCTTTGGCTTTCGTTCCTCTTGCACATTCAAAGACCTCAGACAGCGTGCACGTCGCCACCCAACGCCCGAAGGCATCGAGATGAGCCAACGCCCACGAGCTTATTAGCTCCTGTCTCATCATCGGTCCTATGCTCTCTCTCATCCTCAGCCAAAAGCTAAGTCTCCCTTCCCCTCAGTCTGCAGTGGAATCACCCTTCTGCAGGCCATAAACTTGCCTTCATATGATGATAAATACACTGAATCTGAGCCAATCTTTTTCATGTGGGGGCGATGAAGATTCAACTGTCCACTTTCATGGTTTTCTGAACATCCGAAGAGCCACCTTCGCTTTAGGTTGACGAACTTGAAGACACAGAGTCCGCTGAACGTTCCTGTGCTTTTAGGTCGTCTTCCATGCGGTTCGGTTCGGTTCGATTCGGTCTCAGACAGAGTACACGCCGCTGCCCAATGCCCTCGGGTATCGAACTGTACGGCATGTACGAGTATGTCGACTCCTGTCTCATCATTGACCTCGTCGTCCGAAGAGAGGCATCCATGTCTCAGGGGGAAGACCGGGCCTCGATACACACACCTCTTCACAAGACACCCGCCGTTGTGAGTCTCCTGTTAGCTAGCTTCATGGAGCTGAACTGACTCTCTGTGCGTCTAGGTCCACGCCTTGACACGCTACTCAATCGCCTCGACGGCTCGCGGATGTTAACCTCGCGGCGGGATGCTGGGGTTTACGGGTGCGGCGCTGACAGCGAGAGTGCAATGTTTGGAGCGGGATCTTGGGCACGAGGACGCTGCCGTAGGTGATGCACGGGTTGCAGATCGAAGAGCATCCCAGCATGGTCTGGGTGCTTGGACGATTGTAGAGGGGGGCGATGAAGATGATAACTCACACTGAATCTGAGCCAAACTTTTTTCACTGAGGGGGCGATGAAGATTCGCGCGGAAGGAGGGCAAGCTTGAATATATGCATGGGGTGCTTCACCTGGTGTGTGTTGAGGCTGCGTTCCATAAGTCTGCTGTGGCTCTTCCCTGCTCAACAATAATGTCTGGTGACTCCACTTGTACCATGTACGATCCATGGGCTGAATACCTTGGCAACCCAATAACGAGCTCGAATTTCGCCACGAAGGCACAGTTGACGAGCCACAATTGGCGTTGCAACAGCAATAAGACCGGAGCATCGTCTTCAGCAGCGTGAGGTTAACATCCATGGCGAATTGTCTTCGCTAGTTAAATGTATGCCGAACTAAAAAAACGCAGCAGAGAAGTCCACGCAACGTCCGCCTTCCTCAGCTCTCTGGGTGTTGTGAAGGCAGACCGACGGTGCGAAGTGTGAGGCACAGATTGCAAGACGTGAATCCTCATGCTACCGATCTAGTATGGCGTATAGCGTGGTACGAGAAACTCTACGGGAAACCACAACGACGCAGGGGGAAGTGCTTGAGTTGCGGCAGGCACACGGCGATGGGACGATAGCACTACAGTGAAGTGACATGACGCCCATCATTGCACTACTTCCACGGGCAAACGCACTCCAAGTTCGAAGACTGCATTCATTCACCTATACAACCCCATCCACATCCATGCTACCTCCGCGCTTCCTCTCCGAACATATAAAACGCCCTTCCATGCTTTACTCTACTTTACTATGCACAGTGAACTCTCCTTTCGTCTGGGGTATATAATAACAAACAGAAAAATCTCCATCTCGCTTTCCCTCCTTTCCTCCTCTTCCCTCGCTCAAGCCGCGCGCCTCAAAGCACAAAGTCACGCAGATCCTACCTGCGCCCGTGCGCGCCCGCGCCCACGACGGCCCTCTGCTTCCCGAGCCAGCTCTTGGGCGCCTCGCTCTTGCGCTGCAGGATGACCGTGTTGCTCTGCAGGCGGGACGTCATGTCGTACCAGGCGGAGGTGATGAGTTTGTTTTCGCGGCGGAGGTTGTCGAGTTCGGAAAGGAGTTCGGCCTGTGGGGGGCTATATGTTAACTTTGCGCGTGGAAAGCTGTGGGAAGGAATGTGATGGGATGGGGTGCGTACCGAGCCCTTCTCCGCGCTCTCGCGCTTCGCTTTCTCGAGCTCTTCGCGGAGGGAGAGAGTCGTTGCTTCTTGCTCTTGGAGATCCTGGTTTTATTAGCGTTTTCCGCTCTGATAATTGGCCGTGGATAATGAAATGAGGAAAGGGAATTCCTGGACAAGCTGTGCAGACGTATACTTTCGACCGTGCCACATGCAGGACAAACTTGCCATATCAAAGGAGAATTGACTAGGCGAGCTTGCTGCCACGAGTGGGCTCCTGGAGGACTTCGAAGGCGATATCAGTCGCGCAATCTTGTCGCCCCAGGTGCTTGCTCTCGTGTTGCTGCTGGTTGTAGGCTTCACTTCTTGCATAGCATTGTGGGAGGCATGGCCATTGTCGACATTCTTCTTGCCGGGCGAGCCAACGAGAGTTAAAGCCGACTCTGAGCCTGCCAATCTCTCTCGAGTTGGTTGGGCGTTGGAGACGGGCTTTACATTCCCGTTCGCTGCTGCCGGCTGCGAAGGCCCAGAGACGGAAGGAAATTGCTGAGCGCTTACTCTTCTGACATTATCCAACGCGGCCTGTGAACTCGCGACCTTGTCTGCAATCTCGGCAGATGTAGAATCGAGCACCTTGGGCTGAGCATCAGAAGGCGCCTTGAGGACCCCTTGTATCTGTTCCTTGATCTGCTGTAGCATTGCATCTCGCAACGCTTGGAGCAGCTCTGGGCTACGGCTGTCACGAATGGTTAGTGATGCGTACAGAAGACTGCGTGCTTCGTCTCTTGCTATCTCCAAGTCTCGGAGCTTCTGGTTAGTCGTTTGCTGGAACGCCAGCATACGGTCATGCTCTGCTTGCAGAGCTTCATTCTTGATCTCTTCATCAGCGTCCGATTCTGAGAGCATGTCAGTCGAGCGGAGTTTGGGAGGATTGAGCTGCTCACTCTTGTTGAGCTCGTTGCGTAGCTCTGCCATCTCGAGCTCTTTCTCGCGAAGTCGGCGCTGCAGCTCCTCGAGCTCTGTCTCTGTGGTATGGAGTTTCTCGTTCTGCTCGAGGAACGGTCTGCACCTTGTAAGCCGTGCATCACCCAAATGTGCAACGTAAAACATACCTCTGGCTTTCCTCATCCTTGGTAGCTAGCATATCTGACTTGAGTCCTAGATTCTCTTGCATCTGCTTCAGCGTCTCCGCCTCCATTGACTTCAGCCGTGCGCTCAGGACATCGACTCTCTGTTGCAAAGCTATAGCATCTGCGCTCACACGACCATCTAACATCGTCTTCGTATTGAGGGTATCCTCTGCGCGGTCGGTGGCATCATCATTGAGCTCGTCCTCCAAGCTACCGCCCCGCGTACCATTCGCCTCAAAGTCTCGCAGACGATCTTCAAGCTCGCGATTCTTGTCCTCTGCTTTGTATTGCAGTTCCTTGGTCTGCTCCACCTGCTTCATCAGCACTATATTCTCGTGTTCCAGCCTTGTCCTGCGGCCCTTCTCTTCGAAGATGGACTGCTCGGAGTTTACCAGCGTCTGGATGTTCTCCTTGTTCACTTTCTCCAGCGCGGCGCATTTCTCCTCGATATCTTCGAGATCTTGCAGCCTCTCCTTAGCCTGCTGGAGCTCTTGCCGTACGGACTCGAGGGCTTTAGCCTCTTTCGACAGCGATTCGATCTTCTTCTTGAGATTCTCGTTCGCCTTGGCTTTCTTTTCTAGTTCGTCGCGCTCGGCCTTGACGAGCTGCATTTGGTCCTTGAGCTCCTGCTTCTCGTCGTAGTCGTTCTCGAGACGGTTCATGCGCTTCTTGAGCGATTCTATGACGTCTTTGGCGTGGGCATGGTCGGTTTCGAGCCTATCGATGTATTGGCGTTCGCGCCTGAGGTCGTCTCTCAGTCGCTCGACTTCGTCGGACGTAGCGCCTCCTGCGCCTCGGTCGTCCAAGTGGAGTCTTGCCTCTACTAATTCCTCTTCTAGTTGCGATATCCTGCCCTTCGAATTGTTCAGCTCCTCTTGCAGCTTCGTAACCTGTGCCCGCAATGTAGCCCGATCTTTATTGGCTTCGAACAGCAGCGCCTCCTGCTCTAGCTCTGAGTCCTTCCCTACAGTCGATCCAGCGCCCGAAACGGCTCGCGTGGGTGTCCTGTACCCTGAAAGCGATGTCGAGAGAGGTGGCTCAGCGGTGAGCTCTTGCTCGACGCCGAGCTCTGCCATGCGTTCATCCAGCGACTGTAATTCCTGTATACCTCCTGCAATGACACCCTGTTTCTCGGTGTTCAATTGGCCCATATGCTCCAACATCCTCTGCCCGCTCTTGGGCGACGTGTAGGCCGCAAACAATATCGCCATGGTGAGCTTTGCGGTGAGCTGCAGGCTTCCGTCCCTAGCGCCAGTCTTCAGGTCCGGAATCATGCGCTTGGTGAGTACGGGCAGTTGGTTGCACTCCTCTCGTATATATATGGAGACCTGCCTCTCGATGTGCTTGAGATTCTGCCATTTTGGTATCCAGTTGTCGGCGATGGAGCGGCGGCGATCGGTGCCTTCGTCGAGGTTGGGTAGCGATTCGTTGAAGTAGTCGGGATCGATGTTGGCGAGAATCTGCCAGAGAATCTGGCCATCCTCGAGCTGGTTCCACGCGTTGACTCGCCCGGCGAGGTTGAATGTGTTCACCTGTGTTGTATCACTGTTAGACAATGTCTTTGGTTGCAAGCGAGGGATGCACGCGTGTGTACCCAGTCGAGGAGAGCTTTCAGCAGCTCAGGCTTGAAGTCGTCCATGGCCGACTTGTGGTTTTCAGAACGCGCAGGCGCACGTTCGTAGATGGAGTGATGGTCGTGTGTTTAGTGGAGGGAGCTTATGCATCATTACGGGGCCACTGCAGCGCGAAGAAATGGCTGGACTGCGAGGCCGTGGGGGATGGCTCGACGCGATGATGCTCGGGAGTAACCCACGCTAACGATGCGCCTGCCGCAGCTGCAGGGACTCTGGTGCTGGCTGCACGTCACTGCCGTACTTGCTTGTTCGTGTTGGATATGCAGGATGGATGAAGGACCGCGGTACGACTTCTGAGGGGCAATACGAGTACCCAGGCTGCATGAGATTACATCTACCTCTGAAACGAGGCGCGCCCTCACAACGCTCGCCCAACTCAACCAGTTTGGGCCCGCTATTTGGCGGGGATCTCTCTATCGATCCCCCGGCTATTCACGTTCACCACAGCTGTTGAGAGCACTCATGATCTATTCGAAAAAGCCTAGCATGTGATTGTGAGGAGAACGTGCAGTCGTAGTGATAGCAATAATCAAAAACGCCGCAAGAGTAACACCAACTGAGCGGAAGAACTCCAGAAGAACAGCACGCCCCCCAGATTGCAAGCCATCGATTATACAGTATGCCCAGTGTCGATCCTCACCGCTGTCCCTTGCGCTGCAGCGCCCTTGACTCCAGATGTGCGAAGTTTCTTCGTAGGCGCATGACCTGCCTCAGTCCCCATGGCCGGCGTGCGGCTCAGGCCCGTGTGCTGTGTCGATGAACCACTCTAAATGCCCACCTTTACTCCACCTTTGTCCTGAGTCGTCATGATGCCGTCGCCCTCAATGGTCGGCGGATAATCGGTGCTCAGCGCTTGGATGTCGGGGAAACACCCCTCGGGAACCTTTGCGGCGAAGCCGGGGATGATAGCTAGGAGAACTTGTTAGCATTGTGCAGCGTCTTGCGAACCACGAGCGCAAGCTGAAGGGTTGAGGTGCGACGTACTGTACTCATGCGTGATTACGGCTCCCTCGCAATTCCGCACCTTCTCCTTCGCAGCCTCGAGGAGCTCGGATGGCGCATCCTCGGAGAAGCTAATGATAACGTCATGGAGAACGGGTGCAACGGCCATGGCAACAGCGGCGAAGAGCGCGGTCAAGAGTGAGGTGATTGCGAAGCGCATGTCGGTGGGTAGGTTGGACTTGGGTCTTGAGGCAACAGTAGTGCGTATTTGTATATCAGGCTGCTATCGGCTGCGGTTCGAATCGGTGGGAGTTGTAGTATCGGATGTATGTGCAGGAAAGGGCAGGTAGAGAAGGGAGCCTAAAATATAACGCGCAAACTAGGGATCGATGATGGTATGCGTTCATAGCTCCGTGCACACCGAATCGGAAGGTGCACATGTGACTGGTGGCGTTACAAAGGGAAGGGATGCTTGGCGCTCAACCACATTCCTCGGTATCCCCATTTGACTACTTCTGCATAATGTATGACCACACGCACATCACGCACCGATCAAGCGCTCATATGATTTTCAAGTATTCTTTGAGTGTCTTAGACTACGCCTAACCAGTGCATCAATCCCGTTGCGGAGCTATCCAAAGTCGAGATATTCTCCTGGAGAAAAGACGAGCAAGACCGTATGGTCAAGCAAGCCTATGGTCGATGCGTAGACGAGTCTTTTCAGATCCACACGTTCGTCCGCCAATGAAAGAAACAAAAGAAAGAGACAAGTGCCCATCGTGCTTAGCAGTTCGTCAAGCCATATGTCGTGGTCACCCCACGATGATGCTTCCAACTATAGTTTTCCGCCTTCGTGCAGATGAAGGCGCTCGTGCTGGGAGGTAAAAAGACAGTGAATGAATAGAAGAAATGTGCAAGCAAAGTTCCTACCGAAGTAGGTAGGGATACAAGTGAAATGTAAAGTGATTCGTTCCGTAAGCGCCATAAGTATGCCCAGCTCCGCTATGCTCGTGTCGCAGCAATACTAGAGATACACGTCGGCAATGAACGATGAGGCTGAGATGGCGAGCAACAGCTCCAGGAATGTGCTTCCCACCCATGACAGACAAATCGTGGTAAATGAAAGAAATCTTGACGAGATACAGCCAACACCAGAATGGTTTGACAACTGGTAGGCACGAAGACCGGTTAGCGATAATCTCGATAAGATAATTCAGAGACGTCGGCCGTAACGTTCGTCATCGTGACTCGTAAGCTAGAAGAAGTTTCCGTTGCCACCGTTGAAGGTTCCGTTGGCGTGACCGTTGGGGGCGCCGTTGTTGAACTGGTAGGAAGGGTACTGTACAGTGTTCTGCAACTGAGACGGCAGTGGCGGATTGCTCATCCGGTGGGGCTGCGGTGAGGCGATGTTTGTGCCATAGTTGGCAGCCGCAGTATACATGGGAGCCGTTGTAAAGCCAGATGAGATTGGGCCAGCAAAAACCGAGTTGGAGTTCGGGGCGCTCGTGCCATGGGGCGAGACATGGCCGGATGTACGACCACCGGCGTAGGCAGCAAGGCGAGACTCGCGCTCCTGGACCTTGCTCTGGATGCGGCGACCATAGGGAGTCTGGCGGATGCCGGGCAAGATGGGTCGCATAGCGTCAATCAGATGGACACAAAGAGCTGCTGGTGCGAACTCGAGAGCGGTCTGGATCACGTAGTTGCCGTACGAGTCGCGCATGAGCTTCTCAAGTTCTTCTTCGTGCATCATCTCCTCGATCATGACAGCCTTAGTGTCCATGTCCGCGCACCGGACACACTTCTCGATGACGTTGGAGCTGAACTTCTGCTTAGACAGCTCGGCAATGTGACCTTGGAAGCCGAGGCAGAGCGGGTTGGTGAAGCTCGGGTCGTTGAGATCAAGAATGTACTGCACGACGTAGTTGCCGAAGGGATCCTGGACCAAATTGAAGCTGTTGGCAGTGATCTGGCGAACGAGCTGGACCTTCTGGTAGCCGGAGGCATGGTCGATGCAGCGCTGGAGGACACAGCAACCATGGCGGTGCGTGCCGACGGCGACGCAGTTGTCACCAACAGCATCGAAGATGAACTGAGCGTCTTCAGACTTGAGATGGTTGAGACATTTCTGGATGACGTGGTTGCCATTAAGGTCCTGAATAAGAGCGACAACTTCACCACCCAACGCGTTGATAATAACTTGGATCTACAGAACAGTTAGCGCGTCGACAAAATATTAGGCCAAACATACTGACCTGCTCAGGGGTGGAGATGAACTCAATCATCTTCTGCAGAGCACGAGTACCGTGCTGGTTCAGAGCGATGGACACCAACGACGGAGCGGCGTTGCGGACGAGAGTGTTGCGCTGCTCATCGTTGCTGAATTCCAACAGCTTCTGACAGAGATAGTTGCCGAACGGGTCAGTCATGAGCTCGACCACATGAGGAGCAGTCTCCTCAAAGATGATCTGCACATTCTCTGGGTCCTTCTCCTCAAGCTTCTTCTGCAAGAAACGACATCCATGCTGGTCCTTGCACAGGGTGTAGATGTCCTGACGCGCCATGGTCTTCAAGTCGTAGTTCAAGAAGCGGTTAGCATCGTTCTGCATGCGACGGCTCTGAATGACACGCGCCTGGCTGTCCTGGGGCTGACCGTCTCGACCGTAGGTGGTGTACGGGTTGTAGGCACCGTACTGCTGGGGGCCAGGAGGACCAGAATACATGGGCGGAAACATAGGGCCCTGCGAAAGAGACATGCCGCCCATGGCGCCGTTCAAGCCAGACATGCCATAGCCAACGTAGGCCGGGGCCGGGGAGCCGCCATTGGGATACATTGAATACATGGAGGGAACAGGCGAGGCCATACTGGACGACATTGCACCAGTGGCAGCAGGAGACGGGAGGACTGGACCGAAGGGGGCAGCGCTCGCATGAAGAGCGGATCCGAAGGGCGCACCGTTGGTGTTGCGATACTCATGCTCCTTGTTTAGACCGGCAGACAGCTCACGGCTATGGCGGTTGGCCATGGCGTTGGCGGGAACACGACCCAAGTTGGCGTTGTGGTTGCGCAAATGCTGCTCAGCGTGAGTCTTCGGGCCGAACCCATTAGTTGGGCCATCGCCGTTCTTCAAGGTGGGCACATCGTTGCTGGAGAACGACTGCTGGAGCTTGGGCATGCCATTGGTATAGGCAGCTCGCTGAGGGCTGCTCAAGGCGTACATGTCGATTGAGCGACGGTTGCTGGTGGAGGACTTGGGGGTCTTGTCACCGTTGAGTTTGCCAGCATCATACTCATCAGCTTGCGAGTCCTTACGAAGAGTGTTAGTAGGAAGCGACTGCTGAGCTTGACGATGACGGTGGTTGCCCCATCCATTGGACTGGCCGTCCGGACCGGGTGATTGTGAAAGCGCAAGATCAAGAGCAGCAGAAGAAGTTGACAGCTTCATGCCGTTTCCGTTACCATTCTGACGTACCAAGATAGGAACCCCCTCTTTCGTTGTGTTCATGTGGAGCGAGTAAGGCGCGCCAGCAGTCGACGGGCTGTGCTCGTTCTCGTCCTTGAGGAAATCGAGAACAGAACCCATGTCTGGCATGTTTACCTCATTGTTGCGCGCTCCAAGGGGAGGCATAGAGAACCGGTTCGGGCTATTGGAGTCAGCGTGAGCTCGTAAATCGCTCTGGCGTGTCGGAATGGAAACGCGCATGAACGTGGGTCCGTGAACCACTTATGCAAGGAGTAAGTCAAAGATAAAGGCGGGGTGCACTTACTTGCGGATATGGACCGGGCTCTCGGGCGTGAAATCATCATTGAAATCATCGCCGTCCTCGTCAGAGTTGCGACGCGAACCAGGCATAGACTGCGCCGCGAAACCGTTACCCTGCTGCGAACGAGCGGAGGGCGGCGAGGTGATCTGAGAGCCGGCGCGACTGCCGCGGGGGGTGGTCAAACCGGGGTTGATAGCTGACATGCTGAAGCGATTTGGTCGCGAGAAAGACGACGGAAATCCGGTATTGTTGGCGTATTCAGGTGGGGTGGTCGGCTGGCTGTGCTTGCCGTACCTTATGTCGGAGGAGAGTCGGTTGATCTCTTCCTCCTCTTGACGGGACTGCATATCAATAAGCTCCATCTCAGCCTCAAAACGACGTCTCTGCTCTTTCAAATATTCGTATTCGAGCTTTTTCTTTTCTAGCTACTCACAATTAGCAGGGTCCAGAGAGTTTTAGACGGACGCGCGTAGGGTGGCGGAAAACAAAAGAAGAAGAGCTCCCGGGGTTCGGAGGCTCTTTATACAGGCTGCAGCAAAACAAGAGGCTGGGTGAAGAAGAAAGGTCGAGGTTGAGACCGCGTCTCTGTCTGCTTCACCAGGACTTGGACAACGGCGCTAACGCGGCGATTCTCGTGGTGAAGGCAGGAGCGCGGTAACCACAACGTCTCGCACATGCAGGTAAAGGCGGAAAGCTTACCACTTGGAGCTTATGATACGTCTGCAAGAACGTTAGCCCAAATGCTCAATTACGTAGGTTGTCTGAAGCGCTGAGCAACCCCCAGTATGCTGCACCTGGAGCACCTCCGTAGTGCATGCAGACATTGCTACGAGCGAAGCTGCGTGCAGCTTTATAAACGGAGTATGTCCTCGCACATATTTTACACATATTGCACTTTCACACATTGGCAGGGGAGACAGTGTGGAGAGTGTATCCGCAGCTCAGAAACAGTATGGAAGGAGGCAGCTACGTACCGCGGTAGTAGTGGTGAAGTCGGCCGGCTCAGCCGCCTGTCTTCGCTGCTGTCCAATCGGCGACAGAGGGGTGCTCAGTGTTGGGATATTGTTTGTAGTGAATCGTCGGTGCAGTTGGCCTCGAGCGTCGTTGGCAGAGGAGGATCCCATCTGGCTACCGACCGCACGGAGAGGGCTCGTAAGAGAAGCGAACGACTGCTCTTCGCGAGGCGACCGGAGGCCACTGCGCTCTCCAATACCGGTGGAGAAGGCCATTTTCTACTAGAAATACACTGCAGCGCACATCAGCCAAAATTCACTGCGCGTCTGGTGTTGTGGGGTGGGTAGGTTGGGCGGTGAGGGGGCTCTAGAGAGGTGCGGCCGGCGCGCTCAAGCTCCCCTGAACCATGAAGATGCAAACTGGGTGCTCTACGTACACAGTAATAGGTACACAGGGCGGGCGCCCTCGCTGGCCTTGATGCTGCGGTCCGGTCTGAAGGAAATGCGTCGTTGGGATTGCTTGCCAGAGGTTCGCTGGGCTACGGTGGAGTGGTCCCAAGCGCTGAGCCGCGGCAGAGTGTGGTCCGTCCGCGACCTGGAGGAAGGGTTCTGGACGGTGGGCGCAACGGTGAGCTCGGATTGCAAAGGACAGACTCAAAGAAAGAGCGACGACAGCGTTCCCAGCCCACCAGCGCGCGCGAAGAGTTACAGTATTGTACAGTGCGGCGGCGGAGTGCGGTGACGAAGGGTGACCGTAGACCCTGATGCCTTTAAACGACTGGGCCTGGCTACAGGGACCGACATGCAAGCCACCGTCTGCCGTATTTTAGCACGTAGCTCGAGTCTCTCCGCTCACGCTATGCGCCTATATTGGCCCATCCTATTTGCTGCTCCCGGACAGGCACCAGCCTGCAGCACGCAATTGCAATTCGATGCCCATATCGGCACCTTGAGGACAGCAAAATTGCAGTGTCGCAGGCTGCGTTTTCCAACGTGGGCCTCGCACCGGAGGACTGCATGGGTACCAGCGAGCATATTCTTGCAGGCGCTGTATCTTGGGCAAGTTCCGCCCAAAGACCCTCGGGACCACGAGCGCCCCCGTATGTGGACCCGCCGAAATTTTGCGCGCGGTAGCCGTGGTGGTTTAACAGCTACTTGACAAGCGACCGTCTGGCCCATTGGGGGCAGCAATAAGAGCTCAAGGCCGATACCGTGGTGGACCAATGGACGTCATCCGCGTCTGTGGCAGCGATGAACGGAGACTGTGATGCACGCTCCCAGTCTCGAGGGTTGCAGATCTGCGCGTCTGGCCACTGCGAAGGACGCTCTCTGCGTCCACGGCCGCTTTGGCAGCCGGCGGGGCTCACCAGAAAGCCGATGCAAGACGGCTACGAGTCTGTGCAGGAGGACAGCATGGGTCGCATCTATAAAGTCGCCCAGCAGCCTCGCGAACAACGTCCGAGGATCCAGAAGCGCCTTATCTGACCGGCGTCGACACCAGAGCTGGCTCGCTCCTGTCTATTGGCATCCATCTCCACAGCGTTCGCCCGGTGCGCGGTGGAGTCGCCCGCGGCGTTGCAGGCGTGTGTGACATCTGGCAGAGCTGCACAGTGACTACGCTGCGTCCGACCGAGGAAACGTGTGATGGCTCGCAGTCTCACCGCCATGTCGAAACGGAAGCCTAACCGACAGCGGCCTAGCCGTGCGGGTGTCGATAGCAACAAGCGTTTCAGAACCGCCGCCAGCATTCCCCGCATCCTGCGCCTGCTCCAATCACCGCGGGCCTTCCACGAGCCCGGGCTGGACAGCAGCAGATGAGGGCCGCTGTGGGACGTGTGTGCTCGCAGGCGACAAAGGGCGTCAATGCCGACTGAGATCTTCGTACCACCGTCGGGAGCAGCAGATTGTACGTGCGACTTGGCCGCAACGAGAAGGAGGGGCAACTCTGCTGCTACCCCGCTCTCCTATTGAGGACTCAGCCCCCACTGGACTACGGCAGAATCTGTCGATCCGTCCGAGGCGCGGTACATCTTCTTCTTCTCGAACTTCGTCGGCCGGCTGCTCGACTGCAGCGTGGACCCAAACAAGTGTAGACCTGCTGCTTCCGAGTCCAGGGTCCTCGCCTCCTTCCAATTGAGCTTTCGCAAGTGGCGAAGTGGGTACGTAGCCTAGTAAACGCTTGTACATACAGCAGAGCCGCTGCACCTGCCATTGACAGCACACTGGCCGTTCGCTGTGGCTAAGCCTGGAGTCATCCCATCGTGTGCTGGCAGAAGCGTAGCCGAAGGATCCAGTATCATAGCCATGGGTAGCAGGTCTTCCGAGTGCGACAGCGTGTATACACGTACGCGGAACAAAGAGCTGGACCGGGTTATATGCCCATGGTAGATGCGGGCGCCACCCGTCGAACCTGCCGGGTTGTTAGTAGAAATCGTCTTGTCGAAAATGGCACAACCCAGATGTCTGCTCTGGTGTTGCGCCTACATGGAAGCGGAGGTAGATGCTGGGAACCTGGCGAACACACTGGAGTCTTTACATGAGTGCTTCAGAAAATATCTCCATGTCAAAGATCCGCTCAGTGGCGGATCGGAAAGGAAAACTGAAATCGTCAAGGTCGTGGTCGCTGGCAAGGACGTAAAGTCCATGTGCGACTAGCTTCTAGGACAAAATTGATGAAGCATCATCGCGCTGTCCTTGCCAGCCCGCACGTGCGTGTCTAGTTAACAATCGAGAGCAACGCTGCATGTGAACTCAACAAAACCCATTACAACGAAGTGTCACCACCTCGTGACCCTGGTACCCTCATAGCACCGTAAGAAGCCGGTCAATGAGATGTACATGGCACATGTGTCTCCGGTACCTACCTGAAAGCGTGGGGGTTATCATGCGGGATCCTGCCCAGGGCATGCATCTTACTTAAGTGACACAAGACTTGGTGTCCCCATCAAAACAGGGCTGATACTGTGCAGGGGTGGTGTGCCATCATGGGCTGCTCATTGTGTTTAGGCCACGAGCGTGCTTGTCGTGAACAGTGTGAATGAATCTGCTGCCTCTACGACGTACGGACGACATTGATCTTGAAGGTGTTCGTAACAAGAAAGGCAGAAGGCGCACCGAAGAAACATAAGATTAAGGCAGTAAATTAGGCGTCATGATTGGCACAGAGGGAGTGTGTTGAAATTCCGTTGAAGGGAAAATTTTTTATGTCTTAGTTAACATGTACGAACTGAATCGCTCCAGCCATATCTCCAGACCATCTACCCGTCTGACTCAAACCGAACCAAATTCGATACCATCATGGGAAGCTCAGAGTAACGTAGCCAGGTGAACACATCGTCGCGAATGATAGCGATCGATGAAGGTGAGATAGACAAATCGTCTGATCGCATGGTCAGTATGAGAAAGCTTTGAGCAGACAGCTTTGCGACATACCTAAACCATACCAGCGTTGGGGTCGTGAGGCACGGTCTCGAGCGTGGCCATGCGCTCGAGAGCAGCACGCCTAGAGATGTTCTCGCCGCAGATGTATGACTTGAACAGCTCGTCGGGATCGTGGTTGGGGACGTCGCCGGGGCCAGAGCACGCAACGGAGAAAGTGCCAGTCGACTTGCTAGTGCACTTCTCACCAGTGAAGAAAGCGCATGTCGTAGGCTTGCAGATCTGAATGGACTTAATACGCAGGCCTCTGCAGGTGAGGTCAGTCTCGTGAAATGTTCGGTGGTGAGAGAGTAGGTATTCTTACTGCGGACGAGAGTTCGCATCCACGTTGATCGGGAGGCACGTGGGATTCTTCTTCACCTCGATGATGAATGTGGAGTTGCCGTCTATTCGAAGTCAGCACGTGTAGCGAGTATTGCACGTATTGTAAGATAAGCACTCACTGTAGTTGACGTCGTCGTAGATGAGACCAACATCGTGGACATCTGCAGTATCGAGCATGCCGACATGGGGAAGACCCATGACGGTGGCGACGAAAAAGGTGATGAGGAGCATGATGGTGTTGACCTTGCTGTTCATGGTGTTTCGGAAGGAGATGTAAGGGATAAGAGCAGTCGGGATTGGCTGTGGGATGCTGCTTCTGTGGCGACTGTAGAGAGTTCTGGAAACAAGGATGAGAGCGAGGAGGGAGAAGGGTCGATGGTCGAGGGTTTTTATAGTGCAGAGTTTTTCACTAATTCTGCGGTCAGACGCGTTTGTTGGGCCTGGGTGAAGGTGAGCGTGACCTGTGCTCTTGCCTTTGCGGGCTGCATATAGAGCTGCCACGTTTCTTGAGGAATGAGGCCAGAGGGAAGGGAGGTGTCACAACGTCCACCCTTACACAAATGGAATTTACCAGGAGCCCTACAACTACCGCTTCCAACGTCGCTCGCACAATGGAGAATTAATTGTATTGCGCATCTCCAAAATACAATAGTTGGGCATGCATGTGTCCAGCTGCCCGTCAGTGAAGGTGTGGGGCCTCTGTCGAAGACGGAAGGCGCAATGAACAACAAACCTAGACCCCATCACTTTCTCCCTCTCTCAAAAGCCGCATTAGGCGTCCCTCGGGTCTTCTTCGAAGTAAATCGCCATAATGTGACAAGTCTAATCCCAGATTTGATGTCACCAAGCCAGAGGTGAGTGCAGCTCCATAGAAATACGGAAAATTCCTTGCTAATCAGAAGCACTACGGGGCAATCGAAGAACCATCGAACGGGATCTTTGCCATCGCTGGCGTGGGCTGTCCTGGTGCGATCTACGTGCACAGGTTGTGCCATTGCATCCTCCGCCTACTGACTGCCACCAGCTGGCTTTTACGGTTTTTCCACTGCGGAACGAGACACACGGGGTCTTGACTTGTCGCACGGTGATGAAGGTCCGATCATTTCCAGAATAGCAACATCAACAACAGACCACACAGCAACGAAGAACGGAGGAGCTCTTCAAGATCGGGAAACATTCGAATCCCGAACCTTCGTCGCATTTTGAACCTTTTCGTACCGCTCTTGCCGCTTTCCTAAGCAGCCGCATATCTCTTGAGGTTCGCCGAAGTAACATGTGTTGGGAGTCAGCGCTTCTGCACGTTCCTATACGTTCGAGGTGTCAACCTTGCTAATTTAGGGAATCATTCTTGAACTATCGAATAATGGCAACCTTTCACCACGTCCCAAATGCAACTGATGGCTTTGTGTCAGTTGTTGAAGCCCCCATTGCTCAAGTTGACATGACTACGTGTCGACAGGATCGACAACCTCCATGTAAATGTCTTGTTGGAATACGAATGAGATGCTGATCCAAGATATGCCCGCGTCTGAACAAGTCCAAGGGTCTTTTACTTCCGGTAATCCAATTGCCAGAATAGCGTCACTAGGGCTGTCGATGATGTGGCGTTCAGCCCGCCACGTCTTGTCGTATCTGATTACTCCGGCCAGGCCACAGGAAAACAAGCAGTCTTACCGATTGCGGGCAGCACCAACGGCAAGCTTGAGGTGCTTGGGTGTCCTCTGGCTGATAGTGCGATCCGGAAACTATGGACTGCTGTATTGTGCGGGACTTGGCGTTTGGGGAGTATCGTAGCAGGGCGTTTCTCTAGGGCGGTAAGGAGACGTTGCTCCGCTTGGAAGGGTACACCGTCACTTCGTGTCAATGCATGAACGCAAGGGAACGTGATGATAGCAGACAGGACAAGACATTGATATTACAACCACGTAAAAGCGTCTACATCTCTTACATGTATCTCCGCATAACACATGGTTATACAAGATTCCCACCCGGAACCATAAAAAAAACATGGCTCGTTAACTCTATGAGGGCCTGGCTCTAAAGACACCATATCCCATTGAAACGCCTTTTCCTGGAACTGAAATGGCTACACCTTGGACCTACGTAACCTCCGTAGGACTCATCACGACTTGGCCATGACATCCACATACCGCCCACCCTTCTTCTTTCCCTTCGCAGGGCCCTTCCTAGCTTGCGGCGCACCCAATAAATCGTCGATGCTGCTCGCCGTGCTCATGCCTGTCCCAGGCCGGCTCGGAGGGCCAGCTGGCAGGCTAGGTCTGGTCAAAACAGGTGGCCTTGGTCCCTCGCTATCCGACGGGATACCAGGCGTACTAGCCCTCGAGCCTGGAAGACCCATGGGCGGCGGCATCGACGAGCTACGCTGAGCCGGGTTGGACGTTGGCGGTATCGGTAGTCCGTTTGCATTGGGCAGGGAATTCGGAGGACCCATGGCACTTTGAGTCGAAACGGCTCTGCTAGGTGGACCGCTGCGTGGTGGGGGTGGAGTGGCAATTGGCTTGGTCGCTTCCACTGCGCCGCCCTTGGTGTTGACCCACTTCTTGAGCTCGGGATCGTACTTGAAGCTGTTTTCTTCTCCGAGCTTGGCTTTGATGGGCTTGTTCGTCGGCATAGCGTTATCTTTCTTCGCGCCGCCGCCGAACCACCCACCGAGCCAACCGCCAGACTTTTTCTGCGCAGTGGTCTCCTTGTCGCGCTTTGCATCTTCCTCCGCAGCTTTGCGGAACGCTTCGTCTGCTAGGCGGTCATTGTCGGACTTGGATTTAGATGATGAAATCTTAAGAGCTGCGGCCCGGGCAGCAAGGTCGTCGTCATCGTCATCATCCATGAAAGACTTCTTAGGCCGGAGGGACTGTTCCGCAGGATCTTCTTCTGCGGGCTGATAAGGCTGGAACGATGAAGGTTCGAAGGAGCTTGTGGGGGGTTGGAAGCCGCCTGCATCCACGGCCGGGTCATCGAAGGTGGCCTGTAGCGGCTGGAAGCCCCCGTATGATGGAGCGGGTACTTCTCCGGCAGACGCTGGCTGGTAATGGCTACCGTACGAAGGTTCGGAAGCGTTGTACTCCGACCTAAGAGGTGAGTATGAATGCGCTTTTGAGAGGGATGGCTGATTGGCGGTAGGATGAAGTTGGGCTTGCGGTGGGGCGAATGAATTAGGAAATTGTGGTGACGAGATGTAGGAGTCCGAGACTGCGCGCACGCCTGCGTTGCTGTCGTTGGATTCTAACGAAGGTCGACCTTGGGGCTCGTACTTCGACCGAGTGGACTCCATCGACGTTCTAGGCGCATACGCATTCGAGGGCGCATATCTGGAGTTCGAAGGGGCGGATGAGGCGGCTGGAGTAATGCCAAAACCGGAGTAGGCCCCATATAGGTCTGCGCTGGATTGTGCCGGGCTGAGAGTTGGCGTGCCACCAGCAATCTTTGCAAACGGGCCAGCTTCTCCAGCAGAGGCATTCGAGGCCTCATCTTCATTGTCTCCCGCAACGAAATTAGTGAACTTCGAGAATAATGAGCTTGAGACCTTGTCCATGCTTGGCTTAGAGAGCCAAGAGGAAGAACCATCCTTGGGAGATTGCGAGAGGCGTTTGCTGAGATCATCGAGCATCGCTACGAAACTGCCGTTGTAGTAAGGAGAGACTCTCGTAGTGGCCTTCATAGACGCTGCAATAGCATCACAGTAAGCCTGTGCATCGGCCCGGTGGCCATACTCTGCCAATTGGAATGCATGAGCAAGCTTGTAAGTTTGCAGATGCGGGATAATATGAGAGCCTCCTTGTGCGGACAAGGACAACCCAAACTCATATATTTCGGTGAGCAACACGGGATCTAGGTCGACGCCTAGGTCCAACGGGTTCTTCTTGTGGTCAGCGCCGACAAGCACAATATTGGCCTCGGGGTCGTCCACGCCGTTTATGTGAGCCCTAGACCGCGCAAAGATGAAGCAGATATGCGCCGCTTCGACACGACCGTAACTCGCGAGCAGCTTTCCGAGCGAGACTAGAGCTGCTGGATCGCCGTCACTTCGGTTGTTCAGAACCAGTGAGAGGGTCTCGCGCCACTTATCCAGGCCTTGAAGAGCATTCGCTGTCGAATCCGCGCCATCGGTGCTCATCATCTGGAAACCAGCTCGAGCAGATGCAGGGACTAGTTCATCAATGCAATCATCATGGTTTCCGGCGAATATCTCGTAGAGCACTGCAAGAGCCTGATTGTTGCGGCCTAGCTTCTTGACTTCTTTTTGTACAAATTCTTGTACGACCTGCTTCCAGATGTCCTTGTTCAGTGTTGAAGATAGAAGCATGGCGTGTGCCCATAATCGTTGGTCCACTGCATGCCAAACGGCCTTTTCCCGGTCACCTTTAGTCAGGAGGGTTCGAAGTTCTTCAACTGCCTTGGGGTCCACAGGATCAGCCTGCACACCAGTAGTGTTGGATCTTGGCCTGCCGACTAGTTCGGCAGCAGTTATCAACGACCCTTCGCCATCAGCAGAAGTGTCGGCGTCGGCTGAGAATATCTTCCTTACGGCCGCATCTACTGTAGCGTTACCATCCAGCACACCATCATTCTCAATGAAGACCTGCAACACCTTCCAAAGCAGGATCTTCTCTTCAAACCGTTTGAGTTCGTCCGCGCTCAATGATTGATCCAACCCAGGAGATTGGTAATGTATTTCGAGCGCCCCGATTCGCTGAGCAAGCCATGATGAGACATCCTTCTTCTTGCTCTTCGCCTTGAGTGGGCCTGGGAATTTCGTGACATCTTCCGAGAAGGGTAGAACTTCCTTAACACTTTGGATTCGTAACTCGCCAGGACTGCATTTCACCATCGGTGCAGATGCGCCACCGCCATAGCGAGGTACTTGTTTCGGAAATGTTGTCACTGCGGTCCCACCCAAACCCCACTTGAAGATTGGATAACCCCTCCATCGCTCCAACGGATCGGCTGCACGTTCATCTGTAGGTGGGATGCAGTCGTACTGAAGCGAAGGCTGGCGACGCGGAGGTATGGCGTTGACGTTTTGTGATGCTGGCGCGATAAATGTAGACTGAAGAGGTCCACCAAAAGTAGCAGCTGGTGGCTCCATATTGGAGAAGCTTCGAACGGGCGGCTTGAAGCTAGTAGGTGGCGACTCAGTTTGCGAAGGCGCTGGGGCCATAGATGCATCAATCGGTTGATACTGAGGTGTATAAGTGCCCCTCTTTCTCGGTGAACTCACAGCAGACGAGGGCGTGCTTCGGATAGGTGGTGTGGCCGTCCTAGCGGTCGGTGGTAGAGGGCCGACTTGCTGCTGTGGTTCTTCTGTGACACCTTCCAATGAACCCCTAGATGCATCCGGTGCATGTTGTGGTGTGTGTGCCGTTGGTTGTGGTTGCTGTGGTGTCGAATGGTACGCGAGCGGGCTGGACGTGCGAGGTAGATAGTTCTGTGAAGGCGGTCGTGGAGGACCGGTTAATGCAGGAGAAGTATGCTGGTTTGGGACTTGAGTGACTGGCCCTTGCGATGACGGAGGGGCTGGCGAGTATCTAGTATTTGAAGCTGGAGCGGATGGAGGAGCAGGCGAATATCTTGCGTTAGCAGCAGGGGCCGAAGGGGCATGTGGTGGTGCTGGTGAATATCGGTTCGATGGGGGCGCCGGAGCAGGTTGCGGTACAGGTAGACTGTTGGCCCGCACAGGTGCTGTGGGTTGCTCTGGAAAGACTGGCAGTCGCTCTGGTTGCTGCAATTGGGACATGTAATTATCGCCATCCGGTTTGATCTCGTTCCTCAGCGAAGACCATGATGCTGTGCGCTCTTTAGGAGGGAAACCGTGGGCTGAGGGCTGCTGTGGCGGGGCAGGCTGTGGAGTATACCTTCCAGATGGCCTTGGTTTCGATGTCACTGGTAACTCGGCAAAGAAGTCACTTGAAGGAGCTTTCGCCGGAGCAGGAGGCTTTGGTGGTGCACCGGACGGCAAACCCGTCATCTGTGGCTGAAAAGAGTGACCGGATGAAGGAGGAGACAAACTGGAGGCTGACAGGCTCGAAGGTGGCGGAGGGCGAGGGGCACCAGAGTTAGACATGCTGCTGGTTCGCGGTGGCGCAGAAGGAGGTACGGTCGGTACTGAAGCCGTGCGTGGCGCTGCTCGTCTTCGTGTGGTCACGATGTCCTCCGGAAGGTCATACGGCGAATGGTAACCCCCTCGTGCTTTCGCAGCAAAGCTCTCCGCAGAGCTGGGCATCTCGGGCCGGGCTGGCGTTTGTTGGATTGGAGCAGGCTGGCCATAGGCGCCATACAAAGCAGTCGGCGTAGGAATTGCCGGCGTTTGACTCGGTTGCGACAGGTTCGTGAGCTGTGGAGCAGGGACTCCGTAAGGGTTCACAGACGGTTGTGGAGCGGGTGCGGCCGCAGGTGCATATCGACTCGTGACTGCGGCGGAGACAGGCTGTACAGGCTGTTCCGTTGTCTCGGTGGGTTCGTCCTCAAGGAAACCCTCGTCATCTAAGTCGAAGACGGGTGCAGCATCCTCTGCATCTGGCAAGAAATCATCATCCAAGTCCAAGTCCCATGCAGAGTCGCCAGCAGCCGCCGCGCTTTCTTCCGGCTTCGGAACCACATGCGCACCGGCGCTCTCTTCGGCGCCAGATTGCGTTGGCTCTACAGGCTGCGTGGAAGCCGCCCCAGCGAAAAAATCATCACCCTCACCATTGCCCCAGTCATCGTTGGTCTCCCCGGTGTTTCCGCCCACACTTGTGTTTTCAATGAAACTGTCCCCAACAGTCGTGCCGCCTGCCTCGGGTCGCGGGGTCTGGATAGGTGCTTGTGAGGGGGTCTGCACAGGCGCGTCTTGCGGCATCCCTCCCAGGTCGAAGACCTCGCCAGAAGCTCCCCAATCATCACTTACGGGCTCCGCATCTGCAACTAACGGGGCTTTCGCGCTTTCAGCCACGGCCTCTTCCAGTAACGTACTCCCGCCTTGATGCTCGTACTGGGACTCGGGGTGCTCTTCTTCTTCTGATTCCTCCTCCTCGTCTTCTCCCTCTTCTTCCTCCTCCTCCTCCTCGGATTCCTCTTCAGATTCTTCCTCAGAGTCGTCTGAAGGCGCAGCTGGTGCGCTCTGGGCGACTTCGGTTTGTTCTTTTGCAGCGTTGTCTCCCAAAGTCAAGGGTTCTGTCGCCGCTGCGAGAGCGGTCCCTTCAGCATCGTCATCGTCGCCCTCCGCTTCCTCATCTTCTTCCTCATCCTCATCCTCTTCTTCATCTTCTTCCTCGCTGGAAGATAGTTCCTCGCTCTCAGGGTCCTCGGGTTGATGCTGCCGATTGAAGAAATCCTCTTCTAAAGGCTTCTCATGGCCGGAAACACCGTTGTTCAAAGGCGCTGAACTCGCCGATACCTCCGGTATAGCCGGCACGTCATCCTCACTATCATCATCCTCCTGGCCGTCTTCTAGTGAAGGTTTCGACTGGGGTATTATCTGCGGAGATGGCTGCAGCTTGTTGGACTGCTCTTCGGCGGTTTCGTTTTCAGGGCGCAATGCGGGATTCCATGACTGGGTCGAAGGCGCCGAGGAGCCGGCGTAAGCGTAGGAGAAGTTTGGTGCGTCGTCTTCCATTATGTGCGTCTACGACGATATGTAAAAGGGGTATATGCAAATACTATGCAAGTAAATCAGCGCCGGACGTGACACAAAGCGGCCTGGATAATCTCGGTGGTGCGAGCATTGACGGCCGGGGTGTGGAATAGTCGCGGCGGTTTATTGTTATTTGTACAGGATTGATGATGACGGTCTCGAAACCACGGTTGGGACGGCTTCTCGTGCCCTGGTTGCGGTTGACAGGAGCGGAGGCGGGACCAGAAGGGTGCAAGTAGGAGGCTCCCCTTTCCCGCGACTCGACTCGACGTAATCACGAATCCAGAACGTACCTGTACAACAGAAGAGAAAGGCCCGGAGCAGGACGCACAGATAAAGTGCCCGCGGCAAAAGACACGCGCAGAGATTATGAAAAGGCCACGATGCACGGCTGCATTGCCCGTGTAGTATAGTGAAGTAATGCAGGTCATGTAGAGCTCGGCGGAGAGGCCATGTGTTCGTCGGCCCTAGCTGAGCCACAGCTGTGGCGCTCATTGATCCTCGGGCATACGCAGCACCAGACACGCACCCTTCGAGCCGCAGCATTCGACACGCTTTGACATCTATAAACCCACGCTCGTTTGGACTCGTCGCATACACCACACGAGGAGCCAAGCACATTTGTGCGGCGCCAGCAGAGCCGCAACCCCGAGACGCAATCTGGCCGCCTGGAGCTCTCCCATAAAGAACACAAGGCATGCCCGCGGACCCCCGACGAGCACCCATAAGCCGACCAGGCGCTCCGAAAGCGATTCACGAAGACTGTCAATAGACAAGACACCGAACATCCCTAGGATATACCCTCCAGATACCGACTTGTCGCCAACTGACCGCTTGCAACGCCCACCGCCCTGACCTCTCATTTACCTCCTACGCCGCTGCGCCAATAACCCGATACCCTGTGTTGCCTCAGAACAGGCAATACAAAGACAAACAGTACCCAATTTAGACTCCACACTACATGAGCCATGGCAGCTCCACACCAGTATCACCAGCCGAATGCCCCAGACGACGATTCCGACCTTGAGCTTGATCTCGAGGAACTCGACCCGATCGGCGGTAGGTCCTCTCTTTCACCCGCACGAAATGGTTCGAGTGCATCCAAGAAACCCTATCATGAACTGGGCGCCAGGATTCCACTGAGGAATCTTAGGGTGGGCAGGTTGAGAGGAAACAGGCGGAGACAAGAGCCGGAGGAGGAGGAGGATCTACGAGGGCTCATAGAAGACGAAAACAGGCACTCAGACGGTAGTTACGGGCAATCAGGAGATGAAGATTCAGCATTGCTATCCTCACGTAATAACGACCGACCGAGACACCAGCGGAAGCCGAGCGCTTTGTCGCGGTTCCAGTCTACCATACGCCTTCCCAGCTTCCTCTCCGCTTCGAGTCCAAACCGACAAGCCATACAACTAGGCGAGACTCCTCCCGAACAAGACGGTACAGAAGAAGAGCACGATCCTACCACTCAACGTACCATCGCCGTCGGCCAGTCGCAGACCGCCAGGTTTCCCGCAAACGCTGTCTCCAACGCCAAATATACCCCTTGGAGCTTTCTCCCGCGTACTTTATACACCGAATTCTCATTCTTCATTAACATGTACTTTTTGCTTGTCGCGTTATCGCAAATTATACCCGCTCTGCGAATCGGATACTTATCGACCTATGTTGTACCACTGGGGTTCGTCATTACAGTTACTCTAGCAAAGGAGGCCTTGGATGACATCGCGAGAAGGAGAAGAGATGCGGAAGCGAATTCGGAGCCTTATACCGTGTTGAAGTTCGAAGAGAACGGCGGAAATGGGGTTGCGCCGGGGAGGGATTCGAGCAGAAGACGGAGACTGCGCAGAGGAAAGGGTACGAATGGCGGACGCACAACTGATATCGAGGACGAGGAGCAACAGATAGCGTCGACTGGTGGCCTGCCCACTGCTAGGTAAGCTTCACCCACCTACCTGCGACGCAACATCCCCATCAAGTATGATAGCCTCGAGACTGACGAATACCAGTCACTGGGAGCTTATCAGGCCTTCTCGAAGTCTGAAAGTTGGTGATATAGTCAAGCTAGGGAAGGATCAACGTGTTCCTGCCGACATGGTTATTCTAAAATGTTACTCGGCGGATGTCGAGATTGCCACTCATACTGCAGAGACATCGGCGGATGCGGGGTCATCTGGAGAGGCATTCATTCGCACAGATCAGCTGGACGGAGAAACCGACTGGAAGCTGCGTCTTACATCTCCGCTAACGCAGAATCTCGATGTAGGCGAGTACACGAGATTGCGGGTTACCGCAGGCAAGCCAGATAAAAAGGTTAACGAGTTCTACGGCACCGTTGAGCTCCAACCAAAGCGGCAACGCGGTTACGATCCTCATGACCAGCAACCATCCTCAACCGAAGCAGCCCAATCCTCGCCGCTGGGCATCGACAACACTATATGGGCGAATACAGTACTCGCATCGAGTTGCAATGTGCTCGCTGTAGTAGTTTATACTGGACCCCAAACACGACAAGCCCTCTCCACATCCGCCTCTCGATCAAAGACCGGCCTCTTGGAGCTGGAGATCAACGCTCTTACTAAGTTCCTATGCATTTTCACACTTTCCCTCTCCTTTGTCCTCGTCGCTCTTAATCGGTTCCAGGACATTAACGGTCAGAAGTGGTACGTGTCGATGATGCGATTCTTGATCCTGTTCTCTACGATTGTTCCGGTCGGTCGGCGTGTCAATCTAGACATGGGCAAATCGGTGTACGCGTGGTTTATCGAGCATGACAAGAGCATCCAAGGGACAGTTGTGAGAACCAGTACTATTCCAGAAGATTTGGGTCGAGTGGAGTATCTTCTCAGCGATAAAACGGGAACATTGACTCAAAATGGTAAGAATCGCGAGCTCATCGTGAGAAACGCAGCTAACGCAATGCAGAAATGGAAATGAAAAAAATTCACGTTGGGACCGTGTCCTATGCTAACGAAGCCATGGACGAAGTCGCGTCGTATGTTCAACAAAGTTTCTCGACCGCTCCTGGTGAAGCGCCTTCTTTTGTGACACCTTCATCTACCTACGCTGCCCCTCTCACCTCTGCGACACGAACACGTCGAGAGATTGGTTCGCGTGTGCGCGATGTGGTACTTGCGCTTGCTCTCTGCCACAATGTTACCCCTATCACAGAAGAAGAGAACGGGCAAATGGCAACCAGCTACCAAGCGTCTTCTCCAGATGAGATCGCGATCATTCGGTGGACGGAAATGGTCGGGCTCCAACTGATACAACGCGATCGGGAATCGATGACACTCCAGTCCTGTGTCGGTGGCAATACTGTGGTTCGCGTACGCATCCTCAACGTCTTTCCTTTCACTTCTGAAAGCAAGAGAATGGGCATCGTCGTCAAGTTCTGGCAAGGACCTATCGATTCTCCTTCGGATGAGGATGGAGAGATCTGGTTCTACCAAAAGGGCGCCGACACAGTGATGACGTCGATCGTAGCTGCAAATGACTGGCTCGATGAAGAAACTGCCAACATGGCCCGTGAAGGTCTCCGAACCCTCGTTGTAGGCCGTAAGAAGCTCTCAATGCAGTCATATCAGGATTTCTCCGCCAAGCTTGCACAGGCGTCGCTCGCGCTCCACAATCGAGACCACGCAGTCGCAGACGTCGTCAAAGAATACCTCGAGCATGATCTCGAGCTTCTTGGTGTTACTGGTGTCGAAGACAAGCTTCAAAAAGACGTCAAGCCATCGCTAGAGCTCCTCCGCAACGCCGGCATCAAAATTTGGATGTTGACAGGTGACAAAGTCGAGACAGCCCGCTGTGTGGCCGTGAGCTCAAAGCTCGTAGCGCGCGGGCAGTATGTGCACACCATCGCGAAGAGTAGGTCGCCTTACGTATATCATACGGTATTGCATCACTAATGAATCACAGTGAAACGCAAAGATCTTGCTCACTCGTCTCTTGACTTCCTGCGTGGCAAGACTGATGCCTGCCTGCTCATCGACGGCGAGTCACTTGCTTTGATGCTTAACCACTACCGGCATGAGTTCATTTCAATCGCGGTACAACTTCCTGCTGTTGTAGCCTGTCGCTGTTCGCCCACGCAGAAAGCTGATGTCGCCTACCTGATACGTGATTACACAAAAAAGCGCATATGCTGCATCGGCGACGGCGGAAACGACGTTTCTATGATTCAAGCCGCCGACGTTGGCGTCGGCATCGTCGGCAAAGAAGGAAAGCAAGCCTCCCTCGCCGCCGACTTCTCCATCGAGCAATTCTGCTATCTCGTCAAACTACTCGTCTGGCACGGCCGCAACTCTTACAAGCGCAGCGCGAAGCTGTCTCAATTCGTCATTCACAGGGGTCTAATCATCAGTATCTGCCAAACAGTCTACTCCATCGCCTCTTCCTTCGAACCCAACGCTCTCTACCGCGACTGGCTCCTCGTCGGTTACTCAACAGTGTACACCATGGCTCCCGTCTTCTCGCTTGTGCTGGACCGCGACGTCGACGAATCGGTGGCGAACTTGTACCCAGAACTCTACGCTGAACTCAAACTAGGCCGCTCTCTCTCCACGAAATCCTTCCTGATCTGGGTCGCTGTGAGCATATACCAAGGCAGCATGATCCAGGGTCTTTCACAACTCCTCGTTGGCGTAGGAGAGCCCGACACCCCCATCTTCAGCCGCATGGTTGCAGTATCCTTCTCTGTGCTCATCGTCAACGAGCTCATCATGGTTGCTATGGAAGTCACGACCTGGCACTGGATCATGATTGCGTCGATCTTTGGGACTGCGGGTATCTACTTCGGTAGCCTGCCTTTCCTGAGTGGATACTATGATCTTGGGTTTGTGAGTAGTCTGAGTTTCTGGTGGAAGTTTGCGGTTATTGGAGCGATTAGCTTGATTCCGCCGTATGTGGCGAAGGTGGTGGGGAGGACGTTGAAGCCGCCGAGTTACCGGAAGGTGCAGGGGGTGTAAGGGTTGGGGGGGTCTTTTGTCAGTTGCATAGCGTTTTGTACAGGTATATACTTCTTTGATTCTGCCTGCGATATCTTCTCTGTCACAGTAGATGTCAAAGCTGGTGCCATCAAGCCTTCTGATATCATATACTCACAAGAGGCTTCAAAGGAACGGCGCGACCTAATCTCGATTGGCATAGCCGATTGGTTAGTCAGCCGACCCCTCGTAAAGGTACAGTGCAGTGTGAAGACAGATCGCTTTCCATCCCTACCAATGCACGGCTTGCAGCGCCTCAGCTCAACAACAGCGTTCACTTGCCTTAGGCGTGTGGCTATCGTGATGGCATGATGCAGTCGAAGGAACGCATAGCCTTTCAATTGGCTTTGTACCCATCATGGCTACTTCGCCTCCCGGAACTTCTTATGGCACACAAAGCTGCCGAATATGCTCAGAGATGCTGGAACTTGTGCGGATTGTACATGCCTCAAGCGGCAGGATTGATCCTGGAAGGCGCGTACTAGGAAATCTTTCAGAGGTTACGAGTATATCTTGCCCACACTCTGGGTCCATCCAAAAGCTATGGGATGACGGCAAGCCGCCCGGTCTGGATCCTTCAGACGTCTGGGAAGTTAATTTACGCTACCTTTTCGACGACTTTGTATTTCGATTTTACGATCCAGAAGATCCGGAAGCGAACAGCTTCTTCAGGACCTTTAATCTGATCGCAAAACCTGACCAAGCTGAACATCCTGGGGCATCAAGATTAATTGATGCAGAGTGGATAGACTCTTCAATCCCTTGGATGTGGTACCATACATGCCTTACCCAGCATGGCGCGAAATGCGAAGAGCCACTGTGGATGGCTGCGCAACCTTGGACGATCGCGACTCCCGAATGGCTCATTGACGTCAAGGACTGGTGCTTGGTACCTTACAGTAACGAAATATCCAGGTATTTTACCCTTTCATACACATGGGGACACGCGAAGGGTTTCCGCACTACTGTAGCACTTCTCGAACGGTTGCAGCAGCCAGAATCATTGCATACGACCTATCTGAGCGACTTACCTCGCACGATTCGAGATGCCATCGGAATCACTAGATTGCTAGGTGAGAGATATTTATGGGTTGATAGTTTGTGCATTATCCAAGATGACGCAATCTCATTGCATAATAACCTCAATAACATGCATCACATCTACGCTCGATCCACCTTGTGCTTGGTTGCTTTCGCAGGTCTGGACGCCAATTACGGCTTGAGAGGGCTCAAGGACATCTCAGCACCAAGAGCCATTGATCAAGTCGTATTACCCATAGCTAATGGGGAAGCAATAGCCTGGTACAACGACCCTCGCGCCACGTGGGATAGCTTCGGACAAACACCAGTAAATATCGGATTAACTTACAACGAGAGGGGATGGACATATCAAGAGTTTGTGTTTGCTAAACGTCGGCTCGTCTTCACCAATGGACCTCTTCGCTGGATCTGTCCCTGCACTATATGGGGCGAGGACAAGGTGATCGACCTAGTCGTCGACAATATGGCGAATATGCCCTTCACGAAATGGAAGGATCGGCAACGGCCTGGTCTGGCAAGCTTGTTGACTGACGTCGCCTCTGAATTCAATGTGCGATACTTCACCTTTCACCACGACATCCTGAACGCATTCTTAGGGATACAGAATCATCTTCATAGGACATTTCTCGGGGGCTTAAACCATGGGCATCCTGACATGTTCTTCGACATCTCGTTGATGTGGGAGCCCGAAGCAGAAATATCACGACGAGGTTCTTCACGAGATGCGCCGACCGAGCCCAGATACCTGCCTACGTGGTCATGGATGGGTTGGCATGGTGCCTTCCACTTCTTATGCGATGATGAGTATGAATGCTACGGTCCTCCTTCGAACGGGGTTGTCGAGCCCGTTACGCAATGGTTTGCTTTACAATCGGCTGTATGGATGGACAGTGTGCGACCTATCGCAAGCAGTTGGCATCAGTACAAAATGTTAGCTCGAGAAGATGCAAGCATAGTCCCCAGAGGATGGATACGACACGCAGGCCTAAACGAAGAGGGGAAATTCGAGATTGGAGACGCTCGGTTCAAATATCCTGTTCCTGTCCCCTCGCTCGCAATGTCCATCGACCCGATTGAGCAATCACGGCTGATCTTTGCGAAGACAACTCGAGCATACTTTACAGCGCGAAAATTCGATATATCAAGCCAGCTTCGTGACGTTGAGTTGTGCGTCAAGCTTTATACTGCAACAGGTGAAATTGCTGGGTTTATGCGACTTCATAAGCAGTGGGACGAGGACAAGATCATTACTGGTCACAAAGTCGAACTCGCTGCGGTTGTGAAAGGCTGGACAACGGAGCTCTGTACTCTTACACCGCATCGACTTGAGGATGACGTAAAGCACCCCTGTTATTTTGCGCTATGCGTCCAATGGGAGGATGGAATCGCGAAACGCCTGGGCACCTGCAAAGTCTTTGCTAATGTGTGGGAAAGAAATCAGGAGCCAGTGGATCTGATTCTGGGATAGCTTAATACGGTGCAGAGGTTGATCGAACCTCTGAATGATTGGTTGATTGGTTGGAGAAAGTTCGTAACGACAATCATGCTCGACAAAGCAGAGCCACTGTTGTGCTACGGCGCTCCTCCAGCGTTGATCAGGCGTCAATTCGGTACTCGCTGTTCGCATACACCCAATAGTTCCGCATCTTACAAACTGACCGATCGAGCCAGTGGTCTGGATAAGCACTTTATTAGAGCTTATGCGAAGACGCTCTAGCTCCCGAAGGCTGTAGCACAAGCGGGAGACTATGATTGGTGCTGATAGGTACCCATATCGGTCGCGACCCAAGGATTACATGAGGTAAGATCGGCTTCGTAGGAATGTATAAACGAGACAGCCTGACCTTTACCCCACGATAGATTTTTGATAATTTCCATTGCATCCAACATTACAGTCATTTCAAGTTCTTTGAGGTCGGTTTAACACCGCTCGCAGCTATGTGGACTTTTCCGGAGTTGGGACCTCTCGGTCAGATGATTGGCGTCCATACCTACAACGTCAAGACCCTGGGCTTTACCACTCAAGATGATGCTGCACAGGAAAGAGCTATCGAGAGGCTTACCGCTGCAGCAAATCAACTCGCATCCCACTTTCCATGGCTCACTGGACAAGTCATCAATTCCGAAGCCAATTCGAAGAGCTCGGGAACCTTCAAGATCGTTCCATATCCCCCACATGACGGCCCAGCCAAATTCATTCATGTCAAAGATTGCAAAGAACTTCTTCGGCCGTATCGAACCATTCTAGAAGCGAAAGCGCCGCTCTCTATGCTTGATGGTCGCATCCTGAGCCCTGGTTACGGATTCCCGTACATGTATCCTTCTGCCGAGAAGATGCCAGTGTTCTATGCACAAATCAATCTGCTGAAGGGCGGTATACTCCTCACCATCAATGCACAACACAACGTCATGGATGCAAACGCAGACAGCCGAATTATTCGGTGTTTCGCCCGACTCTGCGCTAGTGGAGAAGTCACTCCAGAAGAGCTGGAAATGGGCAACACCGATCGCGACAAGATCTTCCCCCCTTCAAGTACAAGTGACGGAGAGCTCGATCAGCTTGAGTGGTTCCGAATGCCTTCGATGCTTCCCTTCTCACCTCCATGGCCACCGCAGTATGGCAACGCCCCGTGGCACTGTTTTCGTATATCCGCATCCAGCATCACCGCTCTGAAAGAAATGGCCAAGGCCCCGATATCAAACACTCACTCAAGTGACGCCTACACCGCTCCGTACTTCTCGACCGACGACATCCTAACCGCGCTGATATGGAAGCATCTCGTGCGCAGTCGCTCCCTGTCCGGCGCCTCTATAAGCGGTCTGGTGCGCGCCGTAAACGGCAGACCGCACTTCGACCCACCCGTGCCAGCCGGCTACATCGGCCACGCAGTGACGTGCGTGTGGACCCGCGTCCCCCTATCCGAGCTCCTAAGCCTCCCGCTCCCATCTGTAGCCTCGGCCCTCCGCAAGAACCTAATCGAACATGCATCGCCCCACCAGCTGAAAAGCTTAGTAAACTTGCTTCGAACGACGGACGACAAGACGACTATCAACTACGGCGCAAGTATGAACCCGGAAACAGATCTCATGCTTACGAGCCATGTCGGGCATGGGATTTACGAGGCGGACTTTGGGGAGGAAAGCGGATTGGGGAAGCCGGATATCGTGAGGAGACCGAATTTGCCGGATGGGAGGGGGCTGGCGTACTTGTTGCCGAAGGGGAGAGATGGCAGTGTGGATGTTGTGGCTGGGCTGTTGCCGGAGGATTTGAAGACGTTGAGGGAGGGCGAGGGGTGCGAGGAGTGGGAGAAGTATGTTGAGTATATTGGATGAATTGGTTGATGAAGGGATTGTTTCACAAAATCAATTATGCTGAGCGTATCACATGAACGTGTCGGAGATTCGTACAGTGGTGATGCAAAACGGCTCATTGGATTATTGTTCCACATTCTTTCCTCACTGTGTTTGGTCAACGCAGCACTGCTTAATAGAGCACGCTGCTTACGTTGCGTGGCATGCACGGAATGGTGGAGCTGCGTGAGAGCGACCTTTTTCCAGTGTGATAATTTATGTGGCGCTTCCCATAAGAATACAGCTTCACTTCGTGTTGACGCTCATCATTACCATCAAAGATAGCATAGGATTAGTCTCATACACTAGCCGAGAGATGACCTGCTTTTTACAAAAAGCGAGATATCATCCGTTCCAATAGGCTAGACAGTTCCACAGTCGAGGATATGCAGTCAAGGCATCCTAACGGTCTACCAGTCATAGCCATAAGTCATACCAACTTTGAACTGCGCCCGCGTCGCCAAACGGTCGAATGTAGAGTGCAATAGACTCAGTTAGACATGAACATGAACCAGGCGTATTTTACTTGTTCACCAGCCTCCCAAGCTCCCATCTTCTCGTCGCTGCTGAATTTTGGAGTCCAACCGAGCACTCCCATACCTGGGAAGTCGCTATACTTTTAGTCATACAGTGTCTTGTAGTAGTGTGAAGAAAGACATGATCCAACAAAAGACGCCTTTATATACCTTCCGTGACATCTTCACCACCATCACACGATGGTACTACGTATTAAATCTTGGGTTGAGCCTTTTTGGTCAAAGAGTCACCGAAGCTTTCATAGTGAAGTTGTGCATCGAATTTTAGACCTGCCCTAGCACCCCCATATCCATGCTGTCTCGATGCTTTTAGTGAAGCAACCAGACGTGTTGTGTGAAGAACACAACGGTTGATGAAAATGAGGCTTTTATACACCTCCCCGTGGCATGCTCATCGTGTCGCATAATGATGGCTATGTGGACAAAGGGACCATGAATATCGTTGCACGATCTTGGGAGGCTACCACAATATCCCCCTATCGAGATGCACATTCCCATGGTCGGCAATTCTCTTCGGTTTTGATAGGGTTCGTGAAAATGGGTGTATGGAAGTACTCGACATCCGTTTCGAGTTTTGTAGGTTTAAAATACATGATCCAACTTAGTCATGACACCAGAATCTATCGATCTAAAACGAATCAAGGTGAGCGCAAAGAGGCGAAGAACATAGTCCAAGGCAGATAAGATTTGATTGTATGTCAGAGGGGAACGGAGTCCAGCCATGAGGTGCCTTGGCTCTTTCTTTGGACTGCGACAATCATCGTAAAACATGCCGAGAGGAACACCATAGTGTGTTTGGCCATACTTTTGATCGTAATATAGAAGACACAATTCAGCGCACTCATTTCACGCTCGCATTACAAGTTCTAGTATCCACGAGTACATCTCCGAGACAGGGTCGGCAAATGTAGAGGTAGCGTCCCAGCGCCAGTACTAGCACGTGCAGGATATGTCCAAGCAGGGCTTCGTCGATTCCTTGGAGAGGACGGGGCAGGAAGGGAAACATGAATAGTGTTATGAAAGCGTTTGGTACCATTGACGTGTAAGAAAGGTGATAAGTAGAATAAATTGAGACATCTCGGAGTGCGACTTTGCGGCATCCGGCCCAGGGTACCATGGCAGCATGATGCAAGATTTCGATATCCAGATGTTCAGAACAGTAGCACGGTCGGAAAGGCAATGTTTCCAAATATCTGCGTTGAACAGGAACACGCATGTATAAGAAAGACTCCCGTTTTGAAGCAAGCCTCTTCTTCAACTTTAAGTATACTTAAGCAGCCAGAAACTCCAACCATGACAGTGAGGCTCGCATTTTTTGGCAAACGAGATAAGGGTCCCAGGAAGGAAGGCTCCGCACATAGAGTATACTTAGTCTCGATTTAGTGCTGCGTCGCAAGGAGTGAGTTGCAAATGAACCCTTCCCATCTGCCTTGATAAGGTCCCCAAAGTCTTGCCACTCATACGGTGTTGGCTTGTCATATTTAGATACCCTCCACCAAACACGACATAAGATCCCGATGGGACACTTTTCGAACCTCAGATTCAGGTTGGTATCTGAGGACTATTTGTACCTGATTGTAAGAAGTTCAGCGGATTGAACACAACAAGTCTGGATTTATAGCGATCTCCTAACCGACACTACACATGGATTAAACCACGTCATTCTTTGAGACCTCTCGGAGCCAGAAACATGGAGTTAACAAAAGACCAGTTTCGTAGTCCGGCTCAAGATGTCTGTCGCCCAAGCGCCCGCGCAGCCGTATGATGCGCATCTTTTTGTTCTTTTGACACACGGGAGAAATATAATGAATGTGATAGAACTTGTTCTCGATTCACAGGATGACCCCAGACATCACATGTCTTGCTATTACTTTTGGAGGAACTCCGCGGACAGAACCATGCATCCGGAGAGAAACATTTTCGAAGCCCGGCACATGCTATATGTTGTCCAAAGACTGGTCTTCCTTCATGGCTCGTGTCTCTTGTCGTTTTCAACCTCGACGCAACATGTTTCTATAGGTCCGCGAGTATTGGAACTCCTCACCGATCCTGCCACACGGGCCTGGATCCACTGAACTCAGAGTTCTACGTCGTAAAAAGAGAAACATGATAGAGGAACAACAAGACTTGGGTTTACAGACTCGAGACCAACATGGATTGGCATACCACCATTTTTTGGCCGAGAGAAAGCTTTCAGGACAAGCGAGACGTTTGAGTGCTGAGACGTTGTTGACGGTAACAGATCCTCCTCCATCGAGTCAGTGCGTGCCACTTTTTGGTGCGAAATGCAAGATCAGTGTCTTGAAGGAGGATAAGCAGTGTAATATAATTCGACGTGTGTACGGGGCATGGAGATTCCGACGGTGTTCTTTTGATTCGGAGGACGCCGGCAGGGACAACATGGCGCTACTCTGGACTGAATTTTGAATCGAAACGGTTGCTCGCAAGATTTCCATAGCAATTAACACTGAGGTGATGTTTTCCAGAAAGGGAAACCGCAGTAGAAAGTGAAGGCACCCTGGATAGGACAGACACTTCCTGCTATGAATCTCATTTCAGTCTCTGAATAGCTCCCAGAGACGAGCAACATAGGGGAGACAAAAAGCACATTTCGGACGTGACGAGTGCTCTGTCAGTGTGATCCACCGATCATGAGATATCTTGTCGCAAGCTCTCAAACACAGCTCCAAACCGGACATTTTGTAGTCAGAATGGGATTTGTAATTCCGACGTTCCACCCGCGAAAACATGTAAGCAACTGAAAGACTTTTGAATCCCGAATCAATTTCTTGCCACATGAGTCGTGTGATTGTCGTGTTCGAGTACTTCGCCGCCGAGAAGTGCGTTGTGTCTGGCAGTGAGCGAGCCCAGAACCAAAGCAGGCATAAGACGCCAAATGACCGCTTTTAGTAAGAAGAAGCAACCATAAACACACCCATAGGAATGCTCCCTCACTGTTTTGTTGCAGTCCAGGGCTGCCGCCACATCATGTCTTGCTATTATCATTTCGATGCTCGACTCAAAGGGAGGATGTTGTAGCGAGAGAAGACAAGTGAAGAAGAAAACACTTTATGTAGAATGACCTTTGTTCCTTTTGCTCCCGAGAAAGTACCGAACGGCCACGAACACCATCGTGCAGACGGACCAAGTTTTTTGTGGATCTGCTGCACAAGTGCTGCCACATGATTTTTCCATAACCGAACTTTCGTACTATATTGAATTGCATCGTGAGCAGAGAGCGAATAGAGCAAGTAGCATAATGCATGCCGTAGAAGTATCCCAGACATGTTGTTCCCGTCCCGACTTTTCGATCCTTGGGGAAGCTCAAAGCGAGGAACGGCATGGTGACAGAGACATTCATCTTAGAGTCCGGTCCACCGCTCCAGGCGCATGAAAATTCACGCCTTGTAATTTTCGAGCTCTAAAGCGTCAAAGAAGGTTGCGAAAGACACAGCAAGTTCGTGAGTAGTCACGCAGGGCGGGGCCGGACGGGACATCGGTACGTCCCGTTGTCTATTTCAGACATGATGGACCCTGCAAGGGCGCAAGACATAACCGCCTCATGACAGCGTTATAGAGTCTCGTCCCATGAAGCGCTGTGGGGTGGGATTTTGGATCTTGTAGAAAGGCCGAAACGGAACAGAGCAGACATGCGAGGCTACAGCAACTGGTTAATTTTCTGTCTGGCTAAGCCTCAAACAGGTCGCTCATCATAATACTTGTTCGCTGCAGTTTTCTGACTGGCCCCTGTGATATCCGCAGGAAAGAAATTGATCTTGCCAGAAGGAGTCCTACGCAGGCGCAGACAGGACATGCGCGCACTTTCACACCTTTTGAGGAAGGGCATGGCGTCCAGGTACCAGCGTCTATAGAGTCCGGCTCCAACGTAAGAAAAGTCCGTAATGCCTTTAGCAGCATCCAAGGCTCTGGGACCAACAAGCAAGCCAGACATCCATGTTCACGTCAGTGAGTCCTCGACTATAGGAGGCTCCCGGAAGCACTCAGACATAGTCTCGGTTGATGTATTTTTCGCCAGGCTTTCATCGCGTTTCTTTTCGGTCCTTGGTAGAGGACACAGCCCCAGTCCGGACCAAACATCGTTAGGGTGGCCAAGGTATTGTCGTTTGTAGGCAAGTTTTGGCGACTAACACATTTGAGTTATATTTAGGGATTTTAGGAGCGCAACTTCCATGAATTGAGGTCCTGTGGTTCTGTGACTAAAGAAGAGGTCCCAAGCCCAGGAGAGAACCAGGCATGTTATTCAAGACTCCGTTTTTGAATACAAGGCGGCTGTCGAAAGATACATCGGATGTAACTCTCCGCATTCGTGAAGCCCGGCCCCCGTACATTGATTTCCGGTAACTTTGGTTTCCCACGAAAACCCAGACCCAGCCAGCCATGCGATGGTTATGGCACGGATTTCAGTATTGCCAGAGCTTGCGGGGAGGCACATGTTGAGCTTTCTTCGAATGTTGGTGTCCGATCCCCATGGGTTCCCGTTGCTATTATTTGAGCATTGCCGATTGATTCACACAAGGTCCGCACCAGATATGTAAACACACCCTTCAGTTTTTGGTCTCAAGGAGAGACCCAGCAACGAGCAACATCAAAAAATCAAGATTCGACTTGGGATCCACCTTCCATAGTGGGGCACAACAAGCGTCTTTGGCGTTACTGGAAGTCCTCGACCCAGACCGATCCGGACATGCCTTGATGTACCACCATTTTTGGTACCAGGAAAGCTTCGGGGCCAAGCCACATATTGACTATAGAATAAGGTTTGGACTCTCGATTCTCCGACCTGCTCCAGGACGAAGCCAGACATTGTTTGGTTTCGTTAAGTCAAGCAAAACCCCAACGCCGAACAACATAAATCGAGCAAGACAAAGTTTTTAAAGTCCAAGTACTTAAGGAGTACACCCGGACCAACCGAGACATGGGTCACTGGAGACGGGGTTTTTGGTATCGAATAATCTGCAGGTGAAACCCCATTTAGCTCCGTGGGTAACGTTTTCTGGAATGCAACTCTCATGATAGGTCTATTTCAACCTTTCAATATTCCTAAGGAAAGGCTGCCAGCCGCACAGAAGCATGGCGCAGACTGGGTGAGCTTTAGTCTCAGGAAAGCCTCCAGGAGGACACATTTTTGCCATGGAATAACTTTCGGTGTCCAACCCCCATACATGCGTCTCGTATGATTTTCGATCCGAAGGGAAAGCTGCCGACCAGACGCCATTCGGCCAATCTACGCCTTTTTTGTGCACCCCCGCCATGGAATTAAATAAAGGAGGATTCTGGTGCACATGAAAAGGTCATTGTGTGACCTTGTGTTCAGGTGCCGAAGCGCACTTCCCATACATCTCACGCTTAGTGATTTCGATTCTGAGGCTAGGTTTCCAAACCCAGAACACATTAGCTAATGAATCCGTCTTTTGGTGTCTACTCCATGCGATGTGGAGGGAAACGTTTCATTCTACATTCCGCGTATGTATTGCCGTTTATCGTGGAGGCTGCGGAGCCCACTTCTCATATAGTCCTATGAGAATACTTGCGACTCTAAGGCAAGATTTCCAAACGCAGACACATGGAATGTTGGTCTGCCTATTTGGTGTCCGCCCCATGCGATATAGAAAGTACGCGTTCGCCTCCACATATCGATCGCCTCATTAAACTTGTCGTGGAAAAAGCGAAGGCTACTTCCCATAATTTGTTCCGGATTGTTCTTTGGATTCCGAGGGCAGGCTGTCAGAAGCGCACATTCGACCACACTGACATGTTTTCGAGTGTCCGCCTCATTTAGCATGGCGATTGAAGGTGCGGTCCACATAGCCAGTGTTATCAACATCTTTTATTGTAGAAATTGCTGAACCCCGACGCCCATCGCAACCTTCGATCACACTTTTGAATTTGTCAGGACAAGTCACCGAACCAAGGGCATAATAAAGGTCCCCACAGGACTTTCGTGCTCGCTCCGTGTAGTATGGACCGCAAGACTTCTCGTCCACATGTACTTCTTGTTGAACGGTTTATTGTAAAGGCTGCGCAGCACAACTTTAATGGCCCCATGTCGCGAGCCTTTTGGTTTCTGGAAACCAGACGCCGAAGTTACCGAAGCGAAGCCATAATAAAGAACCCCACAGGACTTTCGTGCTTGCTCCGTGTAGTATTACCCGCAAGACTTCTCGTCCACATGTGCATTTTGTCGAAGGGTTATCGTAGAGGCTGCGTGGTCCAAGTTCCATGGATTCTGGAAAGTCGGTTTTGGATTCTGAGGACCCGACGCCGAACACGGAGGACATCGCTAGGTTCGGCAACTCTTTGGATATTCCGGTGCATGAATAGTGCCAGGCAAGCTTTCAGTCCATTGGTCGCATTGTCATTGGTTTTTGGTGCGGAGGTGGCGGAGTCCGGCTGCCATGCAGTGGGGGTCGACTTGGTTTTGGTGTTCAAGGGAAAGCTGCCAAAGAGAGGACATGAAAGTAATTGAATCTGCTTTTGGTGCTCCGTCCATGATCGGCAGCAAGACTTTTAGACCACTTACGGATCTGCTCCCGTGTTTTAGTGCAGGACCTGCGGAGAAGTGTGCTCCAAGAGAGCAGGAGGTTTAGCGCGCTTATATGCACAGAAACCAAACGAAGGACCATCGGACGAGGGCGTCTTAAAGATGCTCCTCGTCAACATCAATAAATGGTGAAAATAATCGTCGATTAAAATATACTAAGAAAGGCGTGCTAGCCAGCAGATGCGAACGCCGAGCCATGCGAATCCAAACCGCAACGTCAGCCCAATGGCTCGTGTTATACAAGATTGTCCACCTTCTCAACGATGCATGCTTTACCGCTGCTATGCCACGCTCAACAGCACTTCCCTCCTGCCGCCTTATTCCCCCTCCCATCATTCATCCCCAAATTTATCTTCGCATTGTTTCCGCCTCCGCCACCAGGCCCTTTCACGCCTGATCTCCTGTCGTTGAGGTCGTATCTGCCGGCTTCAATGTTCTGGTATATCCGCTCTGCGACCTCTAAGAAAGCGCGCTCAACGCCCTCGCCTGACTTTGCAGACGTCTCAACGTACTGCATCACGCCGTTCGCCTTGCACCACTCCTCTGCCTCCTCTTTTGAAACCTGCCTCTTGTTGTCTGCTTCGCTCTCCCCTGAGACCGTACTCGCTGGCGCGAGGTCCGACTTGTTTCCCACGAGCACGACCACAATATTCTCCTCTGCGATCTGTCTCAGATCGTGAAGCCAGCTCGTCGCGCTGAGAAACGTATTCTTCCTCGAGATATCAAACACCAACAGCGCGCCACTCGCACCCCTGAAATAACTCCTTGTGATGCTCTTATACGTTTCCTGGCCCGCCGTGTCCCATAAGCTGAGCTTCCTGTGCTTCTGTTCTGGGGGCTTTTGGTTCTTGGCGGGCGCGGTTGTAGAGTCGGATTTGGAGGGGTTGTTTATGGAGAGGGCGTGGGACGCAGGTGGGCCAACAGGTACGATGCGTGAGCCGAACTCGACGCCGATGGTGACATCGTGGTGGGGGGAGAAGCGGCCTTCGCAGAGGCGGATGGTGAGCTGGCGAGGCGATTAGCAGATGCGCTGGAGGTGGGTTTAAGGTTTCGTACACTGGACTTCCCGCAGCCAGAATCTCCTAACGAAACTATCTTCGCGATGTAGTCCCACGGCTGCGTCATTTATACGGTTCGCGCCCGAGGGCGGTGTGTTTGGTAGTTAGGAAGGTCTCGAAGGTGAAGCGTAGGTTCGTAGACGATCTATAAGGCGTTGCGGGTAGGAACGTCAGACTCGAGTTAAGTTTGAATCTAGACTTTAATCTGCGCTATCCTCGAAGAGAGAGACACTAGCTGGTGTTGAAGTGGGTATCTTGGTCGTGGTTGCATGCAGGTTTAACCTGGGGATAACGGGGGTGGTTGTTAGTGCAGTCGCGAGCTGTGGCTGGAGCTTCGTCATTATCTTCGGTCGTGGCGAAGCTGTCACGAGCTGTCACGAGCTGTCACGCCGATTAGGCAGGCGTGACCACCTTCCAACATTCTGCTCAAAGCTTTATCCCGAATATATACAAGTATATAGGCAATCTGATCATTGGGATCGAGATAAATCTACACGCCCTGATTGTACTTCAGTCATGAGTTCATAGAGGTAGTTGAGGTTTCTATGAAGATTCGACCGAAAACCCAATCAGGACTGTACACGTGAGAGATCACAGCACCTGATCAAGTATCGATACAAGAACGCCGAAGACTACGTTGAAGATGATCCGGTAGTGGGTTGTAGCCTACATCAGCAAATACAATATCTAAAGAAACCGGAACAGGTATACTTTGATGTCGCTATATTATGTGGGACAATAGTACCGATGGTTTGCAACCAGACTTTGTATAGCTACACCACCCTAAAGCCGCTCCGGCTGTGACTCCGGATCATGACGACGTTCCCATGAAATGTTTGGTACGTGATGATCGCCGAGACGAGGCGACCGTTATCGACCTGTGACGCCTCCGCATGAGCCGCGCTATGTCCTGTTAGCGCCGGCTTCGGGCTGTAGCTATCGCTGGGGTGCGCTTGACTTGCTGATGAGCGACAAGTACCTACAACTCTCCCTAGGTTCCTAAGGTTCCGACTGCCTTCTGCTCGCTCTCCAAACACATCCTTAGACACGACAAACACCGCCCGCTATATCAAACTCGCCAGTCACTTCGCTTGCCAAGGCCACCCGCCTGCGGATGCCTTCTCTACTGCGTCATCTCGAGCTGCTGCCTCTGGAACCATCGCCCGCCTCACCGACCACAGCTGACTGCACACCCATTTCGAGGCTGCACACCAAATAAACACGAGAGCTGCCTGCGAGTGAAGGCACGCGAGCAGCCCATCCGTCACCATGTTTTCCGAGTGTAAGTGCGCCGGCGCCCATGTGACAGCTCCCGCGCCTCTGTCTTAGAATGCCCGCCTCGTGTGACTGACAGCAGGCCGCAGATGCCTCCAAGTTCCTCTCGCAGTCGCAGTCTGCGTCGCGACTCTCCCTCGGACAACCCGAGTCGCCTTTTGCCCAGCCTCGATCAGACAGACAGCGACCCTCCTCTCGCACACGACCCTCGGGCAGCTACTTCCAGCGCCGCAACATGAACCCATACAACTCGCAGGCCATGTCGCGCTACCCTTTCGCCTCCCGGACCTCGAACGCCCCTGCGCCTTTGTTCTATTCTGCCACAGATGACTTCCGAGAAGAGGACGACCACGCAGAGCACGATCGCGAAATGGCAGACCACTACGCACTACGCCGCTCCCGGGCGCAGTTTGGCGCCAGCAATTTATCCGAGTCAGCAGGAACAGATGACGACATGGAGCGGAAGTCAGACCATACAGCAGACGGCGGCAGCATTGAGGGCGATGCCACCTACGGACTGGGTCGGGGCATCAAGAGCTCGTGGAAGGATGACATTCCAACGCGAGGGAGGTCAACTACCGTCACGAAGTTGGATCATGACAAGAGAGATTCAAGTGTGCCGCTCTCCGAGTCGAGCGCAGCACCGAGCAGTCACAACAACGCCAAGCTTGTGGATGTTGAGTTAGCATCAACAAATCGGGGAAGCTTGGAGGACGACGAAGCCAGCGAGATTTCACGAGATGTTGACCGACCCCCATCGTACCAGCAGTTCCGAAATCCACCCAGACGAACACGCGGCAGAAGTCCGCTTCGAACGCAATTACCAATACCACAAGAAACAGACGAGGACACGCTCTTGCAGCATCCTGGACCGCCCGACAGCGATTCAGATCCTCAGCTTGTTACTGCAGAACCCGTCGTACAGCCACGACATAACTTCTTTTGGGCGGAGATGTTCCTTCTTGCAAAGTGCGCCCTTGTCGGCGTCATCTTCCTCGCATGGCTACAGGATTCACCACCAGATAAAAAGCACCCATTAGGCGACACGATATATACTGTACTGCATTCGTCTTTCCATCTAATTGGCGTCTATTCGCTAGTATCAGTCTTAGTCGGTCTTCTCTGGCTATCATTACTACGTTCATTCGCACGACCCTTGGTTATAGTTTTACTGGTCGCCGTACCGGTGATATCGTTCTCGTTCTTCCTATATCCGCTCATATCGAGTTTTAAGGGCTCGTGGCACGGCAAAAGCACTCAGGATAAAGTCATGCGGTGGCTCTCCGTTGGTCCAGCTATCTTCTGCGTAGGATGGCTTTATACGATAGTGAAAGGGCGCCATGCCCTGGATAAAGCGACGAGGATGCTCGAGTTCTCTGGTGAGATCCTACAAGCAAACTTCCATCTCCTCTTCATCGGAATTGCCACCCTAGCTGCTGTCGTGGTGTGGTCCTGGATCTGGGTTTTCATGTTCACTGGCCTGTTTCTTGGAGGTCATTCCACGAAGTCTGGCTGGGTCATCGACATGAGCACGTGGTGGCTTGGCGCAGCTTTCTTCTTCGACTACTTCTGGACGCTCAGTGTGATTGCTGGCGTACAGCGCGTTAGCACTGCTGCTACCGTGAGCCACTGGTACTTCCACCGCAATACGAACCCCACGCCGCCACGTGCTATGGTTCAGGCCTCCTTGTTCCACGCGTTTTATACCATGGCGGGAACGATATGCTTCTCGACATTCCTATCTCTCCTCGTCCGGCTACCGCTTCTTGCCCTCCCACGCCGCGTCACTCGGTGGATCAGTGCTTGCGTCTACCACGTCCTCCCAACGTCGATCGCCGTACTGACAAACCCGCTCACTCTGACATACGCGTCAATTCATAGCGTGCCATTAGCGCAGGCCTCACGTGGTATCAGCGAGATGACTTTCATCTCGCCCTCTTCGCCGTCAACAACCCTCGGACCACGCTCGTTCGCACCATCACAGCCGCGCCCATCGATAGTCTCGTACCGCCTTAGCAAGACTCTACTGCACGCCATTCGCTGGGTCATCACCCTAGCATTGGGTTTCGGAGGCTGGGTGTCGACCGCTAGGATGCTGAAGCTTGGGAACGACACGGTGCCGTACACGGGCAGTTTGTATGCCTATGTCGTCGGGTTGATCAGCGCGGCCATTGGGTGGGGAGCTCTCGGTGCGATGGAAGGCGTGCTCGGTGGCATCCTCGACGCTGTGCTCATATGTTGGGGCAGTGAAGTCGGAAGGGATGGGAGCGGTGATGCGAGGTTTTGCATCGAGGCTGCGAGGTTGTTCGGGAATGAGGTTAGTGGGCAGGGGAGAGGGCGTTATGAGGTGTAGGGAAGAGGAGATGTAACAGATGGTTCGTTTTCTTGGTTACAGCATAGCACTGGCGCTTTGGAATAGATAGCTTGGAAGGGATCTGGCGTTGTACCGCTCGCGGTGGAGGTTTATTCGATACCAATGTCGATATTGATCATATTACAGCAGGGCCTTCTTCAGAAACTGTGATCTTGTTTTCTGTACTGAGGTTCTGTCAAGGCATGGGTACAGCTGGAAGGCGCGATAGGAAAGTCAGGGAAGGAGGTTGGCGTTACATCACTCGCGGTGCTAGAAAGAGCAGACATCTAGAGGTTATTCGATACCAACATCAATACATGTATTACCCAGAGTGCCAGATTACAAGCCTTCTCGCTTTACCGCCACGAGACCTACGACTCGATACAAGGCTGAGATTGCCTCAGTGATGCGCCTATCTTTCTCATATTAACTTCTTCCCAATCGAGGCCTACCGATGCTCAAGGCTCTCGTATTTGTGTTACCTTGTCGGTTCGGCGATAACTAAAGGACCTATCACGAAGTTGTTTCTCAGCCTTGATCGCTATCGTGCCAATGAGACATCGCAGTTCGTCGCAACGAAGCGGAGAGGCGTCATGGGCATGCATCTAGCCCCCACAGCCTGGTATATAGCTCTGACTGCCCCTCTTTAAAAGCTACTGACTGTCGGGAATCAGATTCAGAAACAGGACTACACAACATGACTACAGCTACTGATGACTGCGAAGTAGTCTCACTGGATCCATTGGCCACGAGGTTCACACCGCCTGCATCATGCATGCAACATTTCACGCCTTACACGGAAACTAGGCGCGATACCCTCCAGTACAATCTCGAACTCGCCATAGTGCAGAATCTTGAAGAAGATTGTGAGTGCTGCCGCTAAAATTGCCTCGCTAATCTACAACTTGAATGCAGCTAATCGGTCTGTTTTTGCCATACAGGATTTCCGTCAAGAGCAAGCCAGATATGCACGGAGTTACATTACAGCCCTGGCCTTTGTCCCTCAGGCTACGGTACCGTGGCGAACAGCATTCTATCAGGCAGCGTGACAGCGGCTTCATGTTGTCCTCTGTATGCGCTTGTCCCAAATCTATGCTAATTTGCCTCGAGCTAATATACCTTGTACATCGTAGCAGCTACATCCTAACAACTGGAGATGCTTATATAGGCCAGCCTAGCTACGCTGGCACCTCCTTGTATACAAGACAATGCGTTTCGAATATGTCCACGACGGAGGTGCTGACGCTAACTTACGACGACTTCTCCGAGATTATATCGACTAACACGGCCAGTGCGGTCATAACGTCTACATCGTTACATCCGACAGTGGTGACAACTATCATGACATATGGGTGGAAGGTCGTGCCTCCTATTTACGTTGATTATCGAAGCGGCGATTTCCCCACGACAAGCAGTTCATTGCCTATACCAGCGGCAACATCTAGTGCCGTCAGCCCGACATCAACAGGATCAGCTGCGTCGAGTGGTCTTTCCACAGGAGCAAAAGCAGGTATAGGCGTTGGCGTTTCGGCGCTAGTTGTGCTGCTCGTTGTGGGCGCACTGCTCTGGCGGAGAAGAGCAGGAAAGACACAAGCTCGCCTGGAAGACTCGAACAACTCGGCTGGGTGGGCGAAAGCGGAGCTGAGTGCAGAGGAGCGGAAGAAGGCTGAACTGGGTGCCCAGGAACAGCATCGACAGCCGGACGTCTTTCACGAACTTCATGGTGATGATCAGCCTAGAGAGATGGGCTAATCAGGCGATGCTGAGAAGAGATATGTCTGTCCGTAGGCCTTTGTGTATCGAGTAGATGATCAGGTACGTGGATGATGTATGAAGATGGTCGTAGAGGGGCAATATATGACATAGTGCTCCCTATCTAAGCTAGCAATAGCTCCGATGTTCTCTTACCGGTAGTCCCACTAACTAGCCCCCAACGTAGGACACAGCCACAGCACAGAGATGCATGTCTAGCGTCACATTTCTGCGTACCTCGCATTCAGAACCAAATCGACGAAAGGTGAATTTACAACCTTGCTACGAAGGAGGCAATCGACGCTGCCGGCCCTTTCAAGATCGCACAGAACCGAGTATCGGTTAGGCAAAGTTGCACATATATGAACCGGTGGCGCTTACATACGGAGATACTCGCTCTAGTCGTATTCGACTACGATCATGAGGAACGCCTCGGCTTCACACCACCGCGCAGCGACGATCATAACCTTTATGCTAAAAATATTCAAATGACATTACGCTCATAGAGAAGAAGCAATTTTATAGTTTTGTACACCTGGATATAATTATTGTACTGCAGTAAGGTGTCTTCGAACCCAAAAGGACGCAAGGCTGGAACACTATTTATGGGTACCGTACATATACATACAAATACGAGGAAACTCGTATCGAACGGTGCACCGAATACGAAACGGCCAATGCCACTTAAGCTGCGCACCATGATCTACTCACTACACCACCAGTCCGACGAGAATCCTCGTCCGCGAAAAGCATAGCCTCGAAATGCGCTTCTCATTGTCTCTTCCTTGGTTACACCTAGTATTGTAGTCACCGTAGTCTAACATACCACCAACAGAAATAGCTAAGACTGCATGTAACATGTGTCAATGTAAACTAGACGCCCATTGTACAACACCCCCACAACGACCTTCCAAATTACACCTCGTATAAGCCCTAGCAACACACCCCATCCACTGGATATATAAACCTCGTCGCTGAGCCGGCGACACTTCCTCTCCACCTCCTATTCCAATAAATCGACACAAACACCACCCTTCCACTCATCATACACCATGAAGTTCACCCCCCTCGTCATCTTAGCATCCCTCGCCTCCACCATGGCCGCCCCCGCCCCAGAGCCAGCAGCCCTCTCAAAAGAAGCCCGCAAAGGCCGCGTAACCGCCTCCTCGGGCCTAAACAGCCGCACATGTCCCGACCACAAGCGCCCCAAAGACTGTCCGGTGATAAAGTCGTACCCCAAAGGCACGGTCTTGGGGCTGTTCTGCGCAGGACGCGGGAGCTCTGTCGAGGGTGATACGTAAGTTCCTCCCTGCACTGAAGCTTGATGAAGACAGATAGAAGACTGACTGATGGGGATATAGGCGTTGGGTAGCGCTGTCGAGCAGTAAGGGGCAGGATTGGGAGTGGGTGAGCCTGCATTATGTTGATTATAAGGAGTTTGGGGATTGGGGTGAGTATGGTGCTAGACTTTGATGGTAGGGTTTAGCTGACGGGGACAGTTATGGGTTGTGATTAGATGGAGGGTGCGGGATGTGAGGGCTAGAGCTGGGGGTTGTAGTGCCGTTGCTGCTTTCTGGGTATACTCGCTCCCACTGCGGTGTTCGTATCGTCGTTCTAGGAGATATGCATCTAGAAGAGTTTGAAGGTATACGAGTGTCGTACAGGCGCTGAACAAGACTTGTTCAGAGCTCATGAGATGATCGGAATGTAGCTCCTGGTCGAAGTTCAGCGAGAGCTCTTGTCTCAGTTCATTCGAACGCTAATCATATGAATGCTGATGACGCCTATCGCGATATGGTATCCTGGCCCAAGAACGCCGGCTCGCACAAATCATTCCAGAATCGTTCTGCACTTTTGCAACGCACCTACTAACAATGCGTGGCTCCTGGTCCTGCTTGTCGTTATACTCCGAATCCCTCCCCGACAACCATAGCAACCATGCCCCCCTCGCCTGCAGACTGCAACCGCGCGCACAAACTCAGGAAGACGACCGTCTCCGTAGCAGCAAGATAGTTCAGCGTGTCCAGCAAAATCTTCAGATGCCTTGCAAAGTTCTCCTCATACTTGCCCAGCATGTCGAACATCTTGTCTACACGCTGGGGATCGTAGACGTATGGTCCTGAACGAGAAGAGTTTGGGGAAGGGTTTTTGGCGGCCGCCGCATTGGCTTGTGCCACGAGATCTGGGTCGCCGGTGATGAGGTAGCGGGAGAGGGACTGTGTGAAGGTGGAGAACATTTGGCAGGTGGATGTTATCTTGTTGTTTATCTGTGATTGCATTAGTAAGGAAGGTAGGGCATTGGAGAAGGAGGTTACGTACGCGGAGCAGCTTACTGTTAGTAAGCATACACTCCTTCAAGCACGTCGCTAGAAAGTCCACATGGTCCTGCATCAGTTCATCGACCGTCCTCTTCACGCCTCCGTCTCCGTCTTGATGTGGTCTCGCTTTGGCTTTGGTGTCGGGTGTGTCTTCTTGCGTGAGCCGAGACATCAGGGAGACCCAGTTAGGCTCGATGACTTCGGCGGTGCAGTAGTACAGGAGTTGCTGCGTGAAGACAAGCATACGCGCGCGGAGCGTCCATGCTTTGCGTTTCCAAAGTTCGATGCGCGGGTTGCGCGAGCGGTGCTTCCAGGTCGCGGTTTTGCTTTGTTCGCCCCAGCATTCAACGAGGCTGTTTTCAAGATGGCGGAGGCTGAGGAGGTAACGGAAGAGAAGCTGGTATCGTGTCAATGTTACCCGGCTGACAACCAGAGAGAGTGGAAACGGCATCGCATAGTCGAAGACGAGGGCACCGTAGCCGGTCAAGTTGCTGTCGTCGGTGACGGAGGCTTTATCGGTGGTGGCAGGCGTGTAGTTAGTGATTGAGCCTGCGTTAGCAGCTTCCTGGTCTAATCCCGTCACGGTGACAATTTTCATGAGCCAGTTTGTCAGACCTGTCTCGATGATTTGCACCTTGATGTCTTCCTTGTAGGGGTCTTCGGCCGCAACGGAGCCCGGTTGCCGAACTATTATATCAAGAAGTGACTGCAGTTTTCCGACATTAACGTTCTTGGCTGGTTTCTTGAGTTCCGAACCGCCTAGCTCAAGGAAGTACGAGAAGAAGTCTGATCGATCGAGGAAGAAGTAGTGCTTGAGTGACCGTAACCGTGCAGGCAATTGGTGGGTTGTGAGGAGAAGATTGAAGAGCGATGAGTTGGCGTAAGCGTATGCAGAGTTTACATTATCCAGAACTCGAGCGTCATCGAAGCTTGTGGGCACGTCTTGCACTTTTCCGCTGACGTCGACGCCGCCGCATTCGCGGACAACGTTGAGGTATTTGCCAGCGAGTAGGACTTTGTCTTTGACGCCTTCGAGCTGCGGTGGTACGAGCGCGTCTCGCATCGTGTACCGTTTATCCCAATATTCGTCCGTGTAGTCTTGGTCCAGTCGCTCCCGCTTTATGCTCTTCGACTCCTTGATCATGAACTCTGCATGGGGATCTCGGATACCGCCATGATGTAGCCATTCGTTCAGCATCGTCATGTAAGGTTTGCTAGCCTCTCGTAATAAGGTCGTGAGCAGCTCCCGTGCTGCAGGATCGCCCGACATGGAGGCGAGTCGCCGCGTTATAAGGCCCAGCACGCTTCCGCCTTTGCATATTTTCTTGGTCCCCAATTGAACGTTTCCACCTTCTCGTACCGATTCTAATATTGCCTCGAAGTTTTCTGTGTCGTCTTCCGAATCAGAATCTTTGTCATCCTCCAATATGCCGTTCGCCTTCAGCAATTCGATTCCTGTAGTATAAAGCTGGAACAACATATGGCTCGTTTGTTTGGTATGCAAATTCAGCACATGTAGCGTGAACGACTGATTGGTCAACATCTGGTGCTCGAGCTGCGCCATCAGCGTCAAGTAGTCTTTCAGCAACCGCCTCACAGCCGCGCAAAGCGAGTGATTGACCGCGCCGTACTCTTCCCTACTCAGCACCTCGATGCATGTCTCTACCGCGATATAATGTGGCGCCATTTTCAACATTGACTTCGTTAAATCCCTCAGACTTGGGTCTAGACCAGGTAATATGCGAAATTGTGGCCCAACGAGTCGTTCCTTCTCGTCATGTGGATTATATGAATCGATAAACCGTATGTACTGTCCTTCAAATCCCATGAACACAAACAGCAGGTCTTCTATTATGGCGCTCTCCTGCTGATCAAGTGACAATTGCGCGAGAGGCATAGGCTGAAGCGCAATCGGCGCCGTCGAAGCAAGCGGTGGAATCGAGACGCGTGTCGCAAGCGGAGCGGTTGTATGTGGTATGAGAGTGGCCCGTGGATCCCATGGTTTCTCTGGTTCAGACTTTGTTCTTGCATGTTCTGCTGTACGTGGTCTCTCCCTTTCTTCTCGCGCGGGTTTATCTGTCCTCGTCCTCGCATTGACTCTGCTTTCTGATGAGTGTTTTAGCGGGCTCCTTGTCCGTCGCACTTCCCTCTCTGTTTCTCTGATCTCACGTCTTTCTACGCGCCGCTCATTCATGCCGGTGGAGGTCGACTGTTTGCGTGTCTGAGAGGTTGAGGTGCGCCTTTCCTCGTTGTTCTCTCCACTCATGTTTCTAGACGCCGCGCGGGGCCTGTGTGTTGACGATGCATAATTGGCCGACCGTCGCTCAGCAGCGGCGGAATTCTTGCTATTGGGATTCCGTGCGGACATGAATGCGACGGAACAGCGTGGGCGTCATAGACAGTCGGCAATGTTTACAGTGGTGTTTATGCGCCCGCAGTGTACATTGGGCTTCGGTGAACTCGACGTGTTTTCCCCGCGTTCAAGCGCGTTGAGCAGGGGTCGCACGAGCCATCTTGCACTTGACGTACGGCGGCTGTGATACTTCCGCTCACATTCAACATCCTACGAAAGACTATCTGATTTTGTTTACACAGCGGACGTTATTCATTATCAATGCTTCATTTGCAAGACCTGGTGCTCCCTCGACCCCGAAACCTGCGATTCAGCCCTTCCATTTCCCCATCATCTGATTGCTTCATCACAGATATTGCGGCAGGAAACACTCAAGGAGCTGACTTCTCTTGTGGAGTCGTAACAAGTATTGACCATGCGTACCAGAAACGAACTAGGAAAGCTAGCAGCCACCGCGCTGAAGCAGGCAGCTTTTGCAAATCTGCCGTCATGTCTCCGTCTGGTACGTCCCCAACCGACGGAGATGGATGTGCATCCAAATGTTTGTTGATTTGTAGGGGCTCTTGCGGGACGCCGGGAGAGAGTCTCAGGCTATCGTTGTTCAACAATGCAGTATGTGCGCGTAAAAGTTGAGTAGTCAGGTCGTCCTGACCAGCTTGCAGCATGATATTGATATTGTTGCTTACAGCGGGTCCGGCCGGATTAGTTGACCGGATTATCGGGACTGAATGATCTTCTTGCGGAGTTTCATCCTTGGACAGGCTCGCAGTTGACGTGCGTTAGCTGACTTCAACGTGCTTCCTTTGGCATGCGAGCTTTGCCATATCGCTCTCCAGCAGTTTCGCGGGGCGGAGAAGCTGTTCATTGAAAGCAGCACCAGGATCAAATCTGAAGACGAGTATGAGTGGCTTTTCTCTCTTCGCTTTAGAGAAAAGCCCGATGGACTTATCCTTGAATTTGTGGTGTAGGTGTCGCAACTTCCCGTCGATTTCCACTCGTAAGGAGAACGGTTCGTATTTGTGGTAGAACGTGAAGGCTGTCTCAATTTTAGCCGGATGCTCAGCACTGTATGCGAGAGCATTCTGAGACATAACCCAAGTGAGGATGGTGTATCGCTTGGACGAGTTCCTGGCCGTCCGAGGCGTTCCATGGAAGTTCCACCATGACGTTCGAGGTAAAGTAACACTGCTTCCGAACTCGCCCAATGACCCACCGAATCCTGCAGCTTCAATCTGAGGACCGATGTTATAACTTTTAGTTTTCTCGACGCTGAGTTCCGGGCCCACTAAGGATTTGGGACCGTAAAATTCGGTGTCTAGCGCTACTGAAACATCGTGAGGGATCTTATTGTCTGACCTGTTGGGTTTTGGCCTTCTCAGGTCTTCCAGGATCACAGAGACGGTAGCTTCTCTCAGTCGCCAATCCAGAGGTTGATTAATTGTAAGGTCCATATAGAAGATCCCTCCTGACTTATCCTCGATGACGCCCCATCGAGTCTGCTCGAAATTGAATCGGCAATCGACCGATACTCCACCAATCTCTGAGTTACCAATACTAATGTTTCCATCCAAATCCTGATATTCTCTCAGATCGTGCCGGCCAAAACTGCCGGCTCGTGCGTTGAAAGTTCTCCGGAACTCAGCAAGACTCAATTTGACTCCTGGCAGGCTTGTAATAGTACTCGCAGGTGAAGTCATGCTTGACTGTTGTCGAGCTTTGGGTGGTATGGTGAACGAATTGAAGGAAACATGGAGCGCTTGCTGACATCCAAGGCTGGAATGTCCAACGTTGCATCTGTGCGGCGGATGAGGCTTGGCTGCAGGGCGAACTCCGTCAGCTGGCAAGGGCATGCATTATTAACGAGGCTGATACCCAGAGTCGGTAGTCGCCCTGTTCGCACTAGCGCATACGAGGCTGTGTGCATGTGCTGGCATTGGCTTAACCTGCTTATTCCCCACGAACCGGTATGCGAAGTTCTCACAAGGTTTCCGCATAATTCCATGCATCAGCGGATCGTTCAGAAAGCATACGGTCTACAATTACGCTCTTGAGCACCTTAGCAAACTCAGGTTATTGTAACGCTAGACTTATCACTGAAGCTCCCTGGAAAAGGCATGGTCACCTCCCGAAGCAGGCTACCCGATACTTAACGGCATCGATATGTCCAGCTACGAAGCTCTCGCTGAAGAAGCCGAACGAATCAACAGATTCCGTCGCAATCTGCCGTCCTTTCACAAAGTGAATGAACACAACGCCACAGCGTTGTATAGGAACATAGAGCGCCCATCAAAGATGTTCGCCAAACCACGAGGAAACAGCCCTATCGATCGATCAATGAACAATGGTCAAGTCTCTAGTAGGTGGCATCATATTGCCCGTGGGTGTTAATGCTGAGCTAGTGTACCAGAGATCCAAAAGACCGATCGCTCACGCTCGCCCTCACGCTCGCCCTCTCGACGAAGAGATATACAGGTAATAGCATTCAATATCTACATTTCCAATTACAACGACTGATCAAACCTTAGTCGATTACGGCAGGATTGGTATGCAACGCATCGCAAATAACGGACGTCACGCTCCACCTGCAGTTGGAGATAGCAGATGACATTTCTGACGACTTAGAGGAGTTCTCTCGTCTTTGTCGTTTGGGCAACTTTGCCAGGGCGAATCAATATCTTGCTGAGCATCTGAGTGAGCAAGAACAGAATCCGTACGTATACGTCCAGTATGCGCATTTGCTGTACGATTCGGGCAATTATGCAAGCCTGCGGTACTTAGAAACTCTACCTCACTCTTCCTTCGATGCCTCCCGTCACGGAGCCATAACGCGGGAGTGGAATCTCTTGAAGGATGGAGCAAAGATCCATTCAAATCAGGCTCCGCAAGCTTCCCAATACGCCCAGGTGTGCCGTGAACAGTGGAAGAGTTATGCAATGGCCGAAATCAAAAGTGCATCTACCCAGGTGATTTGAACCTCAACCAGTGCTGATATATACCGCTAACACAATAAGCTCCAAACCATGTTCATTTCCCTCCGTAATCTAGGGTATATGTCGCGCTTTGGGGCCGGTGTCGATGAGTCCCTCATTCGCCGCGCTTTTTCGCTTTTGCCTCTGGCAGACCTACTGCGTGAGGAGAAAAGCTGGGATTTTCGAGACAGTTTCGTAAGTCTCATTCAGGTCGATCCTGGTCAAGAATTACTGTCGGAATTCTTCGGTGCTAGCATTCCTGTGTATCTGATCGATACAGTATTGAAGAGGTGGGAGGGTCACGCACCGCAGAGCGAGATGTCGACCAAGCTTGCGTTTCTAGATATGGCAGAATCTGTACTGTTCGAGAGCTCGCCGAACGACGAATCGTGGAGATTGCTCGACAAGGCTACAGAAATCATGTCTTCACTTCTACAGCGAGACGGAGCCTTGACGAAATCTCGGCAATACATCCGCTGGATCCTGCTCAAAGTAGCATACGAAGCTCACGGACGCCGCGAAGCACTGGCATCGACACCTGCAGGAAATCCCGGAATGTTTTCCAACGCAGGAAATCTGTTACGTCTTCTGCTGTACGCTCCATGTTACTCTGAAACCCCGACGCTCTCTAAACCAAAGTATGAAAACGATCCGGAACCTTTTCTCCAAATTGCCCTAGATGCAGCCAGGGCCATTCAGGACTATGAGACGGAGGTGTTGTGCTTGCAGGCTCTTACCCGCTTTAGCGCAGAGCCGAGGGCATTCTATGATCAGCTGGCTCGGCTACAACAGCATACTCAGCATGATCTCCAGGGGTGTTTGCGCACCCTTTTATCCAGTTACATATATTGCACAGATGATAGATCTCGAACTAAGCTCAAGCGTGATATCACTTCCCTGGGTCACCGCAGTGGCTTCCTACCAACCCTGCGGTGGACACGCGCGATGATCCTCAAAGCTCTCTCCGTTTCCGATGTTGAGGAATGGGGATACTTCAAGGAAGCCGAGGTTGAATGCATGCTCGGTCCGCACAACCTACCCAGCACGTGCCTGGCCTTTATGACGAAGGTCTCCCGTTTGTCTCACCATAAATATCATCGATTCAACAAGGGAGAAGGAGACTTTGGCACGGAAAAGGATGGGTTCAACGGCTATCATACAACGTTGCGACAGGCAGGAGACGGAATTGACGTAGACCCCGTGGATCAAAGCCATGTGGCCAAAGAAACGAGGTCGGCACGCGCTCGAGAAAGATATGTCGCCAGAGAAAGGCCGAAGAATGAGCAACAAGTAAGGCAAGAGGACATCGGAACAAGAGAACGCCGTAAGCCCGAGCCCGATTTCCAAGCTGCCAGAGCAAATGTTCAGAAACAGGATTTTGAGGGAGTCGGACGAACGACAAAACCCAGACGTTCCAAGGGTGGAACAGAGTTGGAAGCTCCAGGTAGTCGCCCAGGAGACGAAAATGCTCAGCACACTGGTGCTTTACAGTTGTATATCGAGCAACCTGCCACGGCTACGTATGTCCAAGTCTCTCCTGCATCTAGTTCAGTATCAAGCATTATAAGTGATCCTTCCCTGCCTATGATTAATAACAGGGACGTGGGTGACCAAGGGGATATTGGAGAAAATGGAGTGGAGGGCCCAGAAGTCGAAAAAGACAAGCCTCCAATTGCAAAGACTCTACGTCGGACGGCGACCGTCGAGGACTATCATGGAAATCATGACGCAGAGCAAGAAGGATCTGAAGCTCTTGACATGTATGAAGTAGATTAGGAGAGTCAGTAGTACGATTCCTACATGGAATGAAATATTTTGTGCAAACCAAAAGACCTTTGTAATATTTGATAGAGTGACAAAACGTGAACACAGGCCTCTCAAGTCGAAACCGTGATCAGAAGGCTCCGTGCTACCAGGAGGAAGTACGTTGCTACGATTGCTGGGCTACCATGCTGTTGCTGCCCATTGCCAGAGAAAGTCAGTTCTTCTCCGGGATCTCCCGATGCATGGTAGAAGCTGCTGAGTTTACGATTGTAACATTTATTCACGAATCCTTGGACGAGTGAACATGGAGGTATCTTTGATTATTAGATGTATGAGCTGAGGACGAGTTCAATCGCGCAGTGCTGCAGTTCGGAAAAGAGACTGTACCAGTGTGACCTCGGCTTAGGACACTTTACTAGGAGGTTTGAGCTGCGGGTCTCATCGCCAGTAACTTACAATTGATCCATCTGAAAGTCATCGTCACCTACAACGTTCTCCTTGTATTAAAAAAATAGCAAAATCTGTCTGCGGCTGTACTGCCATGTGGTCCGTGGACAGGGCTGGTCGGGTTGTCTGGGAGCTCGAAGCTGCCAACCCAACGCGGACTAGCGTGACAGAAGGAGAACTTCGGCTCTCGCAGCTAAAAGCTCTCACCTCCTTCCATCACCACTCCACTCCCCAACCCATCCTCCCACATCTCACATAATGCTTAAGAGGTACGCCACAGCTTGGACGGAACCAATTGGCGATGCAGCAGGCGCTAATTCGATGATACAGCGGCTTCCAGCGGTCGCTCCGCGCGACAACCCTCCGTCGCGGATTCCAGCCCATCAGGAAGTCCTTCGCCCCGGCTTTCGCCGCCAGGTTCGCCTCGACGGATGCCGCAAAGGATGGCAAGATTCATCAGGTCATTGGTGCCGTTGTCGAGTAAGGCCAAATCCCTTGATCTTGTCGCGCAAAAAACTTCGTCGACATGCCGGTTACGGATTTTCGTCGAAGCGATTGCGACACCATCTCGACTTTCGAAGCTAATCATCAATTACAGCGTCAAGTTCGACACCGAGCAGCTCCCTCCCATTCTCAATGCGTTGACGACCGACAATGGCGGCCAGAAGCTGGTTCTCGAGGTTGCGGTAAGGACGCCAAGCCCGGACACCTGGAAGAATAGGGTCTGACAGTCAACAGCAACATTTGGGTGAGAACGTCGTCAGGTGTATTGCTATGGACGGTACGTCGATGAATCCGATGGCACGGCGATACAATTGCTTATTTGACATAGGTACCGAGGGTCTCGTCCGTGGCTCTAAGGCCTCCGACACTGGTGCTCCCATCACCATCCCCGTCGGCCCTGGAACTCTTGGTCGTATCATGAACGTCACTGGTGACCCCATTGACGAGCGTGGTCCCATCAAGTCCGACAAGTTCCTTCCCATTCACGCCGATCCCCCGGAGTTCGTCGAGCAGTCCACATCCGCCGAGGTCCTCGTTACCGGTATCAAGGTCGTCGATCTTCTCGCTCCCTACGCTCGTGGTGGAAAGATTGGTCTCTTCGGAGGTGCCGGTGTCGGCAAGACTGTGTTCATTCAGGAGCTAATTGTAAGGCGATTTGAGCATGAGAACAACCAGGCAGGACTAACAGTTGTGTAGAACAACATCGCCAAGGCCCACGGTGGTTTTTCCGTCTTCACTGGTGTCGGTGAGCGTACCCGTGAGGGTAACGATCTGTACCACGAAATGCAGGAGACCTCCGTCATTCAGCTTGATGGCGAGTCCAAGGTCGCCCTGGTCTTCGGTCAGATGAACGAGCCCCCGGGTGCCCGTGCCCGTGTCGCCCTTACTGGTTTGACCGTTGCTGAGGTACGTAATGGATAGGGCATCGAGTTTCCCTTGGAAACCATGAAACTGACTTCGGTTCTAGTACTTCCGTGATGCTGAGGGTCAGGATGTGTTGCTCTTCATTGACAACATTTTCCGTTTCACCCAGGCCGGTTCTGAGGTGTCTGCTCTTCTCGGTCGTATTCCCTCTGCCGTCGGTTACCAGCCCACCCTCGCCGTCGACATGGGTGGTATGCAGGAGCGTATTACCACCACCCAGAAGGGTTCCATCACTTCCGTCCAGGCCGTCTACGTGCCCGCTGACGATTTGACTGATCCTGCCCCCGCCACCACCTTCGCCCATTTGGACGCCACCACTGTCTTGTCCCGTGGTATCTCCGAGTTGGGTATCTACCCCGCTGTCGACCCTCTCGACTCCAAGTCCCGTATGTTGGACCCCCGTATCGTCGGTGAGGACCACTACAACACCGCCACCCGCGTCCAGCAGATCCTCCAGGAGTACAAGTCGCTCCAGGATATCATTGCCATTCTCGGTATGGACGAGTTGTCGGAAGCTGACAAGCTTACTGTCGAGCGTGCCCGTAAGATCCAGCGTTTCTTGAGCCAGCCTTTCACTGTCGCTCAGGTCTTCACTGGTATTGAGGGTAAGCTTGTCGACCTCAAGGACACCATCCGGTCATTCAAGGCCATCCTCAGCGGTGAGGGTGACGACCTTCCCGAGGGTGCTTTCTACATGGTCGGTGACCTCGAGTCAGCACGTGCCAAGGGTGAGAAGATTCTTGCGGAGCTTGAGAAGTCATAGATGCATTGTGGGTGTGGGAAAAAATGAGGGTGGACTATTGTGTCAAGCGGGCTCGTCGGTGATGGCTCTCCTCAATCTGTACAAAATGTATACCATTACGCAAAGGGGCGAACATCCAATGCCGACGGGTCTTTGGTGGAGCAATGGTCTTTCTGTGTAATCTTATCCATCATGCGAAGATCCCGTTTCTTCTGTCAATTTAGCTCAGTTCTGATTCATGTCTATCTCATGTACGCTGTGATGTGTTCTTTACAATCCTACAGCCGTCCGGTAATCGTTTGCTCTGATACCTCTCTGGGGACTTATTCTACATCCAGTATCTGGCCAGCATTTCTGGTGAGCAGTGCCTAAAACTCTATACTGGTACTTGATTATATACTACTTCTGTGAGTATGAATCGCGGCATTTGCGAGATGCTGCAGCAGGTAGCGTCACCCAAGTCGAATTTCCTATTAATGGATCATGCAGCGTGTTACCTCAGGCTACGTGTTGACACGCAATCAACATACAGATTTCACTCGTCAGAGCGATGCGAAATATAAAGCGCACATAGCACGACTCACAATGCACTTAACGAAGACAACATTCCAGTAGAATATCTTGCTTGCGGTGCTGGCATCTTGAAGGCAGCGCCACTTCCTAGATAGATAGCCAATGCGTCCAGAAGGATGCAAAAGACGAACGAACAAGCGTAATACAGCGAGAAACCTTCCTCCAATATAGGGATATCGGTATAAACCTGGAAAAGGACAAGCCTCAAAAAGAAGCTCGGAAGGTCCTTGAGCTTCGATCACACCCTTCCACTCCTTCAATTACATGCCTCCTGGTTTCTGCATTGCCCATCTTGAGTTTACATCGAATGATCAGATGATTTCTACGCAGTCGCAGCTTCACGAAGGAAGTGCGTGAGCCGCGACACGAGGCATACTGAAAGTCTCCAGGTGTCAGGCACTATTGTGGTCGTCCGCAATAGAAGGTAGTTCTCGTCAGTTGTGAGATAAGGGCACCAACACAAGATGGAATACATAGGGATGTAGCGACGTTGGTAAGGAACAAGATATCATAGAGAACCTCATCTGCTCCAGCTACGGCGCTCGGCGAGTCGCGCTCTAGGGCAGAATGCAGAGGAAGAAACGGAGTGAATACGCGCTGCTCTTGCGAGCGGCGCGCCCATCTTTCCCACAATAAACACTGCCCAGAATGAGTTGAAGAAGAGAAGGTGCACGGTGGGCGGAAAGGTTTTTGTACCGGGCAGGAGCTGACCAATCGCAGCCTTCTTGATGTCGCTGAGTGCCAAGCCCTAAACTCGAGCGCCCTTGAACCTCATCATCGAAGAGCTCGGTAGGCACCTCTTCATCGCCCATTGCCCCCGCCACATGATGCTTCGGCAACAATTAATTCGCTCGCTGAAGCGACCTGCGGTGAAGGCAGGCCTTAATGGCTCAAGGACCTTTGCTGCCTCTGCCCGCCGGCCGGCAGAGGTGGAGATCACCGTCGGTACGTGCCACCCGTCCCTAACGGCGGCGACATTTGCTAACGAGCTCTGCAGATGGAAAGAAGGTGTCAATCGAAGGTACGATAGTGCTTGTAGCTCATTGAAGCTTTTTTGCACGTTTCTAACCCTCTTCCAGCCGGATCCGCCCTCATCCAAGCATGCGAGAAAGCCGGCGTTACCATCCCCCGATACTGCTACCACGAGAAGCTCATGATTGCCGGAAACTGCCGTATGTGTCTGGTTGAGGTGGAGCGGGCACCTAAGCCTGTGGCATCCTGCGCATGGCCGGTACAGCCAGGGATGGTCGTGAAGACCGATTCGCCGCTCGTCCACAAGGCGCGCGAGGGCGTCATGGAGTTCCTCCTTGCCAACCACCCGCTGGACTGCCCTATTTGCGACCAGGGAGGCGAGTGCGATCTTCAGGACCAGTCAATGCGATATGGCGCGGACCGCGGGCGTTTCCATGAGATTGGTGGCAAGCGCGCCGTCGAAGACAAGAACATCGGGCCTCTAATCAAGGTGGGGACCGTGAGAATCTGCGAAGTGAGCACCAACTGACTGAGGTAGACCTCCATGAACAGGTGTATCCATTGCACGCGCTGCGTCCGATTTTCCAACGATGTAGCCGGCGCCCCCGAGATGGGCTCTACTGGCCGTGGCAACGACCTTCAGATTGGTACTTACCTCGAGACCGCCCTTGACACCGAGCTGTCCGGAAATGTCATCGATCTCTGCCCCGTGGGCGCTCTGCTCTCGAAGCCGTACGCTTTCAAGGCTCGCCCTTGGGAGCTCTACCACACAGAAACCGTGGATGTGCTTGACGGCCTAGGCTCGAATATCCGCGTGGACGCTCGCGGTACTCAGGTCATGCGCGTTCTTCCCCGCTTGAACGACGACATAAATGAGGAATGGATCAACGACAAGACTCGTTTTGCATGCGACGCCCTCAGCACCCAGCGGTTGGTCAACCCCCTTATCCGCGAAGGCGATCAGTTCAAGCCCGCATCTTGGGAACAGGCCCTTGTAGAGATTGGCGAAGCGTACAAGAGGATAGCACCCAAGGCCAACGAGTTCAAGGCTGTCACTGGTCACCTGGTCGAGACCGAGACTCTCGTCGCTATGAAGGACTTGGCTAACAAGCTTGGTTCGGACAATCTCGCCCTGGACCAGCCTGGTGGCAGCGAGCCGATTGCACACGGTATCGACGTACGGTCGAATTACCAGTTCAACTCCAAGATCTACGGTGTTGAGGAGGCCGATGCTATCCTCCTCGTTGGCACCAACCCCCGGCACGAGGCCGCCGTTCTGAATGCCCGTATCAGGAAGCAGTGGCTGAGGTCTGATTTGGAAATTGGTCTCATCGGCGAGGACTTCGAGAGCACCTTCGAATACCAGAAGCTCGGCTCATCTGCCACTGACCTGAAGAGCGCTTTCTCTGGAGAATTCGGCAAGAAGCTCCAGTCCGCTAAGAAGCCCATGATCATCGTTGGCAGTGCGGTTACCCAGCATCCTGATGCTAAGTCGATCTACGAGCAGGTGGGCGCCTTTGTTGAGAAGAACAAGGCCAGCTTCCAGACCACCGAGTGGAACGGATACAACATTCTCCAGCGAACTGCCTCCCGAACAGGCGCCTACGACGTTGGCTTCACCGTCCCATCACCTGAAGTGGCCAACACCACCCCTAAGTTCGTCTGGTTATTGGGTGCGGACGAGATCAACGAGGCAGAAATACCCAAGGATGCTTTCGTTGTCTACCAGGGTCACCACGGTGATCGGGCCGCACAACTCGCCGATGTTGTGCTCCCAGGCGCCGCATACACCGAGAAGTCTGTCACATACGTCAACACTGAAGGCCGAGTGCAGATGAGCCGTGCTGCTGTCGGCTTGCCTGGTGCATCAAGGGAAGACTGGAAGATAATCCGAGCTGCCTCAGAATATCTCGGTGCTGAGTTACCATACGATGATGTCGAGCAGTTGAGGGACCGCATGGAGGAGATCTCTCCTGCATTGCGGAAGTACGACGTTGTCGAGCCAGTATCACTACCTGGCTTGAGCAAGGTCCAGCTTGTGGACCAGAACAAGGGAGCCAAGGCGTCGGGTGAGCCGCTCAAGAAGCCGATTGAGGACTTTTACTTCACAGATTCGATTTCAAGAAAGTAAGTCACATATTACGATTCCACTTCCACACACAAGACGCTAATAACATGCTAGTTCACCAACAATGGCCCGTTGCTCAGCAGCAAAGGCGCAGAAGAACCCCAAGACAAACTTCATGGCTGCCGGGTACCCTGACCCTCAAGTCGGCTACGGACCACAGACGCAAGAAGAGGGTGCGTTGGCGGCATAAAAGGCTTGTATCTTTTAGTAAAGTAAGAAAGCGGACTTGTACATAGGCTCACGCGCGGGTTGGTTTCATTTGTGAATTGCATGCAGGATGTAGAGTGTATGAGAATACCATTTATTCCAATTCAAGTAACTTCGGTCTGCGCAGCTCAGGAAAACAGCCCTATAAGCAAGGGCATTGCCAATGAAAGGATGACAGTTCGCCACATAAATCATTTCCATTCTTCCTGCCCTTTTTCCCTTCGCATGAACTATCTCGGTGTCCTTCACACTGTAGTCGGCGCCGCTGTCGCCATCGCCCTCACACTCAACGTCCATGGGCCTGTCGACGTGGCTCCCACAGCAACCCTCGATAAGTAGTCCTCCTTGATTGTATTAAAGATCTCCTGGACAGCCGACGAGATTCTAGGACCGGGCGTGTCTGCAGGTGGGGGATCGGTGGGCAAGGCGTCCGGTGCACGCACCGGCGAGGCAACGACTTCGACGACTTGTTCTGTGATTACCTCTGTGACGTTTTCATTTTCGGTGGTGGTTTCGTTGGAGGTGGCTTGGCGGATGGAGAGGGAGGGGAGGGTGTGGATTTGGATGGGGTTGACGTTGGTGTCATGGTCGATGATGGGGGCGGAGAAGGCGACTGTGAGACTGGTATATGTTAGGGGATGCTGGTAGATAAGGTCTAAAGGGTGGTTACAGTGTAGCCGCGAGAACGGCGAGTTTACTTGTGTACATCGTGTAGCAGTGAGGAGCAGGTGTTGATGGATAAATCTAAGCTAAGTTGAGGAAACTGGGTAGGGTTTGTAGTTGTAGGGATTGCTGGGGCTTTCTTTTAGACATAAGAACTATGAACTTGTTGAATCGCAGGAAAGTGGGCTGTCAAGTAAGGGAGAGTATGTTTCAACGATGTTGTCGATTCAGTGAATGGTGAAGATGTCAAAGTAACGTTGGGTATCTGATTGGTCGTATGCGAACAAGGTCTAGAGTTCGTGGGCTCTACAGATGCAACTTCTCCGCTGTCTTTAGCCCGCATTGGTAAGCGAGCAAATGAGACTTCTGTTGAGCTATCTGCTTACCACAGCCATTGCCAGATCCGTAAAGTAGATATCTGGCGTCCCTGCGCCTCTGGTGCATATGGTATTTTTTCTCCCGTCTACCACAACAGCACCAATCAACTCCGCTTCTTGCCCTGAGACTGCGGAGCAGGACTTGGGCCACGGGGAGGTGTGTCGGTCTTTCCCGCCATCCACGAGGCGAGATCGAAGTTTTGAATCTGCTGCGCGGTATTGGTGCTGCCAGAACCCATGACGCCCTTCTTCTGCATCTCTTCGAACTCGGCCTTGGTTTCTGGGTCCACTGCAATATAGTCAGCCTCATGAACCTTCTAGATATTTTCTAGTACTTACTATTGTCCATCAAGTACGGCATGCCGAAGACCATAATCAGCGTGAAAAGACCCATCAGAATCATAGGATTCTTCAGGAACGACAAAGGAGAGACTGTAATCGTCAGCATGTGACTTCCAACTTGTCAGTCACGCAAGTGTGTGCACTCACATCCCGCCCGCTCTTGATAGTACACCTTCGGCGCCTTCGGCTGAACCTCGATGACCAGTCCATTCCCACCCTCTCCTCTAGATTCGCCCTTGTTATCCCACTCATTGCCAATAAACGTCTGCCATGCCTGGATCTTCTCCCTCTTATCTCCACTGCCCTCAACCGCTTCTTCGAGGGTGACATCGATGCGCAATGGCTCGAATGCATAATCGCGACTGTGAATGGTGGCGAGATAGCTTCCGACAGAGACATTGTTGAAGTTGAACGAGTTTGAGCGCGTTATGTAGGCGTCTAGCGGGGGTCCGGAGGACTGGAGCGTTGCGTGGGTGGTAGATGGGAGCGATGACGGGTTCACGAGAGGAGTGTTGGGGATGAGCAGGATAAAGCGGGCCGCCGATGCGACTGAAGCCAGAGGGGCCAGAGCAAATATCGAAGTTCGCATATTGAGATTGTGCATATGGTTGACGTACTTGGTACGCTCCTGCGTGCTGGGATGCGGGCGCGGGATACAGATGTACCTTCCTTCGGATGTCGGTGAAATGTTTATCCGCACATACTGCAGTTCACAGCGGGCGAACGAACGAACTTACTACCGCAGACTCCTCCGTGCTGTTCCAAACAACTATGATTCCAATTCCGGCTTCTGATTACACTACGCATTGAAGTGTATTATGAGATGTCTTGCGTGGGATCTCAGCCACCATGTTTTGCGTCCATCACTGGCCCGAGGATATGGATCCATTTCTAAGGTTGCTCAGCAATCATGAGACAACTTCAGACTAACTATGCACCATACGCGAATAGTGATATCAGTTGTCCCCGAGCCTTTCAAAGGACAATACTATCCTCGATAGTCGGGCCTACGTCACTTTGGGTGATCCGTATCAGCGCCTCTTCTTCCGTATTACTCAGGGATGCAGCTTGCCGAGGTCGACGTTTCGATTTCCTATTACTGCAGAGTACTATGAAAGGTCACGCGGCGAAATCTTCCCGTTTTCTATCGTTTTCTATCCCTAGTTATCCTCACCACTGCTTCGATGATATGCATTCGGGTCCACGGGTCCACGGGTGCTTGTCGATCAAAAGGCAGAACTCAGATCGAGTCTACGCTCTATACGAGAATCACTACTCACCTCCACTAAAAAGGGACTAAATCTGGTATTCTAAACACGCATCGCGGGGACCAAGTTAAGGGAAGTTGTAGCGAGCATATACACATTGTGTTACCCTAGGATGGTTAATACCGAGATCGACGTCTATGAACTATCAGCCATCTTCGTATCACATAGAAGTAATACGGTGGGAATAACTCTGTTTTTATCGTCACCCAAGCATTATGGCCTTGTGTTACTCTAACGCACGAATAGTATTCGCCAATCTCTCAGCCCGAAATCCTACTTCGCCGTTCGAACACTGATATGCGCTGGCATATGTCCCTACCGATCTCGTATCGAACTACACCTACCGATCTCGTATCGAACTTCTATCTTTGAAGGTGTTAAGACTGAAGCACAGTGGCCACCACGAAAACATGTACCGGCACTTGCGTCAGCGTAAAACACGGCCATACGGTATAGGTCACAACCTGAGCGCGTTTCAAAAATTGAGTCACTTCGAGCCGTTCAATACTCGAGCCCAACTGCTGATTCCTACCATCAAGGCAGGGCCTGGTTATGGTAGGCTCCCAGCGAATGGGTTCAGTGGTGAGTATCGGCCACTGTGAAGCATCATGTGCACCGTCAGGTTCCGATGTCTTTACAGCAACTGCATTGCTGCCCGTTGTCTGTTTGCACGGCACGTCATGATGAGTCCCCCTTGCTATGTGACCTCGGATGAACCAAGTAGGAGCACGCAACACTGCAAACCAATGACCAGTGCAATTGCATTCCACACCACACATTTGTTGGTACCACTTACTCACACGGTGTGCAAGCCAGGTGCTCGGGTCCGGCAAAGCTTCCATCTTGTGAAGAAGTGTTGACGGATATGGTTCGAAAAGGAGGTTGCACCTTGATTTGCCATGGGCGTCAGTGTGTGCTCCCTCGCGCTAGAAATCGTCATTAACGGCTACTATCGACGATCCAAGAGAAAGAGATATAAAATCTGGCACTACACTTACCTTCAACAAGCAAATCCGTCTGCTTTTGAGACTTACGCTCGATTCATCAGATCCTGAAATATTTCGAGACCAAGTACCTTTATCATGTCGAAGAATAGCGAAGATGGCATGCTTCCTACCCACAATCACCAAAACAGCGCACCCGTTGCCACACCTCCACTTCTAGACAAGAGCATTCGCCATGAATACCCTGTCTTCATCGGAGAGTTCATCGGCACCTTTATGTTTCTCTTTCTCGCCTTCGCCGGAACGTCAATCGCCATCGCCTCGGCCACGGTTGCAAATGTCGACACAGAAAGATTTGACTTGAATCCTGTCCAAAACGTCTCCAAGCTGATCTACATCTCCTTCGCCTTCGGTGCCGCACTTGCCGTCAACGTCAGCATCTTCGCCGACATCAGCGGTGGCATGTTCAATCCAGCTGTAAGTTTTTCTGCTCTCCATTTCCTAGCCTACTTTCCAACTCAACGTTTGCCGTTACACGGACAACGGCTAAAAGGCTGGTTGAACGGCGTGTTGCATGATCACATCTTGTGCGTCCCGCCTTGCTGGCGCTCCCGTCGTACTGGAATGTCGTACATGAAAAAGCAAAAGTACAATCACTCACAGTTTTCCCCGCACCAGGTAACGCTCTCTTTGTTGCTCATTGGCGCCATCAAACCATTGCGAGCGGCGCATGCAATCGTTGCGCAGCTCGTCGCCGGCATCTGCGCCGCGTTCGTAGTGTCCGCGCTGCTCCCCGGGCCGCTTCCGACGGCTACCAAGCTCGAGCCCTCCATCAGCGTCACGCGAGGTCTCTTCTTGGAGATGTTTCTAACGGCACAGCTCGTGCTCACGATACTTATACTACCGAGTGGACCGAGCAAGCCGCTGGTTATAGGCCTGACATTATTTGTCGCGGAGCTCTGTGGTGTGTATTATACAGGTGGATCATTGAATCCAGCGAGGAGCTTTGGGCCTGCAGTTGTTGCCGGGTTTCAGGGGTACCACTGGATTTACTGGCTTGGTCCCCGTTGGGTGCGGGTCTGGGAGCTCTGCGTTCTTGGGGCTGAGGATCCTGCAACCGGAGAAGACAAGAACGTGAGGTGGTCGAGTGGATGGGATCAGTGTATGAGCTGTGGCCACGGAAACCTGAATGATGAGCAGTGTGAGCCGACGACTGCGAGATGGTAGTTGCCAATTGGGTGTTACCACAGGACGCTCTTCACGGAGGTGAGCTGAATGGAAACCTTGGCTAATGGCGTGGCCAAAGATATGAGTTACCTGGTATATTTTGGAGCATGTACGACGCTACGACTCTCGTTTACTTTTTCTTTGACCAAGCGTTTCAGCGGGTTGTGGATGGGTTGCTTGCAGGATCTCCTTTCACCCATTGTTCTAGTCCCTCATTGTAATTCGTTACCAGCTAATGTACCTATCCTTGCGTCTTCAGCATACTCAAGACGAGATCGAAGAGATCCTATGCATAATCTCGACCACATAGTCGGGTGGTTCGCAGCTTCTGACTGCAGTGATTCGCGATATATTTCCGAACATTCCCCCCGAGACAACTCGATACGAAACTTTCTGCAACTGGCTGCAGTCAGCGTTTACCGTTCCGTTCGTCATTGGACGGGGATATTATACTGCATAATCTCCGACTATGCATACAAACCCGGCCACTGCATTCCCGCGACAGCTGCCATGGCTCTAAGGATAGAACTGCCAAAAGTGGTGGCTGTTGGAAACACAGCCATTCAGACATATCACGGGGGCCATGTCCGGAACTACAGCGGATGCGTGCAGCGTGCTGCACTGTCACCACGTCAGTCATAGGCATCTTACAGGCCACAGGCGCGTGAAATGCGGAAATGCTCGGCAGGTCCTCTAGCTGAACAGGCTGCATGTCGTCTTTAGGACGCAACGGAAGGATTTTACTGCTTTTCGTGGTGACCGAGAGGTCCATTTTTGTATACCGTTGGACATCCTCTTCCATGCTCATGTCATGCATACATGGCGTACGGCAAACGGTCTTAATCTACTGATGTAGTGGCATAGTAGGCTATTGTGGTAAATTCAATGGGAAGGCCGTTCATGTATGAGGTGCCCAAGGGGGAAAGACAGTGAACAATCATGTGTTCGCTCTACTCGCGCTGTTCTCAATATACACGTTTGCTGTCTTTTTAGACCGTTGCGCATAGTCACTGCACTTTACGTCAAGTCAACCAGTGCATAACCCCCAAGCGGAGTACCTCTGACGCATGCCTTTCAAATACCATGATCAGGTATCGTCTATATCTAAAAAAAGATTACAACGACTTCCACAGCGCCTCAACCCACTCTTTCACCCGATATCTCCTTCCCAATACCACCGCCAATCCCACAACAAGCCCAACCCTCGCCACCAACGCCGTAGCCACCGCCTTCCTCACAATAGGATAATACCCCTCAAGCATCGAATTCACCGCCGCGTTCCTAGCCACCATCTTCGCCCGGCCTGTCCGTCCCCTGCGTCCCACGCCCAGTCCCGCAATCCCCCCTCCCCTTCTCCTCGACTTCGGCGTCGATTATAGGCACAGATGCCGTTTCAAGCCCTATCGTCTGCGTGCTCATCTCCGCCGATTTCTGGTTTCTAAACCGGTACGACATAGCCCACATGACAAACCGAACGTCCCAATTCGTAAAGGTGGGATATGTCCACAACTCCAGCGCGTTGTGCGGCGGCAGATGTTCCAGCAGATCACTCACTACTACGCCCAGCGTCAGCCCCCACAGCAGCAACGGGGGCTTCCCTTGATCCCTCCCTTCGGGTCCTCTCAGCACCTCTCTGACTTTGCCTAGCGTTCCCGCATCAGGCGGTCCACCCTCAGGGATAAATGCTGGATTGTCGCGCAGTAGGTGGAGTTCGAGGGCACGAGATGTATGGCCGCGAACATCATTTTGGACAGCATTGACTGCAGGAACCAGCGTTTTATACCGAGCTCGGACTTTGCGAGGCGTGCGGAGACGTCGGCATATTCGTAGGTGCGGAGGGAGGGGGATTGCAGGGCGCGGAGGGAGACCCAGTGGGTGGAGGCTACTTCGGTGGGTTGGAGGCGTTGGGCGGGGTATGTCGGAGACGTCAGAAGATATATGTACGGACAGAGAACAATCAATCTACCGATTGTCAATACTTATTTTCTTGAATTTGGAGAAGGTGAGGGACGACGTACGGTACCTTTCCCCACGAAGAAGTGACTACTCTCTGCGGGAGGTTGCCGATGGTAATGGCGTTGTTGTAGTTGAGATCTATGCCGACTTCCTCCAATGCCTCTCGCACAGCGGTCACCTGGTCGTCGTCATCTTCGGGATCTCTCTTCCCGCCTGCAAAGCTACGTGCCCGTTCCACTTGTCGCCCACCCTAGTCGCGCGCTTGATGAACAGCAACTCCGGATCCCCATGCTTAACCCAGTCCTGCGCGAAGAACGTCTCTATGACGTCCTTGAACGAAAGGTCTCGAGGTTTGCTTGAAGCTGCAGAAGAGCGCCGGCGTTGTTGGGTTGGACTCGGGGGGTAGGGATGGTGTAGGGGAAGGGTTTGTCGTCTGTGGCGGGCCAATGCGAGTAATGGGGTTGTATGCGGAGGATGAGTGCGACGGATGCGCGTTTGGGGGTTTCGGGTGGGTTTGCGACTTCGGGGTAGGGGTGGGCGTTTAATTCTAGGAGGACCGACTTGAGATGGGATATAAGGTCTTCTGTGCCTGTATTTGAGGTCATTGTGATGAAAAGGGTACAGCTGAAGGTAGATTGGGTCAGAAGATTGCATATAGTGCTCTTAGGATGTATAGTGCAAGGGTCGAAAGTGACCAAATATGTGTTGTAGAGCTGGGGAGTTGTTGCGATAAGTACTAAGACATGAGAAGGAAGCCGAGGTCCTATAACGCGATTCTGGATGGTGATTGGCTATATAGGGCCATCGGATTGCAGAAGGATCAATTGCTGAAAGCATGCCATGGGGACGAGTTATCGACAGTGTCTAGCAACACAATGTGGCTGTCGCGCGCATAGTCCAGCTACTTCGGACTCGTCGGCGCGCGTCCGAAGTATGGATGCAGTCTGGGGAAGTGTGCTCGGACCACCTGCCGCAGCCCGCAGCCTTGCCGAAATCGCAACGAGGGGCAGGCGCGATACGTCAATTTGGGGTGGGGCACGAGAATTTCGAGAGACGGCCTGACAAGCCACTGAGCGATTCAGCCCCTCACCCTTTGATTTGTTTTGATACCCCAGAATTTCTTTCGTAGACACTCCTTTGACAATTGACCAGACTGAACCTTCAAGATGGCTGGCCAAAAGACTGGTGAGCATACTGGAGCTTTGTACATCAGTGGTCCAACACATGCTGACCATCCCAGCAATTCTGTCTGTATACGACAAGACGGGCCTCCTGGACCTGGCCAAGGGCCTGCACGACAATGGCGTCCGCCTGCTTGCCTCCGGAGGCACCGCGAAGATGATCCGCCAGGCAAACTTCCCCGTCGAAGATGTCTCCGCCATCACCCAGGCACCTGAGATGTTGGGCGGCCGCGTCAAGACACTGCACCCTGCCGTGCACGGAGGTATCCTTGCCCGCAACCTCGAGTCGGACGAGTCGGATCTCTCCAAGAATAGCATTGACAAGATCGACTACGTTATTTGCAACCTATACCCCTTCTCCGAGACGGTCGCGCGCATCAACGTTACCATCCCGGAGGCTGTCGAGGAGATCGACATAGGTGGTGTGACTCTGCTGCGTGCTGCTGCGAAGAACCATGCCCGGGTCACCATCATCAGTGATCCCAAGGATTACCATGACCTCCTAACCGAGCTCAAGGACAACGGCGAGGTCTCCGAGAAGAGCAGGCAGCGGTACGCGCTCAAGGCGTTCGAGCAGACTGCTGGATATGACAGCGCCATCTCCGACTTCTTCCGCAAGAAGTACGCTGGCGAAGGCCAGCAGCAACTGCCTCTTCGGTATGGCGCAAACCCACACCAGAAGCCTGCCACAGTCTACGCGCAGGATTCACAGCTGCCCTTCAAGGTGCTGTGCGGTGCACCGGGATACATCAACCTGCTCGATGCGCTCAACGCATGGCCATTGGTGCAGGAGCTCAGCAAGGCGCTCAATTACCCGGCGGCTGCCAGCTTCAAGCACGTCTCCCCGGCTGGTGCCGCCATTGGTGTTGAACTCAGCGAGGAGGAGAGGAAGGTCTACATGGTGGACGACATCGAGGGCATCGAGAAGTCGCAATTGGCTCAGGCCTACGCAAGAGCGCGAGGCGCCGACCGCATGTCCAGCTTTGGAGACATGATCGCCCTGTCTCACGAAGTCGATCTGCCCACCGCAAAGATCATCAGCCGAGAAGTATCCGACGGTGTCATTGCGCCCGGGTACACCAACGAGGCTCTCGAGATTCTCAGCAAGAAGAAGGGCGGAAAGTACCTCGTGCTCCAGATGGACCCTGACTTCGAACCCGGTCCGATCGAGACGAGGACTGTGTACGGCGTGAACCTCCAGCAGCACCGCAACGATGCGAAGATTGTTCCTGCAGAGACATTCAACACGGTCATTGTGCCCAAGAACTCAAGCCCTCTGCCTGAATCTGCGCTGCGGGATCTGACTGTTGCCACCATTGCGCTCAAGTACACACAATCGAACAGTGTGTGCTATGCGCTCAATGGCCAGGTCATTGGACTTGGTGCCGGTCAACAATGTAAGTCTACACCCATACATCTGCTTACACTAGGCTAAATCTTTCAGCACGAATCCACTGCACCCGCCTCGCCGGCGACAAAGCCGACAACTGGTGGATGCGCTTCCACAGCCGCACCCTCAACCTCCAATGGAAGAAGGGCACCAAGCGTCCCTCCAAGTCCAACGCCATCGACCTCCTCTGCAGTGGCCTCATCCCCGACTCCGGCATCGAGCGCGAAGACTTCGAGTCCCACTTCGAAGAGGGCCAGGTGCCGCAGCCCTTCTCCGCCGAGGAGCGCAAGGAGTGGCTCGGCAAGCTCAAGGGCGTGGCCGTCAGCTCTGACGCCTTCTTCCCGTTCATCGACAACGTGTTCAGGGCGGCTAGGAGCGGCGCTAAGTACATCGCTGCGCCGACGGGTAGCCAGAATGACGGCGCTGTCATGGACACAGCGGATAAGTTGGGCATTACGTTTGTAGAGCAACACATTCGGTTGTTCCACCATTAAATGGGTGTTTGGTGCGCTATGTAACGATTTTACGGTTCGACGATTGCTCCCCGGCTTCAACTGCCGCTTGGAAAATAGACTGATAGGCAACGGGTTGGTACCCCCAAAAGCTACTTCATGTTCAAAAAACAAAGTTCAAGTTTCAGTCTGCATGGAGCCAGCGAGCCCAGAACAACATGCTCCGCGATGTAGCCTCACCATCACTCCTGATTCCCCTCCCATCACACCATTCCAAGCATTCACTCAATCCCTCCCTCCAAATATACCCCTCTCACGCCACCCTGATCAAACAACGTTATCCCCGCTCACACCGCAGACGCACCCGCAACGCACCCAACCTTCAATCAAACACAAAATTTCCGCAGCCCCCCCATTCCCAAACCCCTGCTTCTCACCCAATATACATCCGACCTTACAATGACGATCACACAACCCGTCCGCATCCCGCCCACACCGTCTTCTAAAGAAAAGAAGCACTCCCGTGTTGCGCGTAAATGTATGATCCGTGCTTTCTACGTCGTCGCCTGGTTTTTACTGTAGCACGACGTCCGAAATCAAAGTACGCCACGTCGATATTTCCACGGTGAGTCCGGAGATAAATCATGTTAGTTATACTCACTCTCCAGTTTGTTCGCGGACTTACAACCCGCGATTCAATCTCACGTCCCAAAAGCCATCAGAACCGCACGCGTCTAAACGCCGTGAACCTTGAAAGGCGTACCACAAGTCCAGGTACCCAGTGTTACCTACCCCCAGGGTAAACAATACGAAGGCGGAAGTCGCTCAGCTCGACCTATGCATGTCGTCTTGTCCCCGGGTTGCATTCGCGCAGTGGCACTAGTATTGATGATTGTGGGACGGCATTTTACTGGGGGAATTCATGGAATTTTTCTTCTCGATACCTAGCCTCTGAGAACCGGCATTTCTCATGTCGAGCTATCTACACTTCCACCTCGTAAAGAGCCCGCCGCCCACATCGCGGAGGGTATCATGATCTTCATAAAGGAGACTCCCACATGTCCAAACATAGTAATGGTTGTAACCGTGTTCGTGTTTCGGGTAAGCAGACACCGTGACTTGACTTGACATCAGTTGATATTGATGAGTTTCAGGAAAGGCCTCGAGTGTATTGGTGTGATGAGGTTGGGGTCACGGCCTCCGTGCACCGCTCACTGATCATCGCCGTCATCCGGCTGGTCAAAAAGGAAATTTGCGGCTAGTTCCTCGTTCTTGTCACACGCAAAGTAAGCCTGGATGACAAGATCGCGCTCGAAGCCTAGACGGCAAAGACGCTCAATCGCCTCACGCTCTTCCTCGGTGACACTGATGGCCTGAGCGCCCGGTGGTAGCGGCGCATCCTCGTCAGCATCCTCTGCAAGTAGCTGCAGGAACTGATCTGGGTGGTTGGTGATCAACTGGGCCAGCTGCGGGTTGCCAGCGCCGACTTGTTGTAGAATAGGCTCGAGCATCTGCGGCTGTTGTTGTACCACCTGTCGCAACTGCTGAAATTGCGGGTTGTTGCGCAAGAAGTCCAGGCTATTGCTGCCGAGAGCAGCACCAGCACCGGCTCCAGCGGCGGCACCGGTATTTCCTGATCGAGCACCACCTGCGCCGCCTCGACCCTGACCAGCTTGGGCAGCTGCCTCGAACAGATTTATGGGCTCGTCACCGCCAGATGTCGGAGCTGAGGGCGCGGCAGCGGCAGTGTTGCCACCGGTGGCCGGAGGAGGGGACGTCGGACCACGTGCTTGGGCTTGTTGTTGCTCCTGGACGGCGCTTTCGGGAATGCCCTGGCGCCGCTTAGCATGTAGTCAAAAAGGAATGATCATATAATCCATACAGTCAAGAGGTATTCAACCGCTCGGTCGGGGTTGAAGAAAGCAGCACGCATAGCAGCATCAATGTCGGCGCGCGCAAAGCCCATGCTCTCCATATTGGCGATGGCAGCATCGCGCTCACTGCCCATGGTCAACGCCGACGGATCATCGAATCGCCGGTCTGAGGCCGGGGCTGGGGAGGGTGTGCCGGGAGCATTCTGGGCAGCTGCAGGCGCGGGTGCTGGGGCAGCGGGAGCAGCAGGAGTCTGGGCAGGCGCTGGAGCAGGTGTTGCGGGAGCAGCTTTACTTGAGGAGGCGGCTTGCGTCTTCGGCTGCAGTGCTGTTAGCAGGCACCTTCCAGTGGAGAAGTAGTACAAACCCTGGACACCATGCACACAATAAAGCCCTTCTCCTCGATGTTATAGGACTCGATAGTCTTGTCGTCCTGGAGGATTTTGCCTACATAAGGATCAGACTCTGTTGCCAAGGGCTTCGAAGGCGGCAGTAGCGTGCATACCGGAGTAGATCAGCTTCTGCTGGGCGACTTCCCAGCTCTTGTCCGCCTGGATCTTGGCCTTCAGCTCGCCAATCTGTTATGCGTCAGCGACTGATACTGTGGCGATGCGGAAGATAAAGTCCAGCGTACCGTTTCCGATGGCTCGGCCTCGATGACGAACTTGTTCTGCTTGAGATCCTGCAATCGACGTTAGATTCATCCATGCATGCAAGGATAGATAGAGCGTACTTTGAAGGTGATCTTCATGATGGCGGTGGTGGAGTGCAAGCTGTGTGGCGGGTCGAGTTTAGGTGGGGGAGAAGATGCAGGCGGGGACGAGGTGGCAGTTGCCCCGGGATTATATAACAGGAAGCTACAATCGCGTTTGCCTAGGAAAGCAGTCCGTGATATACAGGTCCGGGCACCGGGGGCGAAAAGTGTGTATGTTGCAGCGTGCGGGTGAGGGAGCAAGTCCGTAGGCAGAACCGCCGTCACCACCCAACCAGGCGCCCTTCGAGCCGCGAAGCGGGACAGCCGGCGAAACCATTCTTCCGAACGGTGAAAGCGATGCCGATGCCTGAGGCAGCCACGAGCTCGCCAAGCGAAAATGACGACATGGCTGTTGCCGAACCGTTCCCGACATATCACGCCTGGGCGTCACGTGCGGGGCGTCTAGAACTTTTGATGCACATCGAATAATTTCCGCTAGTGCCGGGTCCTCCATCGCGCTCATCAGTCGAGGTGTCGCCCCGACAGCCGCATCCGCGCGCGAAGTTTGTTTGTTGTCGCGCTCCCTGTTTGTTTCGTCTCCACGACTCGTCACGGAAGCATGGGGACATGTTTCGCCTTCCGTCCGCACCATACGATCGGTATCGTGCTGCGCAGAACCTTCTCTGTACACAATCGCCCATAGTGCTGTGGACTGGTCGTTGCATGCTGTGCGATGCAACACCACAGAAGGCGCTATCGATCCGGTCATGGCTCCGTCTCGCCCTCCAGAAGCGCCCTCAGCACCGCTGCTATTGATTGTCAGCGACGGCTGAGCTCTCGCGGCCCTGCTCTGCCATGTTTGTGTCCTTGACAAAGCAACGCACAACAAACAACGCGTGGGAAATGAGGCAGCCGACCGTGACATCTCGGCATCGTGAAGCGTGACCGGCCTAACCTCAATACGTAGGGCCGACTCCTGCGACAGCCGGCACGGTAAAGCCCATGACTATAATTGGTCTCCGCAACGTTGGTGGGCTGAATCTCCACACGAGTCGGTTTTCGTTGCATGGGTCCTCTCCAAGTTGCGTGCGGTGTCGCTCCCCTGCAATGCGCCCACCTCGCGGGCCACTTGATGCCATCGTACAGCGCCAATGCTCCCATGCGTCTCAGGTCTCGCCATCATGGGCCACCAGCACGGCGTGCGTTACCCCAAAGTGCGCAATCCGTGGTGCAAACCGGCCGCTTCGCCATCGTATGTAAGAGATGCCTGTAAAGCATCAGGGATCTCCCCTTCGTATCCTTGCGCGCTCCACCACGTTCAACGCGTGCTGCAGGACGCCGCCACAAAACAATGGCCCGCCTGCTCCCGTCTAAATTTATTATCTCTGTCAGAGTTCCCACTCTTCCCTGCGCCGTCCAATGTGTCCAGCCCTCCGTTCGCTTTAACCTCTCGACCTACGTTCCTCACATTCGTTTCTACACTCGTTCGTCCGTCACTCTTCCTCGTGGTTGGGCCCTTTGGGTGTTTGCTTCATTTCAGCTACATCAGCCGGCTCTGGGCTACTGCGACCGCTCCATTGGGTGAACGTCAGCCTTCCCGATCCGGCCTCCGCGTCGCTCTCAACCGGGCTGAGAGAGTATACTAGGTATAATAATATCATCTCGCGTGCCTCACACGCGTTCAGTCTCGTGTTCCTTTTGCCTAGACCAGCTACGACCCGCATCGCAGGAGCCTGACATTTCTACCGTACAACCATCTCCATCTGGTCTCTGGTTTCTGGTTTCACCCAATCCACAATACCACCCCATCCACCGCGCCTCTGGGAGGAACCAATGACTTTTCGACCTGTACTGAAGGCTTACAACACTCGTTCCACTAACCCCTCCTTGGTCATTGCTCATCAGATCGTGACGCCCTCCACGGTTACGCTGCTCGATTAGGGTCATTGTGTAACATTGGGCAAAGGCTGGAGGATACATTAGGGACTGAGTCACTCTAAAAGACGTACGACACCGTCGACGCCGAGTCTGGTCGTGGTTGCAGGCAACATGCTTTCAAGAAGAGTTTACCTTTCACTTTTCGGTGCGGTAGCATGGTCTACTACCGCCGCTGACACCATCCTGAACATTCTCGATGCAGTGTCATTATCTGCTGCTCAATCTTCCCTGCTCGGGCTAGCATGTACCGCGAGCGCTTTCGACCTCGGTGCCCTCAGCGCAGTGACGGTCTTTTCAGCTCAGTATGCTTGGACAAGAGAAGGAATCATCAAGGACTCGCCCCAAGCCTCCAAGCTCCTCGCCATATCCTGTGTTCTACTTTCTGCTGTAGCTTTGGTCATATCGTTGGTATCGATGATCACTATCAGATTACATCTGCAAGAGTTGGATCACAAGAAGAACGATAGCGCCATTGCGAATTGGAGTAGCAGCTCATCAGCGCAGATCGCCATTTGGCTGTTGGCTTGCCTGAGTCAGATTGTCCTATTCTCTTCACCCTCGTGGTGTAGATCAAAACAGCACGTCCAGACGGTGGAGGTCTCAGGGCCTCGCGACTCTGTCATGTCTGAGATGCGCTATTCAACACCTACTGCGAACTTCTATATGCTGGAGCCCGCCCAGCCGTCCTCTCCTCTCGCCGCTCTCCCATCGCCAACATGGTCCAACCGGTCGTCTCAATCGTTGAGGACATGGAGAGACTCTCTGCAGCAAGTCGTACGACCCATTTCGTCGCGAAGCAAGCTCGTCAACAGGCCTTCGTTCAACCGCGATGTCCACAGCATCCACTCTGATGGATTGTCCATCAAAAGTGCATCTCAACCTGACGCGTTTGACTCGTGGGAGGTTGATGCGCAGAGCAACGCTACTGCAGCACAGCTTGCCTTGCCGTCGACATTGATGCCATCTCGAGGGACAGCCCTTGAGCCCATTCCCGGAAGCCGACCAGCAAGTCCTGCTAAGGCGTTAGATGGCCCATTCCCAGTTGAAGACGATGACGAGCTGCCACCTCCGCCCAAACTTGCACTCGACACATCGCGTCCACCAAGTCCAGCGGGCAGCGAAGCCCATATCCACCCTCTTTTCAGGAGCGAAAGCCCAACACCGGCGCCCGCAACAACACCAGGAACGAGCATTATTGCAAGCCCGCTTGCCAACCAAGTCATTACTTGCCCGCCGCGTCCGTACAGTCGAATGCGCTCCAACAGTAGCCGTTCCATTCCGAACAGTCGCGCTGGAAGCCCAGCTCTTGTTCATCAACGAAGCTTCGTAAACGAGCGCACCTATAGCCGCCTCTCCGAGCGATCGACCTCGCGAAGTCCTTCACCTCCTAGCAGGCAGATGACCCCTCCGATCCCTGATTTTGTCCTCAACTCTTCACCAAGAAGCAGTGTGAGCGGGAGTCAGCGGAAGAAGGTCAGCCTTCACATTGACACCACTCGATGAACATGCTCATTGGCGTTGTACGCCACCACTACTGCCACAGAGCTATGCCCACGGTCCGGCTACCTCACATAGCATGATGTCTACCGCATCTTATGCGTTATGATACGACCTCTTTCTTACTGTCATAGCGAGTCGAGACTCGCCGCTGCCCTTGGGCGGCATACATTCTGATTTCCTTATCGTTCTATCTGCCTATGGGCATGGTCGCCTTAGCGCCTGGAGTTGGTGTTGCGAGAATCAAAAGGGAAGGGCCTCGGCTTTTGGTCTCTTACAGTGATACCACAACAGATTTAACTTCTATTGTTTTACTGGTGGAAAGGCTGGCTGGTTGGGCAGGTTGGGGTTTGCGGTTGTCGAGCAGTCCGCTGTTCGAAATCCGAGCCTGAAATTTGTACCAACTGAATATCCTCTGGCGACATGTGAGAGGATGAATGTAGATAAAAGGACGCAAGTCTGTTGCGCAGACAGCATTCCAATGCGATGTTCTATATACGCAGTGAGGGCTTAACTCTTCTTCATCCGTTTCATCACCCTACCGTGAACGTTTCCTCGCCAAACCCTAACCTCTCACGACATCATTCCTCAGCTTCTGCAACACATCCTACGCACTCGCACACGTCCTCCATACGACCAACACCTTACTCATCTGCCCTACCTACCTCTTTCGCCTACCCCTGTCCCCCACCACCCCTCCAAACCCCAGGCCACCGCAGAAATCGACCGGCCGCCTTGAAATGTCATAGCCATCAATGCGCCTGTTGTCTGCTGTCGTGTCAAACCCATCCACGCCCATCTCTCGCGCGGACGTCTTCATGCGCAACGCACGCGCATGCGCATGGTCGTGTGCCTGCGTGTGTTGCCAATCCCGGCTTGGCTCCAGGGGACGCAGTCCCAGCTCCACTCGGCTGCATCGGCTGACGTGCATGTGGGCATGCGACCAATGGGAGCATTTGGAAGAGTTTGATGGGGAGCGTTGGGTTGAGGGTGTTGAGATGAGGTTGGGAGGATTCCGTTTAGAATGGGATTTGGTTGGTAATAACGAGGTTTCGGGAGAGTGTGGTGCGAATAGGCTGGGGACATGCGGGCGTCATGATGCTGGTGGAGGATGGGCAGGGCTGTGTGTAGGTCGGCGCGTATTGAGAGGCGTAGAGTGTGCGTGCCACGGTTCGAGTGTCGAATCATCATTCGGATGTAGGTCACCTGTAAGGATGTTTTTTTCGAAGTGTTCAAGAGTTGGAGGCTAGAATATATGTTCTACAATACAATGAGCAAATTATATATTCGGATTAATTTTTATTTTATTAATGAGATGCGTGTGGCGCGAATCCTCACGATTTCGCTTTTTCCCAGACAATGGGAAGATTGTGTGCATGGCTGTCACTCGCTCGTATACTGCCCAATGCCCATAAGGAAAGTTCTAGTACAGCAAGTGTGGTACATAGAAGAAAAGTAGTGACTGAACCCGTGCATTTGATGGAAAGAGAAAAATCGTGGAGTAACACAGTAAGTCATGCGAACTTGACATTGTCTGACTTCAAAGTTTATGAACATGGGAAGACCACGATGTTGTCAGGTGGTTTGGCACATGTCGTGACAGGAGAATCAGTCAGAGAAGTCTCTGTGGCCGAATACTCGCCTGGTGACTACGGCTAATGACGTTTGTTTTTGAGACATGGCTTGACGCAGCGCAGCCCTCAGTGCAGCGGACAGGAACAAGCGAGTGAGTCTACAGCCTGGACAAAGCCTGCAGCAACTCAGTGACTCGGTGATGCTCCTCGGAGTACTTTCTGCGAAGGTGCATCGTCGCCGGCCTTCAAAAGTTTGGCACAGATTAACGTTGCCGTTTCGGGAAAGGTCCGGGTTGGTCCATTCTCTGAGACGGCAACTTGTTACGCATTCACGTCTCTGCAATCGATCGCAAGGACCATCAGCCAGCCTAAAGGGACTGAAGGGTTTTCTTATTGTGCTATTATCCATTTCGCTGCTCATTCACCCGCGCCTAGACACAGTAAGCGGCATCGTGGCGTTTACTTTCCTCGCACTCTTTTTGGGCTAGCGCAAGTTCCAGCTGGGCAATTGCGACCATCCGCGAGCATCTTTGCTTCAACCTCACTCACGCCCTCCCACAGGCATCAAGACCTGCTACTCGTTTGTACGGTTTATGGCACCTTTCTAGTTACCTCTGTCGACACAGGCCACGTGCAAGTGCGTTCAGGCCTACTTCTTCTCGCTCCCTCTTTTCCGGCGCTCTTTTCTCCTCACAGTCTATTGAGTATACTAGGCTGGATGATTGCGAAGTCGCTTTATATATCGCCGCTTGTTGGAGAATGATAGTCTAGCCTTGCGTCAAATTCTTTGCATACATTATCCCTTCCGACATCGTGCCACGGAGGCCCCGGACACCAGGTATGAGCTTTCTTCTTTCCTCACATCCAGCCCCCAACTTTCAGGTTGAAGGATCTCTATCCATCCACGTGTAGCCGCTCAACGGCAGCTTTATCACTTATCCGAAATATCTGTACTTCAAGTTGCAAGTTTTCTGGCGTCTCGCAACTCGCCTAATCCGGGTATTAGATGAAGAGGCTGACCATCTAGGCTTGCATTTTCAACGCGGCGCCAACGGTACAAACAACCCATTCTTTGACTAGGAAGAGCAAGCTATATACCTCGTGAGTCTAACTACGCATGCTTCCTTCACAATACTGCGCGCAGCTGCGATACCTGCAGCGTTCTCATGACGGGCTAACGGATTGGTTGTTCTAGACCCATCTCACCAAGATGCCACCGAAGCGCAAGAACAAAGCATCAAAGACACCCACCATCGCATCGCTCAAAACACTACAAGGTGAGCCGTCCTCAAAACATCTCCCCCATCCGCACCTGGCCTCCAGCGCATCAATGCTAACATGCAATTCCTTGGCGCAGCCAATGCGGCTAGTTCCCCTAAGCGAAGAAATAGTGCAGGTTTCCCTGGACCGAAGATGTCGCGTCTTCATCCTTCAGAACCTCTCCATATGAAAACCCGACGAGCTGTCAAAACGGCTTCAAACCAAGATAGCTCTGGCGCTCCTTCAATCGCCAGCTCCAACAGTCGACGGAGCTCACTGGGCGACTTGTCACGATCCGAAGATGGCCACTCAGGTATCGAGGATGAGCGACCAACCAAGCGCAACCGACTTTCAACCGATTCTGGTACAGACTCCTTTGCCGATCAGGTCCACGCCGCAATAAATGGAATCAATGCGCCCGAGTCTTCTATGTCTAATCCGCGCGATGCGACTGATGGTTCCAAAGCGTCGCCTAAAAAGAGGCGCCCATCCGATGGATCCTTCGACTCAAGCAAATCACGCGCTGACGGTGTTCTTACCCGGACCCAGAGCGACACTTCCGAACAGCAACCGCGCAGGAAGAAACGAAGGACAGCAACGCAGACGCCCGCTGAGACAGATCAACTACCAGAATTAACAGATGCATCAACTGCACCTAATTCACCGGAGCAAATTCTGGAAGTCGAAAACAGCCAAAATCTGCATCATGTTCTCCCTACCAATGGCGATGCACCGGTCAAGATGGGAAGGCGGCTTCCTGGACGCCGTCGTGCACCTCATGCCGACATTAATGTTGAGGTAGACCTACGACGTCAACTCAATTTGAAGATGAGTTATCGTAGCCTGGCCAAGTTACAGAAAAGCATCCTGGAAGAACTTTCGAATCGGACGACAACATCACTTGATGATGACCCCCAGTTTCACAAGCAATGTCCTGAGTACGAACCCCTTATGGCGTCTCTTGACCAGTACAGAGCAAGTCGACTTGCGCAGGTTGAAGCGCTCCGAAAGGAGAAGCTCGCACAGCTTGAGCGTGTGATCGAAGCCGAAAGACACATCGCGAAAGAAAAGTACATTCAACGATTCTATGACCTCCAAGAAGACCTGTTGCTGCAATGTTTCCATCGCGCGAAACAGCTCCAACGGGAGTCCAGGAAAATCCAGGATGGTGCGGGCACCGAGGATGAAGATAATATTCTGCCTCCAGCCCGATTCGCGTTCCCACCATTGCATGCTGATGACCGGGTCGGCTCGAAATTTGCTTCTCGCAGCCGAGCATACGTGGAGTCAGAACGCTTGCTTGACGATGAACTTCGTCGAGCACTATTCGGTGGCTCACTTAGACATTTCATTACCGAGGACGAAGACGCAGATGATTCGATTCTGGAAACGCCTACTCCTGTTGGTTTCGCAACCTTCACCGGTCCAGATAGAGCCGAAGCCATCGCTCATCAGAACATCAAGGATCTAATTGACGCGGCGAATGATATTGAGAATACCCCGATCGCCCCTCCGGCACCCACCGTCATTCCCAATGACCAGGCCGACGCTCTGTTCATGCTTGCATCCCTATCGGCAGATCAGCCTCGCAACACTGTTGAAGATAAAATCTCACAACCAGACCGTAAGGCTTCAATCGCGGCAGATGGTCGACAGGTACCGTCAACTGATCTACGCCAAACGACATCACCACTCAAGCAAAATAGTGGGCCGTTTGCTGCTTTCTTGAACCCTATCACCAAGAAGTCGGAGAATGTGGCGGCACCACAAAAACCCACCGGCATGATGGAATACCCTAGACCTGTCAGAGAGCAGATTGCGCCAACGAAGGAGACGCCAGCTCGGTCCACACACCGCATCATGGACATGCTTAACAATGATACAGACATGCCTCCCGCAGCCCCGCGATTTGCTCCAGCAGCCTCAGTCGAACAGACACCTAGTAATGTGACTTCGCATCGCATAAGTGCCAGCCAAGGGGCTACACCCTCACGAAATGGACCGTTCGGACTATCTTCCATCATGCATCAGCACGACGTGCAACCGGAGCGAGCCACGACGACAGCTTACAGAGAATCGATGCCTCCAAGAGAAGCTTATTCTTCACCTGCACCTGCGCGAGCGTACCCTGAGCCGGCTTCAAAAACCCCCAGTTTCATACGACCAATGACTCTTGAAGAGCTAAAGAGGAAGGACCCTCTGCATATGCTCCGAGAGATGCTCAATTTCAAGAGTAAGCCTGAGGGGAAGAATGTTACGAGTCAACGTGCAGAGACTTCTATTTTTGCTCCTCGAGAGCGTCCTCAGATGACAGCTCCACCTCTACTCTCGCAGCCCTTCAGTCCATCGAGTATGGCAGAGAAAGCAGAAAATCTAAAAGAGACGCGCAGAACTTCGAACGCCTACAATGCATCCCCATCGACAGCTCCCCTATCATACCAGCAGTCGCCGAGTGCAGCACCAGCATACCTCCCACGACAGGGCTCTCAAGATCCAGGATCATCACACTGGGAGCGTGACAGGCGCCGAAGTGGCTCGCAAGTACATCAACCTCCTCCATCACAACCTTTTGCAGCGAGTCCACAACAAGGCAAGGCAGTACCTCCACATCAGAGTCCCTTCTCTGCACCTAGTGCTCCAGGGCCGGCCCTACCCCAGCTTCCGTCCATCAGTCAGACTCTTCCTTCCAAATCCTCCGGAGGGCAACCCAGTGCTCCTATAAACTTTCGGTTCGCACATTACGACCCGCGCCACCAAGGCCTGCGTATCAGCCTCCTCAGCCTCCTCAATCAAGCTATCCAACATCATCACAAGCGCCTCCTCCTGCACAGCCTCCGTCACAATACACACCCAGCTACAGCGGGCCACCCATCAAGGGGGTTATGTCCGCCGCCAGGTAGCTTCCAGGCGCCTCCGCCGCCTCCAGCTACAACAACGAACGCCTCAACGCCCTACCCGCCCCTGAAAATCCATCAATACGGCGGCCAACCGATCTTGCCGGCAAACATGGCTCCACCACCTCCTTCACATTCTCAGCCACCGGGTATGGCCTTCATTGGCCAAGCAGCTCCTCCGCCCGCGTATTCTCCACCGCAACACCACGCGGCGCCTCAGCCAAACTCGTCTTACGACGCAAACGCACCCCGGCAGAATGAGCCCTCATCCGAGCGTCCTGCTGAGCCAGGTTCAGGCCCCGTACGCCAATCACGTCGTCCGTACCGGTCATATCATGCGCCTGGATCACAATTCAGACCTTACAATGGACCGGACTCTACGCGTCGACGTGGCGGTTAATGGTTGCTTCGTTGCCTGTTGTATCCCTCCTTTTGGTGTTAATGTACTCTAGCTTGACTTATCTATATACCAGCAGCTCCACGTCTCATGAGCTCAGAATATCTCTCTTTTTCTTCTCGACTTTCCAGCATCGGCGTTTGCATAGCACAGAGGCGCGGTTGCGGGTCCCCGAGCTTCGGCTTTGATGTTTCTTCACGGCGCTAGCTTGTTTATTGTTGTTGTTCTTGTTTTGTAGTGCTGTTCGCGGTGGGGATACCACGGATGGATTCTGGCATGTGTCCCCCTTTTGTAGTTGTGGTATGGTGTACGCTCGGTAAGGGCAATTGTATAATGCGATTCTTCCACATGTGAAAACTTGTACCTGTTGTATGGGTGATGCTACAATGTCTAGTGTTACCTCAGAGAGTGACATGATTGATACGATGTCATGATTTAGGATACTGGATTGCTCCCTAACTCGGTAAGACATGGCGACGTACACAATGTATAACAATGATGATTCAGATCTATATGGGGTATCAATTCGCAAACGCTCTTCCCTCCTTAATATCTAGCTATCCTCCTCGCCTTCGGCGTAGGCGTAGCCCACTGCTTTCCCCCTCCCCCACCTCCTCAAAACCTCCTCACCCTCCCCTAGGCGTACTTCCCACCCTCTCAAACAGCCTCTGCGCCGCAGGCGTCAAACCCCCCGCATTCCTCCCTCCACCCCCGGGCGTCATCCCGCGCGCATCGCCGGCGTCGGCGCCGACAAGAACCGCGGCGTCTTCGCCTCGCCCTTGAAGATGCCCAGCCCCTGTCCTATGCTGCTTGTACCCGTAGTTGAAGCTGTGTTCTCAGGCCGCCGCGACGACGCTATCTTGTCGACATCTTGTGGTGCAGTTTCTCGCGCGCGGTGGACTCGTGCATGGTAAACGGGGTGGCGGAGCTGCCTTTTGCGCCGAAGCGCTCGAGGAGGTCTGTGGGGGCTTCTTCTTCTTCGTCGTCGGAGGGGGGGCGTGCGTCGACGAAGGCGTAGCCGTTTACGCGGGGCGTCTCGTTGCCTGTGTAGCCGGCCTCGCTGGCGGTGAGGCGCGGGCGGCCTGCGATGGCGTCGCGGACGGAGGACATTGTGGGGCTGGGTGGACGTTTGGGCTCGGTGTCTTCGATGGGGAGGCGGGTGTTGTGGTGGAGGACGCGCTTGGGTGGTGCGAGGGAGGCGTCTTCGGCGCGCTGGGCGCGGGTAGGTGCCCAGGGTTCTATGCTGTCGGGCTCGAACATGAGGGTGTTGAAAGCAGTGTGTTTGTGGGAGTTTGGAGCTGCGGGGCGGTCGACGTCGAGGTCCTGGCTTGGGCGGACGATGAGGTCGGTGGAAGGCTTGCGCGCTTCGAGCACTTTCTGCTGCGCGAGGCGCTGTTTGGAGGCGTACTTGTTGCCGTCGCGGATCCAGGCGTTCTTCTCAAAGCGCTTTTTGTTCGCGCGGTCGAGGATCTGGTTGAAGCTTTCTTGGTCTTCGGATGTGTACTTTGCCTGGAAGGCTCCCAGACCCATGTCCAGGTCTACATGGTCCAGTTTCCCCAGGCCTTCCTCATCCTCTTCTTTTTCCTCATCACCAGTTTGCGTCCGCGGTGTGTCTGCACCCCATACACTTGGCGTTCGTCCTCCATCCGCACCTTTGCTCTCGAACCTCGTTGCCCTCGCTCTCCTACCAGGAACGGGCGTCATGACCTCCGTCAGCTTCTTGCCTGCTTCTCTTATCCATCCTTTGTCTTTGCTATCCAGTGCGCTCAAGTATTCGCGCTGGGCATCCGTCTCGGATAGACCAGGAAAGTAGTCGCGGCGAATGATATGGGAAATGGCGGACGTGTATGTGTCTTCGTCAAGAACAACAGAAGGCCTCTTTATTCTTTTCGGCGCGGGAGGAGGTGGCATGAGAGCGGTAGACGCATCTCGCTTAGCGAGTGCTTTGGACTGTGGTTGTGACATGGTCGGCGTGCGGCGCGGGGAGTCGTTGTTTTTGAGTTGGAGGCCTGTTCCAGGCTCCAGTCCTTGAGAGATACCAGGCTGGTGAACTCTTGAGAAAGGAAGCGACTGTGGCAGAGACGAGTGGAGAAGGACGGTTTGCTATCGGCTTTGAGAGTGTCTGCTGTGAAGGCGCACAGGATCCAGGAAGTTTGGCGTCAGTGCCAAGCCGCGGCGATCGCTTTCACCGCCTTCAGCCCTACAGACTCACATGGCGGGGATGCACGCCGCGGTCCCACAGCATACAGCCTCTCGCCTAAGTATGAACGTCAACCATACAAGATTGAATCACAACTTGAATGTCATGGTGGAGCGAGTTGGGCCACGTAAATGAGCCTAAATTCAACGTGCCAACATTTCTGCATGTTGCCCTGAGTGGGCATTCATTCTGCTTTCGCATACATCGCTATCGAAAGCCAGTATCTGTAGGAACTTGACCCTGAAATGGCATGCTATTGTTCCAAAAGTTATTGTATGCAATCACGTCCCACTGCAACATTCAAGCGCACAAGTGCTGGCGGTGTGGTATCAATGCATTCTTTACACCAAAAGGACGTCGAAGCATAGCAAGCCTCATATGCCTTTCCTCAAGACGCCCTATTCCGTGCCTCACTACATATCGCGAACTCCTGAAAGCGACTGAGGACTTTGTACCAAATAGCCAAGCTCTTTGCCAACCAGATAACCAATTTAGTAGAAGGACTCCACCATCGCATCCTTGTGTGTGGTGTTGATGGCGCTGGGACCGTTGCCCTCTCCTAACCTGAAGACAGACTCGACGACTGAAAGCTCCGTTGCCGTAGTGTCAAGCCCTTGACGAATGTTAGTATCCCGTTATCGTAATGTTCTCTAAGATGAACTCACCTGTCACAGCCATCCAGTCGTTGACCACCATACCCGCGCCCACCACCGCACTACCGCGGTTCACACTGCCCGCCACAAGCGGCACCTGCAACAAGCTACTCAGCTCGTCCTGGTCCTGGATGCTCGTCTTCGGGTGCACAATGCCGCCCTGGTTGCTCAACGCCATGTAACTACCCGTCAACACATTGTCCGCGATCGTCTGCCTGAACACCTCCACGCCCAGCACGTCTGCTATTATCTCCTCGGTCTCGCGCTCAATATCCGGATGTACGAGTGCGACGTGGTCGTTGCAGCATATTACGTTTCCGAGCGCAGAGAGACGCTCTTCTATTCGCTGGATTTTGACTTCGTCAGGAATCGAGTTGCGAAGATGTTGGAGTTCTTGATCGGTGGTCGTAGTAGGGACGAGAAGGCCTTTCTTGTTGCTAAAGAACATTAAGCTGAATGTTACGAAAAGCTCGCGTGCGAACGCACCCTGCGGTCAATCGACCGACTATCCTGGTGCCTGCTATCGTAGCATGGCAAATAGGTATAACGTCTTGGAGTTCGGCTTCGAAAACACTGTCGCGCGTATATTAGTATTCAACCATTGCCTCGAGTCTGCCTTCGCGACCAGCTGTAGACAAAGTCTGGCTAGTGCAGGCGCTCCAACGCACCTGTAGAAGTTCTCTGAAGCTCCGACTGCAACAATCGCATACGCATTTGTAAGAGTGGAAAACACGCCAACCCTACACATAATTGTCAGCACAAATCTACCCGCCAGCTGCTCCCTTGTGTTCGCAGTCCTCTAAGCTCCAGCGGGGCAAACCTACTCGTTGGAATTCTCAAACTGAGCGCGGACCGCCATAATATTCAATTATCGGTTCAGTAGCTGTGGATTCGTGGGAGAAGGGCGGTAGTGGGTGTAAGACTAGAAAAGCAGGTGTGTTGTCGCTGTGAAGCTTGAGAGCTCGATGTGCGCAAAATGTCGTGTGAAGGCTTGCTTTTCAAATGACTTTCGGGAGGGGCGTTCGGCGGCCCCTCACATCCGCAAGCGTTTAGCGCGTATGAATCATTCTGAGCGCGCTGTGCCTGCGCCACGCAGACTTCGGTGACTCTTTCTGTGAGGGTGGATGACTCCAAGCTTTACCGCTTGGATACATGAGGGTTCAGCCACAGTCCACAACCCACGGTGCGCGACTAACAATATACGGACCGTTGTGATGAGCTCAACAATGGCGGGAACAGAGCAGAAGCTGACGAGCAATGTGCGCGCTGTCGGTACAATGCAAAGCACCATGTGGGCACCAAAATATTTTTCCAGGCACTCTACCGTATCGCGACAAGAGATATAGAACTGGGTATCGAGTGTGCATAGACAAGACAGACTGTATTCAACTTTTTGATTGGTGAGCGCTTATATGGACTGACGCCAAAACAAGCTTCACTGTCCAAGTAGGACGCCTACTATCTCTTTGGGGGTCATAATCCGTTACCCATGTATCCATAGTATGCGTTGCTGCGCATGCATATGCCATGTCTCTCACATTTCTCTCCTAGATCTTAATCTGTGCTCACCGCACACAAGAAGAGTCCACTGTCCATCCCAACATTAGCAGTAGGCACATAGAATGTAAAGGAGATCTCCTCACCGTACAGGGCCTCAATCCTCTTCCTCATCGTCATCCTCGTCCATCTCGTCCATGCTGTCATCCTCCTCATCTTCCTCCATTCCATCCTCTTCCTCTTCCTCGTCTTCCTCGCTCTCCTCGTCCACGTCGGCTGACATCCCCAATTCGATGAACTCTTGCTCTGCGAGCCACTCGGCATGAGCATATAGAGCCTCCTCCTGGGCCTCTGTGAATTCATAACGAGGACCCTTGAGCTCACTGTCTTTAATGGGTACTACATGCATGCCACAGAAGAGGAATCCGGCCTCATGACCCTTCTCTTCCCCAGCCTGCGCGTCCTCGTGATTCCCATCGTCAGCTGCATCAGCACCCTGATCTTGGACGTCCGCCTTGACAAGATCCGCTTGCTTCTTGAAGGTTTGGTCGGACATTGTAGTTGTCGTCGTCGGAAACTTGACTACTACGCAGTGTTAGACATACTCAACCGCGCGAAATGATCACGGACTTTTTAGGTTCAATACAGCCATGTCTCCGTTAAGTAATTGAGCCGGTATAGAGAGAAGCTGCAGGTCTTGGAGGCAATCCACTAGGAAGTGTGTATGGCTTGTCTCGGAGTGTCGTGTACAGTACTTCGTTCTGTAGCTTCTAGGTCCAATAACTTGGCCTGCAAACGCAGAAAGTACGCTAGCGAGTATAATGAAAGTGAAAGTAAAAGTGAAAGTGAAAGTAAAAGTGAAAGTGAAAGTGAAAGTGAACGTGAACGTGAACGTGAACGTGAACGTGAAGCTAAAGAGAAAACACTATCTTACCATCTCATCTCCACCCTTCCCACCATCCTCCTTCTCCCTATCTTGCTATATACATATTCCAAGATCAGCGCTGCATCTTCCACACTACAACCCTCTCACCGCCAAAGTGCAAGCACACATCCCAAACCCCTCACCACTCCCACCCCAGCATCCATCTACTTCGACAAACATCACCGCACCATCTCCCCCTCAGAACCGCATATGACCCATTGTACACCCCCACCGCCACCCACTCACCTCACCCACTTATTCATCTACTTCATCCTTGCCAATCCTCCGCCGACATTTTCCACCCCGCCAACACTCACAGCCCTACCTCCTCCCTCGACACCGCCAGCCCCATTCCCTCGCAAGACAGCCCCATCCCTGCTCTCGTGGCCGTCGCCCCATCTCCACTGCACCACACCTAGCAACGATATAGGCAATCTCCCGCCTCGTAAATGAATCCCGTACCTTCACTTCACAAAAAAGGCATAATGAAAGAACAATCGTGTTTAATATCCGCTTCGCCCTGTCCTCAGCTCGAGTGAGCCGAGTCTCTCAAGCGAAGCGCTTCCTATCTACAATTACAATCGCATATCGTAAATCCAATCCCCCCGTCCCATCCGTCTCCCATCGATGAACGATTCAGACATTATCGCCGTCGCGCCTATCCACCCGGTGCTCTCCCCCCTCCTCCCCAAATGCCAAACCCCCCTCGCAGAAGTGATAAATACACATCGCCATGCGCATCTGATCTCGAATCAAGAAGCAGAAAGAAAAAACGCCCGCTGGGTATGCAATGCCGTCCAGAACGCTAGAACGCAAAAGGCCACTGGTGGGGGTGTCTAGATGAACAGAAAAGAATGGTGGTGGTGGGTGCTATTGTACACGGGCTGCGCAGTACGAGCGTCATATCGTGGTAGCTAGCTAGGTAGCAGCTTGTAGGAAAACGTGATTAAAAACAAACATAAGTGGCGTGATGTAGTCATGAAAAGGCATTATGTGAACAAGTCGTGTAGACATGTGAAGCGCAGCGCGAAGCAGGCTGGTATGAAAAACGGTGTAGTATGGTGTTGGTCAGGACTCGGACATCCTGGAGGCGAGTATGGCGAGCGCTATTATCACGCCGATGAGAAGCGTGCCGACTCCGGACATGACGCGGTTTAGGTTGCGCCACCAATTGGCCTTTTGATAGGATTTGTCGATGACGGGGCCGAATTGGTTATCAAAGCGTTGCTCCAGGTCCAATTCGCTTGCGGTTGCGCCTTGGACCTCTTTGGGGTCTGGGGGTAGAGGTAGGACAGATGCGATCATCCAGGCGAGTGGGAAGATAAAGCCCAAGGAGAAAAATACGATCTGCCTGTTTTGACGGCTGAAAAGTGCGGCCCCAAAGTTCTCGTCGAAAGATGGGGCTTTCCACGCGCTGAGCTGGGCTTGGCTTCGATGGTCTGGTCGCAGACGCGGAGTGAACTGCTCCAAGACGTGCCGTCGGGGGCCTCCAACTACGTAGACGTCTTGCTCGATGGGACCTTCGGATATGGACGCAGTTTCCGCCCCCGACACACGTTGGTGCGCTCTCCTTCGCGGATTGTATATGCTGAATGGGAGATTCCCCTCGGACGGGGTATCGGTCCTTCCGCTTTGAGATGTCGGTAACCGGAGACTGGTAGAGGATTCTGAGGCAGATTCTGGTGCACCCATGGACGTGCGCTCGCCGCGCCTGTAGTACACTCTGTTCTCTGATTAGCCCTAGTACAAGATCAGTCACATGCTGTTCATACCTGGCCCATGTTGGGATTGTATTGGCGATGAATGTTGACAAATCGGACTGCGACGAGCTCGGCCTGGAAGAAGTTGTCGATCGCGAATCGCTATCCCATCTCCGTATGAACGATGTCTTCATCTTCAGCGGAGGCGACTGGAGTGGCGAGATGGTATCATGTCGCTCTCCAAAATTGGAGTCGGAATCGGAGTGGCGATCGTCATTCGAAGGTCCAGTTATGGGGGAGAATAGTGGTAACGGGACGGCGACCGACGATTCCGTGAGGTTCGAGGAAATATTGTCGGACGAGGAGACACTGCTAACAGTCTGCCTCCTACGCGGAATGACCGCTCTGCCCGTTGCCGGATAATCATCTTGCGATTGCGATTGCGATCGTGCGCTCAAGGACCGTGAAGCACGCTCAATTGACCGAGAGCCGCGCTCAGACTCCGATGCGATGGTTGAAAGCTGTGAGCTCCACTGGTGCACCTGAGTCCGCGGGGGGTTCATTCGTGACGTGATGGTCGGAAGTTCTTGCGACGAAGCCCATAAGCTGGAAGCAGAAGGCGCGCGTATAACTGGGTAGTTAACTTGTACTCCGGATGCGACGGTTGCTGTTTGTGCTTCATGAATAGTCGGCACGGGTTGTGAGGCGGAACGTGGGCGTTCACTGTTGTAAGAATAGTCTGTATAGGCAAAAGAGTGTGTAGAGGCCTTTGATGTCGGCCGCTGTGCTGCTGCAGTAGTACTAGTCGAAGCCTGCTTCTGATGGTTGGTTCCAGATGATCGTGTATGTTTGTGAGGATTCCCTGGGAGGGTGGCGACGCTGACGATGGAGGAGACTCTGTTGCGATTTGCGTTGTTCTGCACCAATGATTCCTCGCTGTCGGTCGAGGCAAGCGATGCTGCAGATGCGCGTTCTGTCAATGCGTGGCCGTCGGACGGCGCTTCGGAACTGGACGAAGTTGAAGGAGGGACAGCCCGGATGGTCGACCTGAGCGGCGAAGAGGGAACTTCCTGAAGTACCTCGAAGTCCTTTTCGTTTTTAAATGAGAGGTCAGGCGTCGGCGACGACCGGGCTGTGCTGCCTTGGGAGAAGCGACTGGACAACGGCGAAAATGAAGAGGCCACAATAGTGTCCGCGTCTGACGTGTTAGTGGACGTCGAGTGTCTGACATTCTTAGAGTCCAATGGCTTGGGCACCAGGGTGTGGCCTGCGTGCTGGGTTGCTTCAATCTTTGCGACCGTATCTGAAACGCGAGACCCCCTGCGTTCGAACGCATACCCTGGCTTCTTACGAGGCGGTAATATTTGAGAGGACTGGCTGGGAAATGGGTTCTTCGAATAGACATCTGATCCTTGGTCTTCAACTATCCTGATGGTGGGCCCGGCATACTGATTGGTTTGCGAGTTTGAACGTTCGTGCAGAGGTCTGCGGATGGGAGAGACGGTCCTCGACGACGGTGGTGAAAACTTGGGAGCGCGCGCAAGTGGAGACGAAACGGCATTGTCTGAGGCAGAGTTGCGCCGGCTGGCCGAGGCCGACATGCTTCGATGGCTGGTGGTAGTGCGGCCTGGAGAATCCAAATAGTGATGGCGAGGCTGGTTTATCAAATGTCGAAGTGAGACAGCTCATTAAGACTGGTAGGAGATGCGACAAAACGAGGAAACAAGGAATGGGAGAAAACGAGAGCTGCAAAGAGCGACAAGAAGCTATACAGACATGTCAAAAATCGAAAAGAGTGACGATTTGGGGCCGTGATGGCATTAAAGGTTTGGGAAATTCGGACGGCAAGGCCACGGAGTGGGCAGCGCCTGCTGAAATCTTAACAGGAGGGCGCGGGCTCGTCGCGGTAGCTGCTGCAGGTGCAGCTCGCTTCTGTACGTGCCTTGATCCAATAATGCCAGCGCACGTCGACGGCGGCAGGGCACGGATGTGGTAGACGCGACTCTCGTCGGCCTGGCGATGCCGTATGATGATGGCTGTCTTAGGATCTCCCTTCTGGCCTGCGGAGACTGTGGTCTGAACACCGTTCGGGCTGGTGATTTGACCCAGGACTCCCCTCACCCCCAGCTATGCGCCCCTTATCGCGAATCGATAGAGTCGTCGCGACGCGTTGGTGGGCGTTGCAATCAAACGGGAGGGCCACTGACGTCCCCAGCACTGGGCGTGGAGCGGCCTGGTCGACGGTTTTGGCGCACGATGCAGGGGGCCGTTGCTCGTGGTTCGCCGCTCCGGGGGCCGGGATCAGCGATGGAGCGAGGCGGTGGAACGGACGGAGCGGAAAATAATAGATCCTGATGGGACTCGATGTTTGCTGTGTTTGCAGGCGGGCGGGCGGCTATCGATCTCGTATTCTTCAACAATAGCAAGAACCGCGGGGCTCGTCGTTCCCTTAAAGAACACCACCATGGTTCCTTAGCAGCTCCACCCCAGCGCTTTGTTCACCAGACCTCAAAATGCCGCCGCCGCCCAGCTCCTGGAAAGACAGTTTCAGCGCGCTGGGGAGGATGTACGAGAAGCACCTCAAAGGCGGTGAGTAGCTATCCATTGGCCTGCGCGCGCCCGTCTCCTGCTCCACCAGCCGATTTAGACGCCCGCGCCGTGCACACCCGCTCCACCACCTCCGCTAGAACCTCAGATTCTGTGTGCACCGCTCGAGCATGTCTGACGTGTGGCCAGCTCCCAAGCCTCCCGCCGTTTCTCCCACCGCCGCGGCCCTCTTGTCTGTGCGTCCCGCCCACCATGTCTATACTCGTCCGCCTATCGTGCGCCGCATATTCAGGGAAACTGCACACGACTGACGACTAGTTGCAGGTCTTCTTTACCGTCGTCTACGTGTTGCCCTTCTACCTGTCCTCTGCTACGCGCCCGTCTCCCCAGCTGACGCGCGATGCGCCCTCTTCCATACGCGCGAGGGTGAGAGCTGTCACCTCGTCGAGTATCCTTAGTGTAGCCTTGACCGTCCTCGTGCTGTACCGGACTGGCGATCTTTCGGCGGCAGATATTCTCCGATTGCTCGGCGTGTGGCCTGTCTCGCCCGTTGATTCCGCAAAGACCATCTTGCTCGTGGCTATACTGTTTGCGGGGCCACTGTTTGAAAATGGCATTGTAGATGGGGCATGGAAAGACTGGGTGAGGGGTAGAGATGTCTACCAAACCCTCAGCAGCTGGATTGGGTACAGGAACTATGTTGTGGTACGTCAATTGCTCCACCCAGATAAATGCGGTATACTGAACAGCATAGGGTCCCGTCAGCGAAGAAATCATATGGCGCGCATTGATCATCCCACTTCACGTTCTGGCAGGTTTCTCCTCAAAGAAGATCATCTTCCTGACTCCGCTCTACTTCGGCATCGCACACGTCCACCATCTCTACGAGTTCCGCTTGACCCATCCCAAAACCCCGCTGCTCCTCGCTGTACTGCGCTCGCTCTTCCAGTTCACCTACACATCGCTATTTGGCTTCTTCGCTGCCTTTGTCTTTATACGCACAGGCAACGTCTACTCGGTCATACTCGCCCATAGCTTCTGCAACTGGATGGGCCTGCCGCGGTTCTACGGCAGGGTGGGTGTGCAAGCTGGTGAGCCAATTGGACCACCAGGCAAAAGCGATGGACAGCCTGATGACGAACATGTACACGGACCTGCATGGACTCTGGCATACTATGTGCTCCTTGTGGTGGGCGCTGTGGGGTTCTACTGGCAGCTTTTTCCACTAACGGAGAGCTCGCATGCTTTGCCCGGTGCTCCAAAGAGATAGACATCATGTAGTCAATACTACCGACCAATATCGTTCCGGATAGAACATGTACCATGCATTGTCTGTACAGCTTTAACACCGGCTTACGGTCATTGTAAGTTTGAGGACCTCAGAGGTAAATCTTTACCCATTGCTTCCATTGGACAAGCCGTGAACCTCTTCGCCCGCCACGAGACCCCTTTTCACTTAGCCGTTTCTTACTTTGGCCCTAATTTTCGTTTGATGCGTTTTTGCATCTCGCCTGGAACTCATTTTGACGACGCTAGGTATTTGCGACGCTAGGTATCTAATGCTGCTAGAGGGTAGGTCCCTGTGAATTCCACTTTGATGAAGTTTCGGCTTCACAGTATTTCAGCAAATCGTGACACTCGCGGCCCCAGCTAGACGGCGACTATACTCTTCGAAAGTCACGGCTTCCTCCTGGGGTCATACCAGGACACCCTATCTCGGATCAGTCCAGTCTCACCAAGACAAATCAACATCGAGGACGGCTTGATCGAGATCATCATTATTGTTATACTTTCAGCTCAGCGCTCGCGCTATGACTTCCGCCGTACAATCGCCCACCAATTGTCCTTGTCATACCCCGCCTCGACCGTCTCCCCACCCGCCTCTTCGATAATCTCCTCCAACTCGCCTTTCCGATACAAGTGATAATACCGCAGGAACGTCTTATCCTGAGGCTGTTCAGACGACTGCTCGCCCTCCTCGGATGCTTCCTGAGATCCCCGCGCCTTCTTCTTCTTCGCTTCTTTCTCCTTCTTCGCCCGCATGACCCACGGCACCATGACGTCTTGCTCATTCCCCTCGTCCCAGCCTCGCCTGCTGTCCTTTTGCTCCAGCGCCCACACGTAGATCAAGGCTCGGCCCCCACCCGCCGGCTCAGCCGCTGACGGCGGCCGCAGAAGCTCGAGGATGGCTTTCACGGCTTCTACTCTCCGCTCTGGGGTGGATATGTGGTGAATGACTGCGATTGAAATGGCAAAGTCGAAGCTGTGCCGTGGGTGTGGGAGATTCATTATATCTGCTACTATACTCGCATGAGGCTGGTGTTGTCTTGCGATCTTCACAAGGTTGGTTGACCTTGCCGTATGTCAGTAGCTTCCCGCAGAGGTGACTGGCTGGGGGACAAAGCACCGATCTGAGGCCACGATGAAAACGCGAGGATTTACGGTGAGGTACTTCCCGTTGCCGCAGCCGACGTCCGCGCCTACGGCTCCGTCGGGCAATTCTTTGAGGAACTTCTCGATTATGGGCCAGGGCTGGGTGGCATTAGTCATGGGCGAGGGGTGCAGGGATGACGCACACCTTGTAGCGGGTGGCGGAGAAATGTGAGGCTATTTGCTCGTAGACGGTGTGCACGTGCTCTTCCTCGTAGGCAGCGCCTTGGGACTCTGCGTCAGTCATTTTGGATGAGATAGTAAGGCATATACGTGCGTGGTGGAAGATGGAAGAGGTTGATGACCGGCCAATTGGCGGTGGTGCCAAGACGCTAAGTGGAGATTGGGTGAACTTCGAGCGTGTGGGAATGGAGTTTTGCTCTTACTTTGCTACCACTTAATGAGATTGGTACGAGGTATTAATATTACAACAACAGCTAGGCAAAAAGAATGAACATAAGCATGAAATACATCGAATAAGTGCGACTTGGCAACTCTCACCCCTCAGAGAAGCTCTTTCAGCATGCGTTTCGTGGGTGCTTCGACGGCCGGCGCTTGTTCGTCCATGATATATGTGAGCGTATACACTTCATATCCCTCGCCTTCGGTTCTGCGATTGCTCTGAGGATTGGCAATGAATTGCTGGTCACTAATACGTTCCACCCAGTGGTCGTCGCTAATGTTGTAGAAGTTGCCTGGGCCGCGTACACTGGCGATGTAGTGTCCAACAATCAGCGACTCTCCCGAGTGCGATACGATAGCTGACAATTGATACGTCAACGGCGCCTCACTCTCCTGGTACTGCCCGAGGTCCAAGTGCTCGTCAATTGCCAGCGTATCAAACCTCTTAGTGCCGGTGCCCTCCTGTGCGATGAGAAGTCTGATCTTGAGTACCCTTGGCGCTTTCCTTAAGACTTTACGGCGGGATTGCGGTGGGCCGTCTTTTCCCTTGTACTTAGTGCGCCGCATCCTATGGCAACGTGGAGTTTCGCAATGGTACTCTTCAAGTGGTTCGACTGCGAAGGCATGGTGGATTGCGTCCACAAGGCTATTGGGCATATCTTGAGGGAGAGGGACGATGAGACCTGTTACAGGTTCGACAAATCTCTTCCGCTCAACGCCACACTCGGAGCATGTGTCAAACGGTACGATCTCGACTCCAAAGATGGCATCGAATTGCTTCTTCCACTCGCTGTCTCCTGCGGCAAGGCCATGCTCGCCACTGAGCAAGAAGAATTCGTAAAAGTTGTTTGCGTCGTCTTGGAAGTATTCTTCGAAGACTCCACTATCCCACGCAGCAGTCTTGATACCAACAAGATGGTCGTTCGTTTCTTGAATTGGCTGTGCCGGAGGGAGAGGTCCCCAGTAATCTCCAACCAGGCCTTTCATGTTACACTTGACGCAATTCTCTCCGCAGGTTGCATCTTGAGTGTGCGTCCGGATCCAGTTCAAGAAATTGGGCTATGCATGAAAGTCTGCAGTACTGAGTTGATATAGCAGTGGCTATGAGGATTTTCTATGCCTCGAGGGTGGTGATTTGCGCGTGGGCGACGATTTCCATCGAGACTCAAGGGGAGCCAATCTTTGCTCATAGTGCTGGCGATTTCGTCGCGCTCTGCTTGGATAGCGGTACGTCCGGATCCATCCAAAGCAAATCGAAAACCTGCGCTGCGCAGAGGTCGTTGTGTAGAATGCGCTCGTGCGATCAGCCCCGGCCTATTTGTGGGTCGATTTGCAGGTTTGGCCTTGCTTGCCTTTGGGGCCATGTTGGGCAATGTCTTTCGATAATATTCTTCGCGATGCAGTGTATGGTGATCAGAGTCCTCGAAACGATGTCGAAGTATGAAAGAAGACAGGTAGGAGTTTGGGTAGGATGAGTCGTGGACGAACCCAAAACTCGGCCGGACAGCTTATAACGTCTGTCTGTCGAAAGCGATGAACTGACAGCTTCGTATTGTCAAAGAGCATTCTTTTTGAGTGATACATTGTTCAATAGCGCAACCACACAAGGAGACGACGGGCAAACAAGGTGCTGGAATTGTTAACGAACTTGATTGATAAATTTAGACCAGATCAAAGACACAATAACAACAATGTTCTCACGTCGGTCTGCTTCACTCTCGTTCACTATTGTTACCTTGTGCAGCATTGTTGGCGAGGCTTCCACGAATCACTCACTACCCTATGACGCAATAGGCTCACATTGATCTTGTCGATATTGTGTTTGCTGGAATACAATCAGCTACGTTCTGGTGTGTACAAGTTCCTACAATCACAATTCTTGCATGTTTTGCTCGGGGATGATAGCATTTTCGATTTCAGTATGAGTGAAGTAGTCCTGGGAGTTATAACTGTGTTCTACTGTGCGACATCACGATAAATCACGATCTTATTTCAAGCCTTGAAGTGATATGTGCGGAATTGTGAATTGATCTATAAAGGTGCTTTGAACAGCTATTAAATATCAAATTGAGTATTAAAAGACTGAGTAAACAATTACAGAATTGAACGATTACTTTATCCTACCTTTTAAATATGTCTTCAGAAAGCTCAACGTAAAGGCCTACCGTGGTCCATGTTCTCGAAGGTATTGCTCAAGAGGAGCTTCATCCCGTATGTAGGTCAAGATATAGGCCTGGAATCCAGCGGATTTGAACCCTGGAGGTCGCTGCGGATTAGCCGTAAAAGCTGCTCCGTCGATCTGACCCACCTGCCTATCGTTGATGTTGTAGTAGGGATTCGCGCCTTGACTGCGTACACTGGCAACATAATGGCCAGCGTTAGCGCGCGGTCCACTATGCGGCACGACAGCTGAAAGCCTGTATTTCAGAGGGACACCTTTGCACTCCTGATACTGCGTGAGATCCAATTCCTCCCCAATCTTAAGTGCATGCATGTTCTTTTGGTAGGTGTTGGTAACGGGGTCGTGATTGAAAAGGAGTAGTGTCACCCTTAGTATCCTGGGTGCAGCCCTTAAGACCCAAAGTTGATCCTTGACCGTGTTGGCCCCATTGCAGATATCGGAGTGGCACGCGGATTGCGGCCCTGGATCGTTGCGAAAATTATACTGAATTGCATCGTCCACGGTGTTGTGCTGGGTCAGAACGTCAATTGCAATCCCAACGTCGGTGTTTTCCCTCGACTCAGTCTCGACACCGCAGACTTGACAGGTGTGAAATGGCACAAGGTATACCCTGAAGAGAGCGTTATACTGTTCCGTCCGAAGTTGGCTTTCGAACTCGGCAAGTTGATCAAAAAGAAAACCCATAGCTTCGGTCGCATCTTCTTGATGCCTGGGATTGAGCGTAGCACGAGTAATCTCAAATGCGGCGGTCTTGATACCTTGTAGAAACTGTGAGTTTGACCGGATAGGAATAATTGGATCGGTAGGACCCCAGTATTCCTCGACGAGGCCTTTCATGTTGCACCCCACGCATGGTGGTCTGAGGTAACCCTCTTGCATCGTATCATTGACACGTTCAAACCCCATCCCCCCACATTCAGCTGTTCTGGTGTGCCCGCGAATCCAGTGAAGAAATTGAGGCATCTGCATGAAAGCTTGGAGAGAGCCATTCCAATAACAATGGTTCCCAGGATTGACGATGCCGCGAGGCCTGAGGTTGGGACGCTTTCGAGCCTTTTCCGCTGCGCCGAGATTATCGGGTAGCCAGTCCTTGCTCATTTCGTTGGAAATGTCATCCCGTTCTATTTGCATAGCTGTACGTCCTCTGCCATCGTTGGTGATCAGAAAACGACTGCCTGCGCTGCGTGTAGACCGGCCCGTACGGATAGCGCGTCGACGACCATCTCTCTCCAATTTGCGTTTCTTCGATGCAGCCGTCTCCTTTCTGCCTTTATTTGCAGCTGGTTTTTTCTGGATCCGAGGCTGTGGATTCTGGACTGGTGCATTCTGGGCGGGTACATTTTGAGCGGGTGCATTTTGAGCGGGTGCATTTTGAGCGGGTGCATTTTGAGCGGGTGGGTTCTTGGGGACTCTCTTCTTCCTGTATGTAGTTTTCGTTCGAGCCATTGCAGCAAGATTTCAGCACAGAGAAGTTGTAGGGACCTCAAGTGAATGAAGGACGATACGTTGTAAAACGAATGATTGTATAACAATTGTATGTGATCAATAAGAAAGTTGTACAATGTAGAATAACTTCAGTGGTAGAGAAAAAATCCAGCCGTCCGTCCTCACATAGCTTTATAAGTACATTGATTCTTGAGATGGATAGACGTTGGCGTCGAGTCAACAAAGAATGATGAACAGTAGAAAAATCGAAGAACGCATTGTTCGGACTGTCAATGGATTGGGAACTATGTTTGGCTCCGATCAAAGAAAGCCAACAGAATGGCTTGCTCATGGAATTGTGCTTGCAATCTTCTTTGTCGCCTTGTGTCGAGCCATCAGACAGCCTCGCCGAAGTCGCATTCCTGTGTGCAGTCCTCATAGTGCATGATGTGAGGGGCTCTTACCTACCTCGTGACTTTCGGGGCTGCACGCATCCTCTTCACAAGCTCAATAGTGGCAAAAACACGAGGCGAACGGCCAATCATGACCTGACCACGTTGAGCAACATTTGGTTTGGCAACTATATATACTCGTGTTGAGCAAATCATGCTATTACACGCTGTACACGCTCCATCTTGTCCCTTATGGCCACAAATCAGAGGCAGTAGTATGTTCCGTATATCAGTAATGTCATCCTTATATAGTGACTCATGTTGAGGCGGGTCTGGTCTGTGAAAGACCTCTGTTCAGCAGAACACGGGATCACTTGGTTCTTCATATATAGGTGCTTTTAAAGTAATTGATTGATTTTTCTCTTTTTGAAACGATGTCTAAAAGCTCGAATTGATCGTGATTCACCTCATCTTCACCTTCTCCTCCTTCCTCGTTGTGCAGGGGTCTGTAAATTCCTCACCTCGCGACTATTCTCTCTGTTCAAGTCTCTAGTGTACGTCAATGTATACACCTGGTATCCGGTTAGCCTCGCGGGTACAACTTGAGGATTGCTCAGAAACTGCCCCCTAGTAAGAACGCGCCTATTAGGGTTGTTGATGTTCCAATAGCGATTCGCACATTGGGGGTGGCTGCGGACGCTGGTAACGATCTGGTCAACATTGAGCGATTGTCCGCTGTTCGAGATTACACTCGACAATGTATAGCGCAACGGCACTGAGTCGAATTGCTGGAATGGGGTAAGATCGAGTTGCTCGTGTATAGTTGGCCCTTGATATATCTTCTGTCCGTTGTTGTCGTAGATCATTAACTTGACTATGAGCACCCGGGGTGCTGCCTTTATTTCCAGTCGCCTGAGCTTGTTTCGGTTCTCGTTCCTGCAATCTGCAGATCCGCATGGAGAGTTCACCGGATCCTGTGCGAATATTCTGGTGATCTCCTCGGTTATGGTCCTTGCGGTTGGATTCTGAATGGGGATTTCTATTACCACTCGGGATTGTCCTCTAATGCCGACTCGAGCGTCGGCTTTACAGGTTTGGCACGTCTCGTAAGGTTGGTAGCTCATAGTGAACATAGCTTCCAAGGTTTCGTTCCATCTGTCGTTATGATCTTCGACTAGTTCTTCGATAATCCATCGATAGAATTCAAGGGGATCTCCGGGTACGCCGTTGTAGAACCTGCCGCTACGCCACGAGGCTAGCTGAATGTTAATTAAATATGGAGCTGAAGGATGAATCGGAGTGGTCTGACCTGTGACACCCCAATAATCTTGTGAGAGATCTCTCATGGAGCATATCATACAATGTGGAATCATTGCACATTCCGGCGTTGTGATGTGACGGTTGATCCATTGGAGGAAAATTGGCACATGCATGAGGGCCTGAAATACGGAGTTTTGGTAGTCCCTACCAGCCCATATCCCACGGGGTTCCAGATTATGTGCTCCACGAAATGCCGGACCGCTTAGCCAATTCGTTCGTATGAGTTCAAGGCTGCCATCGTAAGCTCTCTGCTCAGGATGAATCTCCCTAGGGTCGAAGAATCTGAACTCTTGCCCTAATTCCTCCATAGCCATTCGTGTTTGACGTGTAGTGTATCGCCTGCGGGTGGGAACTTGTCGAGGCATTGCTGCGATACTCCGGTATACTACGTTGTGAGACTCGTACCAATTGATCTTAGAGTAAATGGATTTAATGGAAATGTGAAAATAAAAAGTTTGTAAATTTGGGAGATGTAAGTTGTAACATTTGATTTGCAGAATTTACTTCCAGCCGTCCGCACGCGTCTGATCATAAATACGAGCAGCTAGAAATCCAGCAGAGGACGATGCCAGACAAACAAAGAATGAAACCAATGTATGATGCATTGTTCTGCTTGAATTTATCAAATTTGGATACACCAAATGGGCTATGTGGAAGTCCTTGTTACCATTGTCAAGTTCAGACAAAGTCAAAGAAACAAGCAAGAATAGCTTTGCCAAAAGCTACACATGGTGTCCTTCTAGCCAGGACTACACGATCGTTGCATCTGTCCTGATTTGGCCTGCGTCAACATACCAAGATAGGGCTGTCACAATCCGCTCGCTTTTTTCCAAGGCGCAATGGAAAGGTTTGTATGTACCTTGTCCCCTCGATTTTGATCTACACGTAAGACACAGGCAGCATCCAAGTCCATATGCATGCGCAAGTGGCTCATTCTTTGTTTTTCTCGACAACGACAGAGACATCATCGCTATCAATTCCACACTTTCTTAGACTATTGTTCCGCAATTCTGCACGCTATGTCAGAGTGTTACCAAACGCGAACACGTATTATGCCCGCTCCACATCACAAACAATCCGCATTAATTTAGCTATTTATAACTAGCCCAGTAACTTACGAGATTTGCACTCATATCTTCCGATTCCTTTCCTCCCGCTATGCAAAGTAAATTCCAAGCCAATCCCAAATTTTCCATCCCTTATATCTGAACTTCCAACACATTCGGAAACCCCTTCTTCGAAGACCCGTAGATAGCCATTGTTAACACCTCCTTCACTCTCCCTCCTACCCCCCCTCCTGCACCTCCACCCACTCTACAACCTCCCACCACCCCCTCCCCTCCTTCGCCTCCACCTCCCACTCCCTCGCCCGTCGGTACGGATTCGGCTCCCCCAAATACCCCTGCCACTGCCGACCCACAATCCAAAGATACCCTTCTACAACCTCACTGTAAGATTCCGCGCTTCCTTGCCCACTCGGCAAGCCTCCGGACGTGTCGATGGTGCGTCCAGAACCCAGGTTCGCGGCGGTTCTCGATGTATATAAGTGTGAATTGGGTGAAGCCATGTACGGCAGCAGCGGGAGCGGTTTCTCCTCTCGTGCCTTGGGGCCGTTGCGGATAGTAGGGTGAGGGTAGCGCTTGTGGGGGCGTTTGTAAAGGGGTGGAGGGGGGTGGAGACGTGCTGGGTGCGTTGTTAACATCATTCCATGCAGATTATGGAGAGGGGAGGCTTACTTGGAAGCTGTTGTAGCTTGGGATTTTCAACTGGTTCTCGTAAATTAGATGAGTTTGACGGTGCAGTCTAGATTGCGATGCTTGAAATGAGATACTGGAATTAATTACTTGCGTTGAGATCTAGATGCTGAGGTAGAGACACAGACCACTTGAGCTCAGAAAGTGGCAATGGAAGCAAAGCGCGCGCGTGACCAATCGAGTGGAGTGCTTTATTTTTAGCAGACGACATTTGAGGTTGTTCTTTGAGGTGAGGGTAGCGCTTTGTCGGGCTATGTGTTGCGAAATAAGGAGGCGTGATATGAAAGGAGGACAAAGGTGGACATGGAACTTGGACAACTTGATTGATAGGAATAAAGGAATAGAACTTGAGCATGATTTATAATGCAATAGACAATGACGCTTGTGGGCTGTGAACGGCGTCCAGTCTCTCAGTCAGCTTGAGGCGGGGGACCATCTGAAGTCCGGAAACAATGTATTGTATGCTTCTCAATGCCACTCGTAGGGGTGATCCCAATAATCGACTGAATCATACGGATTAGGGAAGTATTCGGGATCATCCCCGTATACGCGGTTCCACTCATCTCGGGAAATTGCACGTAACTCTGCTATCAGGCCGACGACACTAAGAGGACTGGGAAATGAGTGCCTCCTGGCAGGGCTGTTACTGTCTGGGGTATCGCGAGCAGGTTCATACTCAGTTGTAATATCGCTTGATGGGCCCTCCTCGACACGGTCGTCATCCGTTGGCGCTGGTGTTGACCCTCGTCGTCCTTGCGCAAAAGCAGCGGCCGATGAAAGCTGTTCTAGGCTGACAAGGTAATTAGGAACGCTAGATAGACGAGGCCCTGGTGGTGGATCATTGGGACTTGATTCTGGTGGGTTGGCAGTTGACGCAGAGGCTTCCGTCTGGACTACCCCTTCTTGATCGCGTTGTTCATGCTCAGGTACTGGTATTGTATCTGTCACTCCGTCGTTACCGAGTGTGGGCGAATCGCCCGGAGTATATCGATGGTCATCATTGTCGCTGTACTCCTCATCATACCCAATATCTTCCGCAATGCCTTCGTCCCAGATCTCTTCTGGAGGCGTAAGTACGTCCCCATCGTCCGCCTCGCTCTGCTCACCACTTGTTGTCGTATCGTGTTCTTCAACAGTCTGTGCTGTAGCCTCGTACATTTCAGCAAATTCGTCGCTCAGATCGTATTCCTCCAGGTCCGACATTTCGATTAGATGGCCGCGGGTTTTGGTGCGCCCAGCGCACTCGCCGCCGTATCGCAGAGATGAGCGCCGAGACTATCAAACACACGAACGAACGGCTTCTTGAGTTCGATAGATGAGAGCTCCGCGGTATAATCTGAGTCTGTATATCCGAGGTTTGACTTGTCGGCGAGTCAGCTCACTGAGTTTCACGCAGTGTATACGTGAGCGTCACTGGTAGGTTCCGCACTTAGAGTCAGTGAATATATAATCGGGCAAGACAAACCTGAGACTTCCTATCCACAACCGACGCTGATACACTGTATCTCCAGGATCTCCGCAAAACCTTGAACAAAGTAGGCCTCCTCCGAAACGAGCGTGCACAGGTGTTAGTATGATACCGAAAATGTTGTGTAAAAGGAGTGGGTGTGGTAAAGCTGTTTGCGCAAGACAAGGTGTACGAAGAGGTAGTTAGTATCTGAGGTAAGACAGACAACAAGTCGAGCTGTTACTGCAAGTAAGCTTGGAAGAAGCGCGTCACCGCAAAGTCAGGCCCGTTGAGGTAGTCGCGGTCGTGAAAGTGGAAGGAGTGATCCATCTGCAATAGCGGTAATGAATGAGTGTAATATTGCTCACCATCACTGAAAGACGTGCGAAAAGTCACTGTGCTCAAACATCTGACTGTGATGTATCAGCATGAGAAATGATAGCGCGACGAGCACCAAGCCGGCTTCCTGGAACATAAAAGACATGGAAAGTACTTCTCTTGCCAGACTAAAACTATGACTGATAATGGTGACGCGCAAGAAGAATTTAATGAACGTTGGTTGCATTATCGGGTGACTCAATTTTTCGTTCAAAGGGAAGTATGACTAGCAAATCTAACATCACCACCCACCATGTGACGACGGCCGGGTTCGCTACTGACGTTGAAATGATCGCGCTTTTACTAAAATTCGTGGGCATTGCCCAAGCTGGAAGTTGGTCGTGCGTGTCGATTTTTCCATTGTAGGCCTATATGTTGTATGTGTGGTATTAGTACAGTGGATTGGTGGTGAGATAGAGGTCCAGTATATCCTGTCATCTAACGTTATTGGTGCGATGTTAATCGTATTGCCCTGTGTAGGTGTCTTTCTTAGACTATTGACATGCCCAAGAAAGCTGTCTGACTCTGACGCAGTTTATAGCCATAAGTGATAGTCGAGAGTTTTGAAGCGATTTTGCCAATGTCGTTTACATAAGCACTTGTTCGTCCTGTCTTGCAGCTGCGGAACGTGGCCTTGCTTCAGCTTTCTCTGGGTAGCGGAGCGCATGCCTTGTATTTGCGGACACCGGCCACATTGCCAATGTGCACTGCCTCTCCGAGACTTTGTGCATCGATGTGGGCCTTGGGGAGCCCACTTGCACCCCACATAATTGCTTGATGCTATCAACAATGCTTCTTTGACATCCAAGAGCATACAGCCGAAGATATGTGCGGATGCGCGTCTTACGACGGTGCGTGATACCATTCCTTCGGTCGAGCGCAAATCGCGAGGCTCGGGGTAAAGGAAGTAGTGCTCTTCATCATCTCAGGATGATTCTCCTGGAAGATTGTTACAGTACTACGTCTTGGTACGTCCTGGGTGTGCGTTCACCACTACTGATGTTAAATCGCTTTTTCGAAAATCTCCGCGTGTCAGTCAGAACGTCCGGGGAAACGGTTGTATAATCGACAACAACAGCGCACTAGATTCCTACCAACGGTAAGTCAGCCCAACATCCAGACCCCTTACCTTCCTAAGCTGCCAAGCTACTCCGAAGCTCTTGCCACGCACTCTTGATGAAGACATCAAACTCGCCAAGGGCGCTCAATCATACGTGCCAACTGTACTACGAAAAGAGGATCCGCAGGTGCCCCGTACTTGGCGATACTCTGGGGAAGTCAAAGCTTTTCAAGTTCCGCGCGCACAGCTGTTTGATGGTTGTAGGGACTACGTGGTCAGTGGTGCCAAGCGACGTCAAACACCAGCTGCCACGGCAATGCTTCACAGACCTTGGCAGATCGCTCTCTATTAGGCTGCATGCTTTCGCCGCCTAGAAACGCCAAATGATTTCTGCAGGCATAGAAGCTTCCGTGGGGCTTCCAGATCGTCAAACCTCTTACAGCGATGCGACTACCGACAGCGTTAAAACTCGGCAAAAGATATGACAATGAAACACATCAAGATCGGCGCTCCGATTGTCGAAGCGAAGGCTGAGGCCACGTCTAAAAGAAATAGACACAATGAAGAGAAGATCATGATACAGTCGAAGTGAAGGGGGCATTGGAAACGCGTTACGACTCGGTATAGCCGTGCTCAGTGTGACAAGCACGCGCGTGCTTCCACCTTCTTGCTTTGCCACGGATGCCTAAGGCAACCCAAGTATCAGCAACCGCGAACTGCATTGATTCTATCAAGCCAAAGGGCCCACGAAATGCTGCCGTATCTTGGCTATTCTCACAAAAGTCTCAGTAGAGCAAGAAGCACAATGGTAGGCTTGGCTTCAAGTGATCGTCAAGCTTCCCCAGACGTTCATGTTACGCCGGGTTAGCGTTTTTGTGCTGTGCTGCTGCCGTGATGCTATTGCTCTAAGGGCAGGTGATCCAGATGCCAATGGTGTCGCAAAATATGCCGAGCCTTGCGGAAGACATTGTTGCGGCGAGGATACCGTCCATGGTCATCAAATTGTGCCTGCGGATCTATTAATGCGACGACGACCGGGAGGATTGTGGCATCATCCGAGACCCTCCTGTTTATACCATGCTGGCGGATAGCATAAAGCATACGATTATTGATTCTTTTGTTGATCGTGTTGGCAATATGCGGGGGATGGTTCATCGCTTGTTCAAGCCTATCTGAGAGGAAAAGTCTGCGACTTTGAAGTTTAATACCCTCGCCCAGCTGTGTCCATCACAATCGATCACGGAGTCTTGATGTGAATTGGCAGTGGGTTGGCGCATTGGCGGATCGAAGATGGACGACTATCGTGTGCTTCCCTGTAGAGCACGTCGGCGTGATGGATTCGAACGTGAGTAACCTGCTGAAACCGTGATAGCGAAGTTGCAACGGATGCAAGCACAGGGAGAATTGAACAAGCTTCTTTTGTGTTTCAGCCTGCACCGTACTGCAAGACGAACCGTGTGCAGGGTGTGCGCGAGTCGCTTATCTGCGTTGCAGCCAAGCTTAGAGCAACCGGATCGACCAGCATGGCCCAATTAGGAGGAGGTAAAGCCTCTCAGGAAGGTCACCCTAGCATATCAATTTCTTGGAGGCACTATTGCCGTTGCCATTCCGTGTTCATGAAGAGTCTATGTTGCACAGGCATTATCTGTATTCTCCGGTAGATAGCTTTGTCGGCCGCGGGCGCTGCTGGTGGCTGGACTTCGCGCATGCAGGGCATTTTACGCTAGGCCTATCTCAAGGAAGTCGCAAGTCGACGTCCAGCAATGCCTTGCGCCGAACTCAACATCGCATCAAATCGCAGGGGCGATGGCGCTCAAGTCGACAGGACCTTCGAAACGTAGATCTCGGCGGTGTCTTGCGTGCCACCACCGGCCATCAACGTAAGGGCATCTCAGAAGCAATGGATTAGACGAATCGCGATAGGACAGTTTGACTACCAAGCCCACGGCCAAGCCCTGGCAACTCTATCTGTTTGATGTGCGAGGAGTCGGCGTTCTAACGTATTAGCTCGTGAATCGACGGGCCCCTGTCGAGTATAAATTCCTCATCGAGGTCCAGATGGCAAAATGCTCCAAGGCGGCCAAGCAACATGGATACAACGATGAGGCTGCCCTCCAGCGACGGTGTTGTTCATCTTCATATATCGCCACGGGAGTTCTCGGGCTGTCATCGCACAGCCGGCGGGTCCTCTCATTCCACTCTTGGCAATTGCAACAGGCTCGCGATGTGGTGCTACAGATGCTTGGCGTGGGGACACAAGCAAGATGGCAGAGTTGCTGGGCTTTGAAGTGACGGCGAAGTACCGCACAGCGATGAAACGTGTGCGCGGAGTATGGAGCAGCAGCGGGGTACGCAACACTTGCACGGTGTTGAACCTATGAACTTGGATAGGCACCTTGGACCCTTGTCTGGGGAAAAGGTACGGGCGTTTGCGAAGATCTGGAGTGCGAGGCTCTCAAAGTTTCACGGACGTTGGGGCATGTGACTCGAAACAAAGTTAGCCGTCTCTTGACTTTGCGTGGGTCGCAGCCAAGACGAGCTTTGGAAAATGGCGCTCTTGAGTCCAATGTATCCGCCCGGCTGGACAAGACGGCTGTACGTCGATGTAGATGATCTGAAAGTGAGGTTGCAAAACCGCGCAGTGGAGCGGCCGAGTTCCGTGTGTGTGGAGGTCATTTAGCGGAGCCAAAACAACATGGAGCCGCACGTCGACGGCGCGCGGGCAGAACCGCCCAGGCTGCGAGATGGAGCATTCTTCGCAGGGTTGGCTGACGCGCCATCGACTCTGGGGCAACGCCAAGAGCGCGCGATCCTTGTCGATGCCGCTCGGCCGCTAACGGTCTCGGGGGTGCGCCAGAAAGAGGGCGCGACGGCGGCTTGGGGCGTCGAAGGCGAGGGTGGACGTTCTGGGCAGCTCGCAGCCTCAACTGCTTCACGCCTGTTTGAGCAGCGCGGCGCTGAGGCACAGAAAGAGCCGGGCCAAGCCGTCGATCTGCACAGGCACCTGCCGCCAGCGACAGGAGCACATACCTGCTGGCTGGGCGATCCAAACGAGACGGTGGCATTTGCAGAGGCGCACCCCTACACCTTCACCCACGCACGTCCGCTCCAGGGCCGGCACAGGCTGTCCTAGTGCGTTGCTTTGTGGAAGCCAAGTCTGCAACTCCATAAAGAGGCCTCTACGCCCTCACCAGATTGCCCTCCAGTTGAGTTGTTGCTGTCCTCCCTTGTCTGCCTCACTCGCCTCCCTCTCTGCTCCCGTTACGGCGAGACGGACCCAATTGCAGCTGGGTCTGCATCCCGAGGTACGTACCCATGTCCATCGACCCAACAAACATATCATTCGAGCGCGTCTTCTCCTCTCATCCACGGTTGCAGCTTGGGAGCTTGGAAGCTTCCATTCGGCCCGTGCGCCCAACAACGGAAAAGCACTTTTTGTTTGACCCTGGTAAACATAACTGACTTATTGCATCCAGGATAGACAGTCTCGCGCATACCCCCGTAGAAGCTCCCAAAAGCACCTCCAACGCCAGTATACTGGAGGACTTCTACCAGCTTCGACTAACTTTCGACTACTACGAGAGCCTCCACGGTCGAGGTAAGCCAGCCACCGTTCGCGTCAAAGCTCAAGCTCACCCATGTAGCGCACTAACCACCTCGACGATATGTCGTTTGTAAGTCATCCGCACAGCGACACCCTTGCTAACTGCCAATGAGACGCATCAACTAACCGAGGGGTAGAACGACAAGAGGGAGTATGACGAGAAGGCCTTGCCTCCCAAGGTCAGCCAGCTCGACGATGAAGGCGAGGACGAAGACATTGATGCTCTGATTGAAGAGCTGGAGTCGCAAGATGCTGGTGTCGACTACGACGAAGATGAGGAGATCCAAGCGGGTGCCGCTCGTGTCGTTCCTGAGGAGCTGTTGCAGACTGATGTGCGAATCGGCTTGACTGCCAGCGAAGTCACTTCGCGGCGCAAGAAGTTCGGTCTCAATCAGATGAAAGGTACACATGCCCTCTCAGAGTATATTTCACGCCCGCTAATCTCGCGCAGAGGAGAAGGAGAACTTGATTCTCAAGTTCCTCATGTTCTTCGTCGGACCCATTCAATTCGTCATGGAGGCGGCTGCCGTCTTGGCTGCCGGTCTTCAGGATTGGGTCGATTTTGGTGTCATCTGCGCCCTGCTCCTGCTCAACGCCTGCGTTGGTTTTATCCAAGAGTTTCAGGCCGGTTCCATTGTCGCAGAACTGAAGAAGACGCTCGCTCTCAAAGCCACTGTCCTCCGTGATGGTCAACTTCTCGAAGTCGAGGCTCCGGAAATCGTTCCTGGTGACATCCTTCAGGTTGAGGAAGGTACTATTATCCCTGCCGATGGCCGCATTATCACCGAAGATGCTTTCCTACAAGTCGACCAGTCCTCCATCACCGGCGAGTCACTCGCTGTCGACAAGCACAAGGGCGATGTCTGCTATCAATCCTCCGCCGTCAAGCGCGGTGAGGCTTTCATGGTCATCACAGCCACGGGTGACTCAACCTTCGTTGGCCGCGCTGCTTCACTCGTTGCAAGCGCTTCTAGCGGTACCGGCCACTTCACCGAAGTCCTCAACGATATCGGTACGGTCCTTCTGGTTTTGGTCATAGTCACCCTCTTGGTAGTCTGGATAAGCTCTTTCTACCGCTCCAACGGAATCGTTCACATCCTTGAGTTCACCCTGGCTATCACCATCATTGGTGTTCCTGTCGGTCTCCCCGCTGTCGTTACCACTACCATGGCCGTTGGAGCCGCCTACCTCGCCAAGAAGCAGGCCATCGTCCAGAAGCTCAGCGCCATTGAGTCTCTTGCGGGTGTAGAGATCCTCTGCTCTGACAAGACTGGCACCCTGACCAAGAATAAGCTGTCTCTTGCCGAGCCCTACACGGTATCGGGTGTAGATCCTGAAGATCTCATGCTTACGGCCTGTTTGGCTGCATCCCGCAAGAAGAAGGGTATCGACGCCATCGACAAGGCCTTCCTCAAGAGTCTGCGGTATTACCCGAGGGCTAAAAATGTGCTGAGCAAGTACAAGGTCATTGACTTCCACCCGTTTGACCCCGTTTCCAAGAAGGTCCAAGCCGTCGTTGAGTCTCCCCAAGGCGAGCGCATCATTTGTGTCAAGGGTGCTCCCCTGTTCGTGCTGAAGACTGTCGAAGAGGACCATCCCATCCCCGAGGCTATCGACGAAGCATACAAGAACAAGGTTGCCGAATTCGCTACGCGCGGTTTCCGCTCTCTAGGTGTCGCTCGCAAGCGCGGCAACAACGGCTGGGAAATCCTTGGTATCATGCCTTGCTCCGATCCTCCGCGTCACGACACTGGACGCACTGTCAACGAGGCCAGGACCCTCGGTCTCTCCATCAAGATGTTAACTGGTGATGCTGTCGGCATTGCCAGGGAAACTTCTCGCCAGCTCGGTCTCGGAACGAACATCTACAACGCTGAGCGCCTTGGCCTTGGTGGCGGCGGTGAAATGCCTGGCTCTGAAGTCTACGACTTTGTAGAGGCGGCTGACGGCTTCGCTGAGGTCTTCCCTCAGCATAAGTACAATGTCGTCGAGATTCTCCAACAGCGTGGCTACCTTGTCGCCATGACAGGTGACGGTGTGAACGATGCCCCTTCGCTGAAGAAGGCTGATACCGGTATTGCCGTTGAGGGCGCATCTGATGCTGCTCGTTCTGCTGCCGATATTGTATTCCTCGCTCCCGGTCTCTCTGCTATTATCGATGCGCTCAAGACTTCGCGCCAGATCTTCCACCGCATGTACGCATACGTCGTCTACCGTATCGCATTGTCGCTGCATCTGGAGATCTTCCTCGGTCTATGGATCGCCATTTTGAACACGTCGCTCAACTTGGAGCTCGTTGTCTTCATCGCCATCTTCGCCGACATCGCCACCCTCGCCATCGCCTACGACAATGCCCCTTTCAGCAAGACGCCCGTAAAATGGAACCTGCCCAAGCTCTGGGGAATGTCTGTCCTGCTCGGCGTTGTTCTTGCCGTGGGCACCTGGATCACCCTCACCACCATGTTCGCCCATCAGACCGACGCCCTCGCAAACGGTCAGGCCGTCAGCGGCGGTATCGTGCAAAATTTCGGTGTCCGCGACGAAGTCCTCTTCCTCGAGATCTCCCTCACAGAAAACTGGCTCATCTTCATCACGCGCGCCAACGGACCCTTCTGGTCCTCGATCCCCTCGTGGCAGCTCTCCGGCGCCATCCTAGTCGTCGACATCCTCGCGACCTTATTCTGCATCTTCGGCTGGTTCGTCGGCGGCAGTACGAGCATCGTCGCTGTGGTACGCATCTGGATCTTCTCCTTCGGCGTCTTCTGCGTTATGGGCGGCATTTACTACCTGCTCCAGGGCAGCCAGGGCTTCGACAACCTCATGCATGGGAAGAGTCCTAAGAAGGACCAGAAGCAGCGCTCGTTGGAGGACTTTGTCGTTAGTCTGCAGCGGGTGTCGACGCAGCATGAGAAGAGCGCGTAGTATGTTATGTTGAGTGATTGATACCCCCAAAGAGCTTTGCTTATGATGTGATATTGGCGTTAGGGAAGGAGGCGTGGATTCTATATTCTTTTTGTCGTTATATACCTGCTGTGCTGTGTGCCTAGGCAAGCTGCTATGGACAGCGAATTAAGTGGACATGAGGACTTTGCTGCGTGTCGGTGGGGTTGCAATGTAGGATACATGGGTGTACAATCGATTTCAAATCATTCATAGACTGTACACTACGCGTGCCTACGTTGGTGTAGGGGCCGATATCGTCGAAGACGCCCTTTGACTCACCTATGAGCCCGTGCAGACTGGCCATCGCATCCTGGGACCAATTTTGACCCATGCAAGACAACACACTTATACTGATTGATTCTAGGTACCTGTTGACCGGAGAATCTTATATCCCTCAGCCGAATTGACAAGCATTTAGCCACACTTATGAGTTAATTCTCAGAGCTCCGAAGTCCGAAGGTGTAAGATGATTTCGGGTGGCTACATAGCTTTGATTCTAAGTGAATACATTATGACTCAGCAAGTTCTGCTGGCCACAGAGGCCGCGCGGACTCTATTTTAATCAAAGGTCATGTAATCACCAAAAATATTGGTAGGTGACATATAGAACTTACTGTACAATGAACATCTAAAGTTCCAATGTAATACTATATCGTGGGTGCTCACTCATAGGAGGTGCTATCACCAAAAGTCCGAATGATTCTTTCGCCCACTGTGGGCCCTGCCCACAAACATGGGATCCACTCGCGCAACTTAGCAATTCGCTAGATTATGCAGGATGTATCGTTTAAAATGCATGAACCGAAGAGTCGCAGCCATGCTTTCCTAGGATAGAGCTACTTGCCCTTTGTCGGCGTGCATCACGTCATTAGTAGCGTCCACACCCCACCTTCGGCCATCGGCAACGTTCCGCCCTCAGTATGAATTCATAATACAGTACTTACCCCTGTGCTTTCCTTGAGTCACAATTGCTGACGTTCATCTCCGATTGCTCTCCGACATCTCCCATAAAGCACCAATATATTCTGCATGCTGAAGTGTGTGCCTCGGTCTGTCCTGCGTCACTCATCGATACTCCCCCACTTCCCTGTACTCGCGATATCCTGCAAACGCGCCGAGTTAATCCCAGTGATATCAAGCAAAAGAAGCATCACCAAGATGGCCAATCTGAACATCACAATTCCGGCCTTGAAGCTTAACGATGGAGCCTCCATTCCTATGCTTGGATATGGCGTTGGTACGGCTTGGGGAAAGAAGGAGGAAGGAAAGGTCGATCAGGCGATTATTGACGGCGTGAAGACTGCTATCAAGCTTGGATACTACCATCTTGATGGCGCGGAGTGTGAGTCGTTCTGGAATTTTACACAAAAGCCTACCGTCAATTGACCATTGTGCAGCATACAAGAATGAGACTGAGCTTGGCCGGGCTATCAAGGAGAGCGGCGTTGACCGCAGTAAGCTTTTTGTCACCACCAAAGTATGGGAACCTACAGGCCAAACGGGTGACATTGAGCGGGCGCTCAAAGAGAGTTTGAAGAAACTCCAGCTGGACTACGTCGACCTGTGAGTCTTGTCCCCGTTTTCCCTTGTGTACGAAGCTGACTTCCGCAGCTACCTCATCCACTCACCTTTTTGGGCGAAGTCGGAGCAGGATCTACAGAATGGCTGGGCTGAGATGGAAGCGCTGCAGAAGGCTGGTCTCGTGAAGACAATCGGGGTCTCCAATTATCGACCCCAGGACCTTGATGCCGTGCTAAAGACCGCCAAGGTCAAGCCTGCCGTCAATCAAATTGAGTTCCACCCTTACCTCCAACGCCTGGAGCTTTTGGAATACCACAAGAAGCACGGAATTGCGACCACGGCTTACGGACCTCTCACCGCAGTCACCAGAGCAGCACCCGGCCCGGTCGACGACGTTATTGCTGGTCTCGAGAAGAAGTACGCCGTTAGTGCAGGCGAGATCAGTCTACGATGGTGCATCGATCAGGACATTGTACCCATCACGACTTCAAGCAAAGAGCAGCGACTCAGCGATTACCTAAGGGCCTTGACTTTCAAGCTGAACCCCGCTGAGATCAAGCAGATTAACGAGGCTGGTCAGCAGAAGCACTTCCGGGGTTTCTGGGGGAAGAAGTTCGAGCCTGACAGTCGTCTATAGATAGGTAGTTACAGAGTTCGAGTAATCAATTGGGATTGGATGATCCGAGTGTAGGACAGTGTATAGCATCAGCCGAATACACGTTGAGGGCCCCGTAAAAAGGGCGCAATGCAGATAGAGAGAACAAATACTCTAAAATATATACGTATCCATAAAATTACCTCCCACAGTGCATAGTGATAATCAAGACCCGAGATGTGATCAAGTAGGAAGGAAGGGCTCGAGCGAGTCCCCAATTCAAGTATCATGTGACGCCAAGCCGCGAGTCGGGCAGGCGCTACCGACGCCAAATTCACCTCGCCCGCTCCGCTGTCCACACCTTCAAAGACCCCCAACCACTCCGCGACCTTGATCGCGCAGTCGCCGCGTCACTCCCGATATAGTCCACGGCCCGGTTTGTTTACCGTCTCCAAGTGCCTGCTCGTAGGCTACCTGAACATCGAACCTAACCTTCGCCGCGTAGCGGGCTGCTGTCACTCGGAATGGCGACCCCCACCGCCATGTTGCCGAACGGTTCTGCTACCGCTCCTGGCTCTAAAAAGGCGTCGAAGAACGCGTATCGTCGGGCCAAGAAGAAGGCACAGCGCGCTGTATGTTTTCCGGCACCAGCCTACCCTACAGCAGCACTAATCTGCCAACAGGAGACCCCATCTGAGGCCGGCGACTCTGCGCGTGAGAGCGAATCTCCTGCTCCCGACGACAAGACCAATAACGATGAACAGGCGGTCCGATCCGCGGACCTTCTGAGCACTGACGACTTCGCCAATACTTATGATCTTGATAACCCACTATTCGAGCAGTACAAGAACGTCTTTGAGAAATTCCGCGAGCCCACTGCCGAAGAGACAGCAAAGGAAGAGGATAAACCTGAGATCTACTACGACGACGATGACATTCCCGACGAAGACGATGACTCCGCGAAGAAGATTTCGAAGAAACAGCGGAAACAAATGAACAAGATGTCTGTGGCACAGCTCAAGGCGTCGGTCGCAAAGCCAGAGCTCGTGGAGTGGACCGATCCGACCTCCTCAGATCCTCGTCTGCTGATTGCTATCAAAGGCTACAAGAACGTCGTTCCTGTTCCGAACCATTGGTCACTCAAGCGTGAGTACCTTTCATCGAAGCGTGGTATCGAGAAGCCACCGTTCGCGCTACCCAAATTCATTCAGGAAACCGGAATTTCTGAGATGCGAGAAGCAGTCCTCGAGAAACAAGCAGAGATGACCCTTAAACAGAAGCAACGGGAGCGTGTGCAAGGAAAACTCGGAAAGTTCGACATGGACTATGGCAAGCTCTACGACGCCTTCTTCCGAAGGCAGACCAAGCCTGAGATGACGCGCTATGGAGAAGTCTACTACGAGGGCAAAGAGTTCGAGACTAACTTGGTTCACCTGAAGCCAGGTGTGCTGAGCGAGGAACTGAAGGACGCGTTGGGCATGGGCCCTGGTCAGCCTCCGCCATGGCTAATCAACCAGCAGCGTTTCGGCCCTCCCCCGTCATATCCGAGTCTGAAAATCCCCGGCGTGAATGCGCCCATACCCCCTGGCGCATCTTGGGGATTCAACCCTGGTCAGTGGGGTAGACCACCGATCGATGACACTACGCATCGCCCACAGTGGGGTGGTGATCCTCTTGGCCAGGGTGTTTTGCAGGAGCAGTCCGCTCCAACGCAGCTCGGTGAGCCTGTAGAGCGTAGTATCTGGGGCGTCTTGCGCGCAGAAGGGGAGAGCGACGAAGAAGAGAGCGAGGAAGAGGAAGACGATGAGGAAGAGGAGGAAGATGAAGGTCAGGAGGATGCCTCTGGCATTCAAACCTCCATGACCACTGCCTCTGCTCTTCCCTCAGAAATTGGCGGGACAGAAACCATCGGGGGTGAATTCACGTTGCGCAAACAGCGCAAGGGCATCGAGACCGAAGAGCCCGGTGCGCCGCGTAGCGCCTACCAGGTGCTTCCGGAGAAGAATATCCAGTCTACAGGTTTCTTCGGTGGCGAACATGCGTATGACCTTGATGCTGCACGACGGGATAATTTCGGGGCAGGCGAGCGCAAGCGCAAAGCTGGTGATGTCGATATCTCGGTCGATGTGGACGCTTTGGCGGACAGTGACAAGCTGGACAAGGAGGCTTTGAGGAAACAGTACGAGGCGCAGAGGAAAGCGGAGATGCAGGGACAGTGGCAGAGTATCGATCAAGACGATCTCAGTGAGATGATTGCGGCAGAGTCCCGAAAGAGGCAGAAGAGAGAGGAGAAGGGCAACGATGATCGTCGCTCACGACGTTGAACAGGATAGGTAGGGGACAAAATAAGGAGGACTAGGACTGTAAGATTTGTAAAGATACCCGCATGAAGACAGCGCGAGGATTGGTCGGATTCGAGGCGCAAGGATATCGTGGAGGAAAAATGTGGCAGTTGCCATCAAGAAGCCTCACAAGGGTAAAGACTCCGTTGATGGGGATTTGCGACTTCTGAATCAACTTTGAATGCAAGAACATCGGAAGCATATGGAAGAAGGTATTGCGAACGTTGGTCCGTGTGATGACATCAAGATGAGCTAGAAAGTGAAGATGTGGTGGACATGCACAGGTGCATCGTGGAAATTGACGATGCGCTATCAGGATTCATTCGGACAATCAGGAAGCCTCTGTCTACGTCGAAGACATACAATGAGAGTAGCCCTATCTTGGTTGCTCATTTTCTTAGTTCGGACCGGATCGAGATGTACTGGATGAGACGCTTTCGGCTACGGGGCCTGAGCCGCATCACGTGCAGAGATTCGTCCCGTCGCGTGGGCCCCAGGCTTGGCTTGGCCCTTGTGGAAAGTTCGAATAACCCTGACCTCCGCAGACAAACGAGCGTCAACGTAACAATCACCGCAGCACGACTCACCTCATTGATTTATTATTCCAGTGCAACACACATTCCTGTTCTCGTCTATAATCGCCAGCAGTAATAGGATTGCAAGCTTTCATCATGGATCGTAGGGACAGAGACGAGCGCGATCGCGACCGAAGGTTTGTCGCGCCTAGGCCTTTGATCCGATGCTTCTTCCTGCACTGAACTGAGAAAAGTCTTGATCGCATCATGTGCGCATAGCTAACTTAAGATAGGGACGATAGGTACTCGAACACTTACCGCCCTCGCTCGCCTGGTCCGCGAATCGACAGCTACCGTGCCAACACCCGTGACCGAAGCCCACCGCGTGGTGGTGTTAGTCGTGCTGATACCTATACACCAGGTGCTCGCTCATCTCGCCCGCGAAGCCGCTCTCCAGCGACCTTCCGTAGGCGATCCAGGAGCCCTAGGCGGGACGACGACCGCTGGAGGGCTAGCAGGCCTCGATCTCCACCACGCCGTACATACTCTCCTCGAAGGGATGACTACCGTAATGAGCGCGCAAGGTCGCCTCCTCGGCGGGAATATGATTCCTATACGCGCTCACCTCGCCGCGATCGGTCTCCGCCGCCACGAGAACGGGACCCTTCACCAGCCCGAAGCCGTGCCGCCCGCTCGCCTCCTCGCGCAAGCCGGTACGACGAGCCTCGCTCTCGTGCACAGAGGTACATCAGACAGCATGTATAATTGAAGATCTTCAGCTGACATAGCGTAGCCCTCCGCGCCGATACTCGCCCGCTCGCGACAGCAGAGACTACCGTCGTCGATCGCCGTCCCCTCGAAGAGAACGCGCAGACCCATACACTGCAGATACCTGGAGACGCCGATCGCCCTCTCCGGCTAGGAATACATACGCATCCAACGATGCTTCAGGCAGGGAATCTGCAGCTACCTCGCGTCGTTCATCTCCACCGCCAGTCCACCCTAGCAGGGCTGGGTTGATACCTGATGAGAGGCCCGTGAGAGACCCACTGTCGGCTCCTCGGTCGCCTTATCGCGAGCGTGACTATGACAGAGACCGGGACTACAATCGCGGTCGCGATCGAAGCCGTGATCGAGAGCGAGAACGATCTCCTCCCCGAGTACGCGACGGTCCGCCAACGGGACCTAGGGGAGACCGCGAACGAGATTTCGCACCACCTACTGGACCCTCTTCATCCTACCGCAATGGAGACAGCAGTTATTCGCGCGCCCCTCCGACGGGCCCCTCAAACCGTAGCTTTCAATCACCAGCCATGTCCCCGCCAGCTGGTCCCTCGGGTTCGACTCCGCAGCCGCCATCTTTCCCCCGCAATAGCAGCAACCCTGTTCTTGCTGCGCCCACTCGCCCGAGGGGCGGCGGCCGCGGAAGCTTTGGGTACGATGCACCTCGCGATTTCTCTGGTCCCCCGCGTCGCGGATCAGCTACTTGGGGTGCGAGAGGCGGAGGTTACCATGGAGGCCCACCTTCCGGCCCTCGTGGATCAGGAAGTGGACCAACGCCCTTTGCTCCCCCCTTCCGTGGTTCCAGTAACAGCACTTCTACCACCTATCCGCGCACGCAGCGCTTCGGTGGCCATCTTGACAACTTGCCGAAAGAGATCCCTGGAGGTCAGAAGGCTCCTGAGCTTGTCGACACGAGCAAGATTCTCAAGCTAGAAGAGGAAGCACGCAAGCTGAGGGAGCAGATCGAGGCTAAGGAGGCCTCCAAACGCGCGAGCCTGAGAGAGTGGGATGCTTTGGGCCGAGACGCGGACAACGCGGCGTTACGATCTGAGCTTGCCGAGGAACATCTTCGGTCATTCAACGGGGACAGTGAAGTTGGCGGAGCGGCATTCTAGTAGGGTGCTGGCTGCTTCATATCACCTTAATCCTCATGGAACCTCCTCACTGAATTCGCTAAGATCGACTCTCTATGTACAAAGTTGGAAAAACTGTCACGGCGCTTGCATAGATGTGCAATGGTAGGGATGAGGTCAGCGATTTGTAAAGTATCAACGGCATCTTGAAGACGGAAAGTACTTTGATTATGGGCATGCGGGAGTTTGGCGCTGGAATGAAGCATTTGGCGGATATGCGACTTCGATGTGCTCTGAATTCGAATGAATTGGTACGACTTGGTTAGCTTCAGTTACAATCGTGTTGCTTGGCCCTCATGTTGACTGGCCCTCGCGTTGACTGACGATTGGTGACTGACGATTGGTGGGAGCTCGACTCTAAAAGGAGGCGCAGGTTGCCCGGCATGTAAGCGTGGCTGTGCGATGAAGTAGGAGCTTTCTTATATCACAACAACCCGGGGGTCCTATTCGGTAGTGTCCCACTTGTCAACATCCACCATGTCTTATTTGTCGAATTCTCATCACAATGTCAATTCCGCTCTCAAAAACCCGGAGCCTAGCGCACTCGTTCCTCCATTGCTGGCTTCGCGGCCAGTCAATGAAGAACCTCCATTGCAAAATCCCTTTGAGTTATGTTCAAATAAGCCTGGAATGAGTATGGTGGTGGCTATAGATCCAGTACCATCGTCCTCTATCGACCAAAACCCAGCAATTCGACCCAAATTTGGAGGGAACCCCCAAGCCACCTTGATGGGCCTTCCAGCGGAAATACGTCTCGAAATTTTAGATCACCTCTATCCATCTCGTCTCACTCATGTCTCAATCACAGGCGGAATTCGTCTTGAAGGCGTCGCCCCACTACTATATCCTGTTCCTGTCGGCGGCAAGGGAGTATTACCACGCTACCAAGGAGTAGTTTTCAAAAGCATCTACCCTGAGTTACCACTTCGGCTGTACTGGAGACCATGTCTGTGCCCAGACTTGAACTCTATGACCTGTTCGCGGCCCGTCTGGCTCGGAACGTGTCCGACAGAAGATACCTGCTCTACCACGAACGATATTCTCCGCTATGACTTTGGTATTGCCAGAACTTGCAAGGCTTTGCGTAACGAAGTACGGCATAAGGTGGTGGCGCATGTGTCGATGCCAGGATGCGACGCGGAAACCATCCTTGAGAACCTTTCTGCCGCAATGCTCGAAAGCATTCAACATCTCGTTCTGGCGCCAACGGCATATTACGACAACGATGGATTGACGAATCGCGACGCCACGCTGCTTAGTGTGCACCGGTTGACAACGACGCATCAGCTTGCATCACTTCTTAGTGTGACGATGCAGAGGCGCTCGTTGACAAGATTCGTAGAAGGATTACCTGAAGAAACACAAGTCCAAACACATCACAAGCAAAACCTCGACGAGCGAATTTTCTCGGACGAAGACCTCGCTGATCGGGAACGTGCTACGAACTGGTTTACCAAGCTTGTAAACGACGAGCGGCTTCCCGATCAGTTTAATTTCGCGCTGAGCATGGAGTACTGGCTGGCGTTGCACCCTGGTAGCTCTTTTGGGTTCCATAACGATACGGAGGAGATTGAGATGCTGTGTGTCAGAGCATCTATTCCAAAGCCGGACGGGATTCCACAAGACGAGAAAAGTGCGAAGGTGGTTGAAAGTGTTAGGTCTTCGAGGCATCGAGTAGTGGGAAGCAAACAATATGCAAGGTGGAAGTATTTTTGCGAGTTGCAAAGATATTATAACCTGCGTGATAGATGAACAGTATACATACATTAGTTGCTATGCTCTGTGGCTCCATATCACATCTAGTGTCCGTTCGAAGTCCTGGAGTGCACCGTCTTCGAGATTTTGGGCCATATGACGAGGCGAGACTTGATCAAATGTGTATAGCTGCAATATCCTCAAAGTTTAATTTTAACGGCTTATTGATTAATATCACTCAAGTAGAAGCGACTCAAAAGTAAGGGGTCGTCGATGGACGTGGGCACCCACCTCGCTGACGGATGAAACTGCGGCACTTGCGAACCCCCGATTGGTGGGTGGAGCTGTGACTCGGCCTACCTGCGGCAAAACTATTTTGATAAAGTCAAGCTACTCCACCCTCACCTTGCCTCTGTACGCAACCGTCTATCTCTGCTCTTCGGCTGCAGACATGGTGGGCCAAAAGGTATAGCGACCATATCCGCAGTCCCTTCCACACACTTACACGCGCAGGAACCGCCCAAAACCAGGCCTCGAGCTGCCCCGCGCGGGGCAAAGAAAGCTGCGCCAGGTGCAGCTGGCGCTGGCGCAAATCAAGATGCAGGTGGTGATACGCAGGGGGGAAAGCGCGCGCTCGCAGAAGATGGTATGGATGTGGACCATCCGACCGACGCCGCCGACAAGACGCGCCGCCAGAAAGCACCGCTCAACAGCAGCGCGAAGGACGAATTCGCTGCCATGCTCGAGCCGTTTTACTACGGCAAGTCGCTCACCGACCCAATCGATACTGCGCGCGATAAGTGGAATCTGCTACCGGCATTTCTGAAGGTGAAGGGTCTGGTGAAACAGCACGTTGACTCGTACAATCACTTTGTGGACGTGGACCTCAAGAAGATCCTCCAGGCCAATCGATACGTGCGCAGCGATCTTGATCCGAAGTTTTTGCTGGAGTACAAAGACATTCGCGTACTGTCGCCGAATCGCGCAGAGGAAGACAATCTTAATGGACACTACAAAAGCACAATCACGCCCAACGAGTGTCGACTACGAGACATGACATACGCCGCCCCGATAGTGGTCGATATTGTATACACGCGCGGCTCCAGCCGAGTCAGGAGGAACAATGTGCAGATCGGTAGAATGCCAATCATGCTCAAGAGTAACAAGTGTGTGTTAGCGGCGAAGAACGACAGAGAGATGGCTCTTTTGGAAGAATGTCCGCTGGACCCCGGAGGCTACTTCATTACTAGGGGCCAGGAGAAGGTTATTCTCGTCCAGGAACAGTTGAACAAGAATCGTGTTATTGTGGAGAGCGCAAAAGGCATCATGCAGGCTAGCGTAACGAGTTCGACGAACGAGCGCAAAACGAAAACATACGTTATCCAGAAGAAAGGCCTCATGTACCTGCGGCACAACACGCTATCGGAGGAGATACCAATTGTCATCGTCATGAAGGCTCTGGGAGTGCTCTCGGATGAGGAGATCATGGTCTTGATATGCGGTGATGATGCGGAGTACCAGGACAAGTTCACAGTGAACTTCGAGGCCTGCATGCAAGCTAAGATCTTCACGCAGCAAGCAGCACTGGAACATGTTGGCCACCGCGTACGCTTGACGAAAAAGTTTGGACGAGCTAGAAATTACCACCTCGAAGCTATCGAATGCTTAGCGAACGTCGTCTTACCTCATGTGGCTGTCGAAGGTACAAACTTCCGAACCAAAGCACTGTACATCGCTTTGATGGCACGCAGGGTCATTATGGCTGAAGTTAATCCCAACCTCGTGGACGACCGAGATTATGTCGGCAACAAGCGTCTTGAATTGTCCGGCCAGATGTTGTCCCTCTTGTTTGAAGATCACTTCAAACGCTTCAACCACGACTTCAAGCTAGGCATAGACAAGGTTCTTAAAAAGCAAAATCGCGCCCAGGAGTTCGACGCGTTCTCGCACATTGGCGCCCTCAAGAACCACATTACGCTCGGAATTGAACGCGCTATTGCTACCGGCAACTGGAGTCTCAAGCGGTTCAAGATGGACCGAGCAGGTGTTACGCACGTACTCAGTCGACTTAGTTACATCGCAGCTCTCGGTATGATGACGCGCATATCCAGCCAGTTCGAGAGGACGAGGAAGGTTTCGGGTCCTCGTGCATTACAGCCCTCTCAATTTGGTATGCTCTGCACTTCGGACACGCCTGAAGGAGAAGCCTGTGGTCTGGTCAAGAATTTGGCCCTTATGACCCACATCACCACCGAGGACGACGAGGATCCAGTTCGGAAGATGGTTTTCCTGCTGGGCGCCGAAGACATATGTATGCAGACGGGCGACGAGATTCACAGGGAAGGTCTTTACTCTGTATGCCTCAATGGTACTCCGATCGCCCTCACAAGCACGCCTAAAAGCTTCCTTGTCAACTTTCGAAAGCTTAGACGCATGGGTCGGATATCGGAGTTTACGAGCATCTACATCAATCACGACTTTTGCGAAGTCCACGTAGCCACTGACGAAGGTCGAATCTGTCGGCCACTGATCATCGTGGAGAACGAACGCTCGAAAGTCACGGCGCGTTACTTGAAAGCCCTAAGGAAAGGCACAATGGAGTTTGAGGACTTCTTAACCCGTGGTCTGGTCGAGTATTTGGATTGCAACGAAGAGAACGACACCAACATCGCCATCAGGGAGAAAGATATCGGCCCATACACCACCCATCTGGAAATCGAGCCTTTCACAATTCTCGGCGCCGTTGCCGGCCTGATCCCATACCCTCATCACAATCAGTCGCCGCGTAACACATACCAGTGTGCTATGGGTAAACAAGCTATAGGAGCTATTGCATACAACCAGTTCACCAGGATAGATACCCTCTTGTATCTCATGGTGTACCCTCAACAACCCATGGTAAAAACCAGGACGATCGAGCTGACCAAGTACGATAAGCTCCCTGCTGGGCAGAACGCCACCGTCGCAGTCATGTCCTACTCCGGCTACGATATCGAGGATGCTCTCGTGCTTAACAAAGCGTCATGTGATCGCGGTTTTGGGCGTTGTCAAGTACTTAAGAAGACTGTTGTGCCGCTCAAGACCTACGCGAATGGTACCTCGGATGGCATCGATGACAGAACAGCCATGCAGCCAAAGAATCTCGCAGACCCAAAGTACGGCGCAATCGGAAAAGATGGAATCGCGCAAGTCGGTGCCCGCGTGAACCAAGGCGAGACCTACCTCATGAAAGCCGTACCATCGGACACTACGACCGGCGCCCGCGGAAATATACCCATGAAAACCCAAGAAATGCGCTACAAACTCCCCGACCCATCCTACATCGACAAAGTCTGCATCACCGAAAACGAAGCCGGAACATCCCTCATCAAGCTCCTCCTACGCCAAACGCGCCGCCCCGAACTCGGCGACAAGTTTTCGTCTCGCCACGGACAGAAAGGTGTGTGTGGTCTGATCGTCGCGCAGGAAGACATGCCCTTCAACGACCAGGGTATCTGCCCCGACATCATCATGAACCCCCACGGTTTCCCCTCCCGCATGACAGTGGGCAAAATGAAAGAACTGCACTCGGGCAAGGCAGGCGTGCTCCGCGGCACCCTCGAATACGGCACTTGTTTCGGCGGCTCAGAAGTCCTCGACATGGCAGACGTCCTTGTAAAACACGGCTTCTCGTACACAGGCAAAGATTACCTCACGAGCGGCATCACAGGCGAAGCACTCCAGTTCTACGTCTTCTTCGGCCCCATCTACTACCAAAAGCTCAAGCATATGGTCCAGGACAAGATGCACTCTCGTTCTCGCGGTCCGCGCGCAATCCTCACGCGGCAGCCCACCGAAGGTCGCGCGCGCGATGGCGGCTTGCGTCTGGGTGAAATGGAGCGCGACTGCCTCATTGCGTATGGCGCTAGTCAGCTCCTGCTCGAGCGCCTGATGATCAGTTCGGATGCCCACAATGTGGATGTCTGCGAGAGGTGCGGGCAGATGGGTGCGAGTGGGTATTGCAGAATTTGCGAGAGCGAGAAGGGCGTAAGGAGGATTACGATGCCGTATGCGGCCAAGTTGCTGATTCAGGAGCTGGGGGCGATGAATATTAAGGTTACGATTGGGCTGGAGGATGAGTTTGGGAAGGGCGGGTATGATTATGAGGCGTAAAGGTGGAGAGGGAGGGGTTTGTTTTGGTTGCATAGCGTGGAGTGAGCATTCTAAGGCGTTCATGGGTCGGGTTGTGTATGAAGGAGCAATATGTATCAGTATAATGCTCTCGGAATGAACTTTCTCGATGTTATTCGTGCGTCTACACTAATTGGATATTCGTGACCATTAGATAGTTACGGCGATAACGGACAGACATATCCACTGATTCGTATTGGTAGTGTCTACTTTGGGTTGCCGAATCCTACCACACCAGGCTGTGACGGTTTACATATCTCCACTACAACTGAGTAGTACTAAGATAAAAAGGCAGCACACTCCCCCATCACACCCTACCACACCACGAGCACCCCTACGGCCAAAAAGATGGTCAGTACGGGGGTCGAACCCGCGACCTTGGCGTTAACAAGGAAGATATTAGCACCACGCTCTAACCAACTGAGCTAACCGACCGGTTCTGATTGGTTCATTGACGGATTTCTTTCCAATCTTGCTGGTTATATACCTACACATTATGATGGCAGTAACGAGATCTACGGCGGAGCATAGGTGGGCGGGCTTGGAAGAACTTTTCAGTGGTGGGTGGTGGGAGCATAGATGGTAGGTACTAACGGTAGCGCAAGGTAAGCAAGCGAGTTCGGAGGGAAGTGGGGGTATAGGTGGATGGAGGTGCGAATGAGGTTTCGAGCGGGTACACAAGTGGGAATAAATCGTGAGGCTGATGGGAAGTCAGAGAGAGTGTGTGTCAAAAGGTGCTGTGTGCATGGTAAATTCCGCACGGGTTGTTGAAGGCTGTGAACATAAATCTGCCTGCATAGCTGGTGGAAGTTGGAGCTGCGGAGAGAATAAGGGATGTACTTTGATATAGGTTATGTATGAAGTCGAATTTTTTAGGATGTTTGAAGTAAGCACGGGAGTGTCGGATGGTGTAGCTGTAATGATTGATGCTTGCGTGAAATGTGATTCGTCTAGATAGCGTCAGTGACGTTGGGGTCATGGTCTGGATAGAAATAACTATCATGGAGTGTACGTGTCTGCCTGCGAATAACCGCATTAGAGGATGTAAGCATTTTGCTCCACTTGCGGCTCCCTGTTGGTTTGGTGTATTAGGATTTCGCCTTACTCGACCTTGGTGAACAAAGTGGACCGGATCCAGTTCAACACAATGTGAAAACCATATGTTCGGTCTGCAACTTTTGGCATGCTGTTTTTGTGTTGAAAATACGCTTTAGCAGTCGCAGTTTGCTGCGATTGAAATTCCGGGCAAGCATCACAGAGGTCACCTGAGCACCATGCGACCCTCCTGTACACTCCGCTAAGCGCAACGCAATGCAACGTGAGGTGGTCACATGGCTACACGGCTGTGTCAGACATGATAGTGTAAGCCACTTGGGCAGACAAAAGCAAATAGCCGCGATGAACAGTAACGAAGTGACACTTGGGTGGAGTATCTGCTGGTATGGTCCGAGAGAGTGACCAAAAGCAGCGCAATGACATTCACATCGACGGAGATATTTTCCAGCATGAAGCGCGTAAAGATTCGCTTGCTTGCTCAGTTGCATCTAAAGACTCAATGTAGGAATTGTGGTGCCACATGTGGAAGATCATCTGGGCAGCCTGAACCCTGAGCACTGTGCTGGGGTCATAGCAACTAGAAGCCTCCAGCGGTCTATGCATGAAACAGTTTCGATTGCCGAGTATTGAACAATAGCTGGAGGAAGGCTTCTGGCGAAACGGCGATTTTGCGGGCACGCTCGCATGAACACTGTGCAGCCTGGGGGAACAAGTCTTTGCCACACGTCGAAGCTCGTGACGCAACCTCGGGAGTCCGGGACGACCCGTAGGTGCCTTGGAAGTGCCGTAGTGGTGTGTTGACTGTGGCAAGCAACGACAGCATATAGCACCATCTTGGCTGGCGGTCTCTTGGAAGTTCATTGAAGCGCTCTCTTTGGCGGACCCCAGACAACGGTGATGTCAGCTGAATACGAGCATCGCACCTATGCAGACAGATAATGCTGGAAAGAATAGAAATGTCGCAGAACCAGACCGCTCCAGTAGGTGCCCATCGAGGACAGGAAGGTGCTAGAGCGTAATTGTGTGGCTGACGGCGTCACATGTGATAGCAATTCCACGCTAACTTAGCACAACGAACGCAGGCTCCCTCCACTCCACAGGCTTGTTCAAGCTGTTCACGTGCTAGCGGGACGGTGCTTGCATTGCGTTTGCCTTGGTGTGTGTGCGGGGGAGCGGATGAAACTGCGCAAGTCAAGAGTTCATTGTTTGCAGCTTGTAGATGGAATCCGCATAGCGTCCAAGCACGCGTCGAGGCTGGAGCGAGCAAGTGTAGGAGCTCCAAAGAGTGCAGGCTTGAAGGCGCAGCACTGGCAAGAGAACGAAGTCCGTCGAGATGTGCCCATGATACTGAGCGGTGCGTACCATAGTAGACGCGGCGAGGCCCAAAGAACGGCAGGCCGCGGGGTGGTCGTATCGGGTATAGCGGGAATAGGACCCGCCTTCTCAGATAATAAGGACATCCCCCGTGACTTCTGCCACCTGACCTGACATCCCTCTACACCCTCCCACCGATATCGTCTGCGAGCCATTTGCAGCGATTAACCTTTGTGCAGATATATAGTAGTAAGCACACTTGCTTGCTGCTGCCCTCCTTCGGTTCGAAGAAATCTTCCGACTTTTCTGTTGCGACGCCTGCTTCTTGTGCTCCTCATCCAGGCAGCCTCAAGCGCCCGATCACGTTATCGCGAGCCATCCGTCGCGAACCACCAGCCAAGGTATGCTTCCGATATCCAACCCCCGACACCACCATGCTAGCAGTACGCGTTAGCATGCACTGTCCCAGATTGCGCCTCCCTCTGGCAGCTCGCGCCTGCCTCATGAGGGTCCGGCGCGCACCTGCCCAAACACGACGCGAGGTTGTGGCTCGCGCCGTCGTCTTCGAGAGTTGACAGACGAGTGATGCAACAGCAAACAGCAAGCGCAACCACTCGTGCTCCCGCCAGCTCCGCGTCGCACTGCGCACTCAATTGTTCGCGTCGTGCTAATTATTTATCACCAGGTCCCTTCTGCTTGCGCCCGGTCGATCGCGACAGGCAGCTACCGCATCGTGCGTGAACTGGTGGGCAAAGCGTCACCACTCCCGGTTTGCGACTTCAACCCTCGCGCAAGCCCGCGCCCACCTCCTTGGCCCTGTCACAGGACCTAGCCTTGTGGATTCACAAGCGGCTGCATACGTCGGTCCGCCGCTTCACCCACGTACGCCTTGTTAGTCATTGGTGCTCTGCAAGAGGCGCAGAACGCCAGCAAAAGGACCACCTTCCCCTCCAGAAGGTACGGGCTTTCTTTCGGCAGCCTACTGTCACCATCTCCTTGTACGAGCAAGCCTTGAGAACTATGGCGGATACTGCTGGCTACCCAACCGACACCTCTAAGACAGGCCTCGGCGGCCACGACGTCCTTCACACCAACAAGCGAAAGCGAGATACGCGCGACCAAGGTGCCTCCCGGTCCGCGCCTTCTGCTAACCACGGCAATTCCGGCGACTTGACCGACCAAGCCTTCGCCTCTCTCGCCGCACATAACGCTTCTAACGGGGACGATATGCAGCAACAGTTTGACGGCGCAAACAATCAGAGCATGGGGGAGACTGCTGCCGCTGCCATTGCGCATTACCAGATGACCGTGCCCCAAGCAACGGAGCTGTCCTTCCAACCACAATCATCCACCGGGGACTCGTCCTTCAATATGGGCGATCACCACCAGTCACAGGGGATGCAGGATTTCAGCCTCGAAGCTCTTAAGGCCGCTACCTCATCATCGAGGACAGGTCAGAGTACAGGCAACGAGTCCCCACCCGCATCAACCTCTCATAAGCCTACAGTTGGGTCCGAGGAATGGCACAAGGTACGAAGGGATAACCACAAGGAAGGTATGCTTCGCATCCGTTCGTGCAGTACTGGGGATGATACTGACATAACCTGGCAGTGGAACGACGTCGCCGCGAGACAATCAATGAGGGTATCAACGAGCTAGCGAAGATCGTCCCTGGTTGTGAGAAGAACAAGGGCTCTATCCTGCAGCGCGCGGTCCAATTCATCACTCAGCTCAAGGAGAATGAGCAGCAAAACATCGAGAAATGGACACTGGAGAAGCTTTTGACCGAGCAGGCCATCACTGAACTCAGCGCCAGCTGCGACAAGTTCAAGGGTGAGTGCCAGCGAGCATGGGACGAATGCGCAATCTACAAACGCGCCTGTGAGAATGCCGGAATCGTCCCTGATGAGATCAAGGACCGAGAGAACAACGCGGACCAGAACGGATCAAGTTGAGATCCACCGACTTAGATCGTCGTTATGTTCTCCTACACGAGTTGCCTCCGTGGCATTCACATAGAGCCGGCTAAGGGTATTGACAACTAGCGGTGGCTTTTTGCTGTGCGCAAAACACATTTTCAGGCTGTGTTAGTTCTTTCTCAGTCCATTTGAGGATGGTCACGTTGCGAATGGCCGTTTTTTATTTTTCGAACGGAGTTATTGGGTCATCCATCGACTGACGCTCCTTTACAAGAGTGCGATGTTGTTCTCTTTATGTTCAAGGTATCATGTTCGCGTGATACGTCCGGAATGATTTCCTCTTATAGTGAGAGACGGAAGTTCGGCATTTTCCTTCTCGATGCACATATTTTGACGTGCTATGGCTGCTCCGATGACGACTAGTTTATGACAATTCATTTTGTTCGAGCAAACAATTAATGGCGCTACTTTGGCACATTGAGGGGGAAAATAGCGCGTTCGAGTCTCTGGGTGCTATATGTCACTAAGCATTTCCACTCTTGTGAGATGGCACATTCTAAATTCCAGTGTCTTCACGCTCTGTAACAACATCCCATGCTCTACTCATCCCAAAGTGTATACAGCTTCTTCAATGTATTCAAACGGCGGAAGCATTTTCCGTTACACTCTCACCGCCAGATTAATTGACAAGTATTCCTGCATTGTAACATTATACACTTCGAAAAACTATGTCGCTGCTTTCAAGGTGCTAAGTTGAGCTTGACTCGTTCAACTGGACCCTGGCATATCCTCGACGGCCATTGGCTGATTGGCGGAAGAAGGCACGAGCCATTCACGCTTGGCGTGTGCGGAGCATCCCACCTCCGCTCTTTCAAGACTGCCGTGACCGCTTCTTCACCGCGTCGAACAAACGTGCGCTCTTTCAATTACTGATATGGATCGGCCCTGAAATCGTCGCCTGAAAATGGTGGCTACGGTGATCTTTGCCCACGACCGCGCCCCTCCACGCCGAAACATTCCATACCAGCTACGATGAACAGCAACGACCCTTCTGAGGAGCCGCTCGTGCCCCCAGTTGTCGATGAAGACGAATTCTCGGAATTATCTGGTACTCAGCCTCCGGTTATCGAGGCTGAACCCGTTGAAGACCTGAACCTTCCTCTCGATACGGCCGAGCAGCAAGGGCTACTCTTCGACGCCAGCGTAAACCCACCAGCTCCGTCCGATGGACCCAGCGTACCACTGCCCGCCCGTCCAGTACTTCGACGAGATAATTCGGTCCCCTTGTCAGTGCCTGCGCCTCTGCATCTTCCACCTCCGGCTGCACCTCCTGCCCCGCCTCCAGATGCGACCCGGCCCACCGATTCGTTATCGCTCATGCAGCTTCAAAGTCTAGTCAGCGAGTTGCCTAAAGAGAACCCTGCGCCATATGCTTTCTTATACGAAGATGCGTCATCTTTCGAAGACGAGCTTGAAGAGTGGTTCTCATACAGTGTGGAAGAGCAGGCGATGCTGTTGAAAGCGCAGACATCCTTCGCGCAGGAGTGGGGCACCTTCAATGGGCTGAACAGCACACCATACGAAGAAGGAGGACTAGACTGGGTGAAAGCTACGAGGCAGCAGCAGAGCGAGTTTGTACAGTATCTGCTAGGTGCTATCAGACGATTCGACCCCGTCCCAAGGCTGAAGAAGCTTGAGGCGTTGGTGTATGTTCTGCTTGGATGCTGGAACGAGAGTGCTGGCCTTGGTCCGACAGGCTCCGAGGATGACGGAGACGCGTCGCAAGCTTCGCTCCCCAGAGATGGGCATGCTCCCGGCACTTACGACAAGTCTGCGCAACATGTCAAGTTGATTCGAAAGAACGTGCGACTTGTGATCGACCTAGACGGGTCCGAAGTGCTCTTCCGGCAGCTTCGCTCCGCCTGTTCACAAGCTTGTGGCGTTGAGACAGAGGCCAACGGCCCGCGCGATAACAAAGACTCTGAACGCCGAGAGCTATGGTGTAGCATGACAGCTGTGTATGTTGTCTTGGAGGTTGCTCGTGTGGAAGAGAAAGAGAAGAACGACATTACGATTAGAAGCGCTCTTCTAGCGCTTGAAGAGCCTGGGCTTTTGATGCTGCTTGTGGAGATCATATCAAAGCTGCGATGGGATGACTCTATCGGTCTCCCGCTACCCAAGATTTGCTTGCTTCTGTGGAAGACCGTTTTAGTGTCTTTCGGAGGGCTTGCAGAGGTGGAGAAGGCCAAAGACTGCTTCAAGGACAAAAACCTAGAATCTGCAGATGCGAAGGGTCAGCCCCTCATTACAGCATCGCCATTAGATTATCATCTGTTTCGCCAGGAGATACTTTCTAAATATCCTGCCTACAACCCTCCACCCCCTATTTTCCCACTGGAGCCCGAAAATAACTCGATCCTGCCACCTTTAAAGAACCACCCCAACAAAGTTGCCGGAAACCATATATTTGGTTCCGGTCTAGGAGAGATGAGTGGCAACAATGCATCTATTATGCATCAGCCTGTCCACATTGCAACTCCAGCCCCCTCACCTCCGCCGTCACCAGCCGGCCCAGGTGGAAAAGGAGGCAAGAAGCAGAACTATCAGACCAACCAATTGTTCCCATTTCTCTACCCCCCGCTAGATGAAACAAGCAACAAACTTGGTGGCAAAGGCTCGACTGACCTGCAAGATCTGCTTGTAGGGCGCAAATGGGAGGGTTCCGATGTCCCCACATCGATACTAGAGGCCGCCGATCTTTTTGCGAAGCGCATGCGGGCCACTCGAGCTATGAAACAACTTTGGGAAGAACGTGTGCACTTTATGAAATACGAGAGAGGCTGGGCAGGTGTGGATGAAAACGCGGACATCGACGCACTTTCATTGGAACCAAAGGAGGGCAGCCCCGAGAAAGAGCCTTTGCCGCCAGGAAGCATAGAAGAGCGCTTAGATCTGGTAGAGGATTTCTACGTATGTATTCTGTCGGTCTTTGAAAAGTGTTAGCTGACAAGTCTACAGCGAAGAGCTTTGCCCAGTCTTCAGTCTGTGGTCATCGTGCTCATCAAAGCAATCTTGTCCCATGTTACAGCTCTTGTGACCCAAGCAAATGGGGTCAACGGACTTCAGAGCGGATTTCAATATCAGGACAATCAGAATGGCAGACCCGAGACAAATGGTGTCAATGGTCACAACGGTACGGTGGCTACGAACGAAGAACTGGACGCAATGCGTACCCAGGAAGTGCTCGATAAAGCGGTCTCAGGTACTCTGATGCTGATTCTCAAGTGGTTCAAGGTTTCCCGTAAGCCATTCGATCTTACGCTCTATGTGCTATACTGAAAAATCCTGCATAGATGTCCTGAAGTACGAATACATAACTCAGCTTCTGGTGGATTCGAGCTATGTTCCGCTCATACTCAAGCTTCTGCAACTCCAAGAAATTGAAAAGGTTGTTAACTTCAAATGCGAGCAGGAAGAGCTGAAGTAAGTCATGCCCTTGGAATAAAGGGTTTTACCTAACCAGGAGTACAGCTTCTTCTACTTCTGTCGGTCACATTCCAGGTTGGGTGTCGAGCAAGAACAGCCAGAAGAGAAGCCTGAAGTCGACTCTGACTCCGACGATGCCGTACCACCTCCAATCCGGATGCGTCGCGACGACCCCGAAAGCGCAGAATCTGAAGCGGAACCTCCGTCGCCGCTTCCGGCCGTTCCTCAGGCGCCAGAAGTCGACGAACTAGGCTTCCCAACAAGCGAACTCCCCAAGGAGCCCATCACAACATTCTCCTGGCGTGCCTTCTACACATCCATCAACTATCTGCGCATCATGCAGAAGATTTGCAAAAACAAAGCACATCGCAACCTCATGCTTGTCTCGTACAAATCCTCGCAATTTCTTAGGAAAAGCCTCAAGGTCCCACAGCCGCAACTCCGCCTCTACACGCTCAAACTCTTCAAGAATCAGGTCCCCTACTGCGGTCGGAAATGGCGCCAGTCCAACATGCGCGTCATTACAGCGGTTTATCTTCACTGCAGACCGGAATTGAGAGATGACTGGTTAGCGGGCAGTGATGTGGATGCTGAGGTTGACGAGAGCGTGCCGCTGGAACAGGCGCTGAGGGCGCTGACGCATTGGCATAATCTGAAGAGGTACCCTGAGGGGATGGGCGCAAGAGGCGGCGTGCTTGAGGATGAGCAGGACTTTTTCAGGAGGGAGCTAGAGAAGATGGACTGGGGTGACGAGAACGATCCGGATTTGGAGCCGGTTTCTGTGGAGGGGTGGTAGCGCGTAGCAACGATGGTGCCGGGGAGCTTGAGTCGATGGCTGCCATCTACCTTTGAGCGTGACCACTAGGGACTTCGAGTACTGTGAAGTACTACAGGGGGTGTAAGTCGATACTGGCTGGGAAGAGTCGGTATAAGTGGCGGTTTAGGAGACGCAGTATCCAAGCGGCATGATACCCCATTTCACAGTACATTGTTGGTCCACCATCTGCATCTCGCAGAGCACACAAGTTTGCAGGGACATTCGACCGATGCACCGTGAAGATCCTGCCCGTTCGACCTGCGCCCGATTTAGTTGTTCTGTGACACGAACTGCATGTTGCCGCCATCGCGCCCAGGAAAGATGACAACTCACATTTTCGTTCATTCTGACTGCTGCATACTTCCGGCTTCGTCTCGCTCTTGTCCAGCTCATCACCTTTTTCGACAAGAAGGACATCCACACGAGCATTTCGAATATTCCACTGCAGCTATATCTATTTCTTGCGTGCGAAGTCTACCAACAAACATCTCTGACCGCATTGGTCTAGAGGTTAGGACGTCTGACTTCCATCACTTAGCGAGTAAGCTTAGAAGGCCTACGTTCGAGCCATAGTGCTGATTGAGGCTCGTTGTACCGCGTCCAAGGCGGAGGCTTTGCCCTTGGCCGTTGTGGGCGGGTTATATCGATGCTTTCTATAAGTTTTGGGGCACCACATCTTCCAGGAATATTAATAAAAGTCGATCGTCTTCAACTTCCAATACATGTGGAGCTTTAAAAAGGATCGACTCTTGTTTATATTCCTCCATGATGAGGCGCCGCGAAACTTATGGAAACGATGGAAAAGATGATAACGAGTCGCTCGGTCGGCATCATCACTTTTGATCCGGGATCGAGCTGATTTTTTCCCACTTGGTGTAAAGGCGCAGAAGATATATGTTCGAGTCCTGCTGTTGCGAAGGAGGGCCCGTCGTTGCGATGGCCGTTTGCTAATGTATCAGTCCGACTCACTTTTAGGGACGTGTACACGGATACTGGCTTCAGCGTCTGTGTTCAATTATCGTCACAGCATATAAACGCCGAAGCTAGTGTCCGTGTACCCTTCTCTAAGAGGGAGTCGAAGTGGTTCACTAGCAAATGGCTGAAGTGACTACGAGCCCTTCTGATCTGCAACATGACTTTTTACCCAGAAGCGACAGTTCATCCCTTTTTTGTTTCCATACACAAGGTTGGCACATGCGGTCAGAAAACGGAAGTCGAGATGAGCTGGCCAGTACAAGTAGCAATGCGGCTCCTTCCGCATGCCGTATGAGCGTAGTGCACCGTTCTGGGCGGAAGTGAGCTTCATGCTGAACTACTCACTAACATCACGCATCTAGCGACATCGTGTAACAAACCCTTCCCGTAGTCAAACTAAACCCATGTATCCTTTCGAACATACTTCTTCCAAGCCCAAACACACTCCACGACTCAAGCTTCACATATCGCCATCCATTCCTTCCGTCGACATCCCACATCTTCACTCAATGCCAAGATGTCCTCTTGCATGAACACTAGCCAACCAGTCAAACCCTCACACGAGCATCTTCTTCATCCCCCATAACCTCGACTTGAAACCGCGCATCTGCGCACCGGCACTTGCATCGTGATCCTTCCATGAAGTGATGTTTGAAACAAAGGTGGCTGTGCAAGGTAACGTTGTAAGGCCACGCCGCGTATCGCGATAGGGCGCACGGTATGCCTGACGCCTTACGAGCCTAGCGTACGCGTGGACGTCTACGAGTCCCAGCACGCATGTTCCCAGCTAAACCTCGTTATTCCGGAGTGTTCCGGACTAGCATGCTGCTCCCCGCGTGTGTGCTCGCGTGGTTTTGGCGTCGGTGATGGAGCTACGGTTTGAAGGCTGATGTTAGTCGACTCCTCAGATGAGAAGGCTTCTGATGACAGGCGGGGTAATGCTAGAGATCGATTGGGGAGGAACGCTCGATGAGAGAGAGGGGAGATTTGGGGTAAATTCAAAACAAACACACGAGCCCTACCATTCTCCATCGCTATGCTGATCATGCCAAGCTAAAATGATGATGGTCCGAGAAACGCAGATGATCCTCCCTAAGAAAGAAAAAAATCTCAGTCGCACATGCGCGCGATATTATAAACGTCGGGTGTTACGAGTCAGAACGACCCAACCCCTACGCCGATCCCAGTCCACGCCATAGGCAGATCTCCGCCAACTCCACCATCAAATGACTTGCAATTCAACACCCCCAGTCCACGCAAACCCTGTGATTCCCAGTAAATCTGCGACGCAATAAAGTCTCTGCCAATGAGATAGTCGAGCCTTGCAATCCCCACCCTTCGGCACCAGTTCGGAGATGAATGTTTACGGAATAATCTCCCGCACGTGATTTAGGGACCTGCCACGAGCGTGCCAGCGTCCCGGCGCCGCCGTTACGAAAGGGTAGGGCTATCGTATTGATAGAGGTCGGGTACGGTGGTCCGAGGAAAAGAAAGGGATTCGTGTTTCGAAACGCGCCTGGCTTCGTCAGCAAGAGTTTATGCCAGAAGTTGAGTAGCCTGTGAATCCATCACATAGCGGCGGCCCTGAGTACAGCCAAGCAAGTTGCCCATGTTCGTCTGTCTTCTAAAAGAGCAGCTGAGTGAGCTCAAGTAGGAAGAACCGGCAGAATGGGCGCCTCGTGGTGTAACGGGAATTGAAGGATCGAGAAAGCAATCACTGCAAGGGTTGCCCGATTCGGGGTGCCGCATGCTCGCGTGTAGGGGGACTTACCTAGGGATCCCTGCTCTCCTAGTTGATGTGCATTGCAGCTCTGTTTTTGGTTTGCCGTACATGGCGAACGTTCGACAGCGCAGTGGATCGAGCGAAAGGCGTTCAGGCATTGATATCACCGGACCCTTCACAGATATGGCAGGTCTGCGTGCCAGTGTTCTTGCATTGAGAACAACCTTTGCCATTGCAGGCATCGCATTTTGTGGTCCCATTTCCTCGGCAAGTAGGACACTGCATAATAACGGAAGGTGGCGGGCGACTTGGGCAGAGGACCAGCGGCAGCTGCGGAGTGGTGGGCGATTGATGAAGAAGTGTAGGTTTGAGGAGTCGAAACAGCTGATCAACAGTCCAATATAAGTAGCAGGAGCAGAGAAGTGAAGTGCGGAAGGAGTGGCCGTGATGTTAGGTTCGGAATGGGAAGGCAGCGATAGCCGGCGGCGGTTCAAAGCCTTATATATCAACGCAGGCCATGGCCCGACAGTTGGACGTGGACCCTGAAAGAGTGAAGCGCAGTTCAGGGCTCAGCCACGAGCAGAGGGAGAACGCACTGATAGTGGCATGGGCCGATGTCTCTCATGGCTCCTGTTGCCTTGGAGCGAGTTTGTAGTAGTGTGCAGCTAATCGTGAGCATTTCGGAAATTATTCCTGCCGCTCAACCGCACGAGACAGGCAGACGATGGCCATGTTGGAACGAGATGGCACTCGGGCCGGCCCCTGTAAACGCGCCCGTTGGTGCCGGTGTAGTTAGAACGCTGTCGGTGATCCCCCCAGCCCTGGAGGTCATCATCAGCTGGAGAGTGGGATGGGCTGTCCAGCACCGGACGGCGGCGTCATCAGGCGAACAGCATTCAACCCAGGCAGTCCCGAGGGCTCAGCGGTGCCTGGTCTGCCTCAAAATGTTGGAGCAGTCACCTCCGTGCCACAGTCATCTAGCGCGCTGGTGGTTGACATTAGCGAGAGCTAGCATCCCGGGCACGCAACGTCACTCGAAGCCTGCTGTCGTGACCGTTGTTGCAATTATGCCTCTTTGCCGTGGCACTTTCGCCCTGTAGGGGCAGCCTGAACTAAGTCGCCGACGCCCCGAGGCATCTTTCAGAGCCAGTGGACGCCCCACGCTCCCGCAGGACTGGGTAAAAGCTCGTCGTTTGGGAAAAAGAGCGAGCTGTCCGCGCGAGTGCTACCTGATAAGGTAAGTCCACACGTGGCAGCTGTAGGAGCGTTTGGCATGAGCCGAATAGGTGGGTAGGGCTGACCGTTCATTCGTCAGCCTGCCTGTCTGGAGAAGACTCCAGAACAGGGGCTTGGTGATCCTGCGCCCTCTCGCTGGAAGCTTTCATTCCATGTTCACGCAGTCATACGGGAGGGGCCTAGGAATCGACGCCGTCCCAGTCATTTGTGGTGCTTGGCGCGTGAAATCGCATCGATACTGATACGACCTGAATGCAGGAGGACGTCAGCGTACGGCTTCGCCCCGGGAAAGCTTTGCTTGTATATGCCGAGATGTGCTTCGTATTGCGTTCCCAGCGTTCACTAGCCCTGCTTGTGATCCTCCGAGGGCCTAGCGGACTTCCAAGAGCAAAAGGTAGACATATTGTTGGACAGCCGCGATAACCCACGGCCGTATGCTCCGATCATCTAACCGAAGGAATGGGTACCGAACATGTAGACTAGTCTGATCGTAGACGTAGAAAGGATTCAGGCCCCTACATAGGCACAGCATACTCCTATAGTGACGTGCGCATAACCATACGAAGCAACAGGGCCCGGAACTGGTTTTGCGTATTGACGTGAACGTCCGCGTGAGCACTGGGTCAGGGGTCGTCTATATCGAGAGCATGAGGAAGCCACTGTCCATGACACTATCAATATCATCGTGCATTGCCCGATAAGGCAGGTGCCCTTCATGTATGGAATAAAGTGCGCTTGCGCAACATTTCCGCAATCTTCCGAATTGGCGCATGCAATGACATTGCCTCGCCCTCGTCATTCAGCTCTGTGTCGCTATATTTCGTACCGCTGTTAAGATAAGGGGGGCGCAAGCCGGTATCAGACTGGAACAGGGCCTTTCACGGCTTCTTATTCGCTGCATAGATAATATTGTGACATTTCGATTACAAGCTGAGATTTCTCAGGCACCCGATGAGCAGACGCGGTCCAGAAGATACCATTGGTACGGTGTCCTTGCGACACCTGGTTCCTGGTCTAGTTGCTCAACGTCATAAGCGGTGTATGCGTATGTTCCAGGATCAAAGTAGATGAACAAATACAGTGCCTTATCTTGTTGTTGTACACAAGAGCATCAGATGTCGCTTACTCCGTGCCCCAGTTCAGCGCTTACAGCTTGGCCATCAAACGCGAGGTGAGACTCGGCCTTTCCAAAGCAGCAGGACCATCGTATATGTCTCTCTCGACGGCTCGTGTGTTGATCTATTCGCGTTATTATCAACATTCTCGCGTCGATAGCAAAGACACCATAGATGGAACTTACGTGCTGCAGCCCCAGTTGATCCACGCGTTCTACGCCCAATAGCCGCATGCAAGTCTCGGTTTCTGCCTTCAGGACTGTATAGGCGGTCAGCGAAAGGGAGTACGCATGTGTAATGTTACAGAGCGAGGATCAGTGCACGTCATGCGGCTCTTAGTTGTGCCGCAAGGTGCGCAAGGGGTATGCGCCCGCCCCGCCAACGTGCAGTGCTGAGTTGACAAAGCGAAGGGCATCAATGCATGGAAGAAAAAGGGTCCACTCACTTTCTAGCACCCTTGCAACACCCTCTTTGCCGCCCGCGCCCAAGCCGAACAGCGCAGCCCGACCAACGCCAACTCCCTTCGCACCGAGGCAAAGTGCCTTCACGACATCTGTTCCTCTTTTGATTCCACCATCAACCCACACTTCTATCTTGTCGAATACCTCTGGGGAGTATTTGCGGATCTCGAGCAAGGTATGTACGGCTGGCGGTGCAGTGTCGAGCGCTCGTCCACCATGGTTCGACAAGATGATAGCCTTGACCTGCGGCGCGTGGAGACTGGCCAGGTAGGCGTCCTCGTGAGTTTGGATGCCCTTCAGTACGATGGGCAAGTCGGTGTGTTGCGCCAGCCAAGGCAACGTCGTCTTCCAGGTGAGATCTGCCGCCGTTCCCCAGAACAAACTTTGTCCTACGCCCATATTTTTCGGTGGACTCGGAGTCTTTGCATCGCTACTCGTCTTGCTTACACTTGCGTCTTCTTGCACGGCTGCTCTGACTGGGAGGTTTGCGCCGATGTTCTTGGCCCTCTCATCGTCTTCTCGTTTGCCTGGTACCGGTGCATCGAGCGTCAGGCAAATAAACTTGATTGCTGGCAGTTTCTTCATTCTCTCAAGCATGGCCTCGCTCTTTGATCGTTCCTGCTGCACGTACAGTTGCCAACCAAACACCTGGCCATCCTTCGCATCTGCGACGATCTGCTCGGGGGTCATGGACGCGTTCTGCGAGATGACTTGCATAGCGCCATACTGCTCACATGCCTGCGCGATGCCCCACTCGCCATCAGGATGCGCCAAGCGTGCCATTGCAGCGGGCGAAACGTATATTGGCAGCTTGACTTTATGTCCGATGAAGCTCGTCGACGTATCGCATCTTGTGCAGTCCACAAATACCCTCGGCCTCAATAGAATCTGCCTGTAAACGGTGTTGTTGAGCTTCTTTGATGACAACTCGTCGCTCGCGGAGTAGTAGTATGCCCATGCCTTCTTGCTTATATTCTTCGTGGCAACCTCTTCTATCTCATCAATGTTGAGTATGCTATCGAGATCCACAGGGCCATCCTGCTCCGCCTCGCCCGTCTCCGCTGGCGACTTCTCCGTAGAAGGAAGTGTGTCTGGGTTGATGGTGCCGAGATGCTGCTCGGGCTTCAGGCTTTCTTCGAGGATGCCAGGCGGGTGAATTGGATCGTACTCTTCGGTCGCGTCGGTGCCAGCGAGCTGGAGGATAACTTTCGAGCCACCGGGGTGCTCGGCGATGAAGTTGGTCACGTCGTACACTTTGCCATATAGGACAACCCAACAGCTCTCTGCTGTGTTGTGCTTGGCCACTGCAATCTCATTAACATTGTGGGAGTCGTTGTATGTAAGCAGTCATTCCTACCCTCCGCATAATCAAAAACCTTCGACATGTTGCTGGCACGATCGTAATAGCTCCTTCGTCCAATCAAACGTTGCCGAAATGTAACACAGACTTCTCAAGGGATAGGACCGCCAAATGCGTAATTGATCAGTCAGCGCAGTAGAACAGATATGTACACAAGTATTGAGTATGTAACGAAACGTTGTAAACTGAAGAGGAAAGAAGAAACAGCTTCGAACGTCGACGGGGATTACATCTATAGCCGACGTGAGTAGCGCGGCTTCAGCGCCATTCTCCGCCTTGAATGCGGGATTTGCGGGGTGAAATTTCGGGCCATTGCTTGCCGAACTAGCAGTGCGGCCCGCATTTCTGTCTTCGGCATTAACCCAAACATCGTCGACCTCATAGTATAGTTCGTAGCATACAGTCCTACGAACCGTAAATGATGCAGGGCGCCGTCGCAGCTCATTCTCGGTCTTGACGAATAGTGGTGTGTTCTGACGTACATTCAGAAAGTAGGTTCATATGCCGCGGCAATTGATTTGCTTGGCATTCGATGTCCACAATTTTCGGTCTGCTCGGACACTCCTTCCTCAGATACACATATTCGTGGGTTCTAGCTAGTCAAACGTCTAGCCAAACTTAACATGAACCCTTTAGTGTCGTTCATCATCAGATTTCAGTGGCTATATAGAGATGGTGTGAGTGTGGCTGTGCAGGAAATGATGGACGAGGGTGGTTGTAAAGAAGAGCAATGGAGAACGACATGTATAGATCTTTCTTTCAGTATATTAGGCGAACATGAACAGGTAGGTTATCTTATAATTAGCATGAGCTAACTTGCACAGCTCCTAATCGAGCAGTGTGTCATTACACTCTACAAAGCGACGTCACTAGAGTCACCTCTCATCACGCTGCCTTTGTTATGACTTAATATCACATCTCACCATATTCGGACGGGCTCTGCACCTCATTGATCCAGCCTATTCTCGCTCCCCTTGCAATCCAACGAAAAAGCCTTCGCCTTCACGCCCAAACTACAAAAAAGGAAAAGCAAACTGAGCAGTAAGACGACACCGCCTCAGGGGATCGAACCCCGGTCTTCTGAGCATTCTCACCAAATGATGAAAATCAGATATCCTAACCTCTGGACTAAGGCGGTCTGGAGGTGTTTGTTGGGAGATTCTAGAGAAGAGTGGTATATATAGACGAGTGGGTTGAAAAGCGTGCTAGCACGGGAGAGTATATAGATGACCGCAGTGAAGGTGAGTCGATTAGCAAGTGCATGAGTGAAAAGTGGGATGGTGCCGTGCTGGAAGTAAGTGAGAGATGGGTTCCCGTTTTGGGCGGATTGGGACGGCGGCGAGGTGCAGGCTGTGTGACGAAGGAGCGGAAGTATCGAAACGTCTCATGCGCGCGAGTGGAATCATTTACTCAATGTGTATACCCCTCAACTTCAAGACGCTGCAGAAACGGTCACCAAACCGTTTCCACACCCCTAACAACGGCGTGCTTCGCTCGAGAAGAACTTTGAAGGTGCCAATCCCACATGTCCTTGAGAGCGGTTGCAAACATTCTCAATTTTGAAGAAAACAAAGAAACGGTGAGCGTACCAGCGAGTCCCGTTCGATATGTTTACCCAGCTGTAGCTAACGTTTCCACGCAACGGCGATACCATATTTGCATTCGGAGAAGGGCCCATACAGACGCAACCACAGTTATAGCAGATACAATGGCCGCCATGAACACAAATATGCACACAAGGCGTCCGAAAGTATAACCTCCTTCATCGCCCTGCGGGGTATGCGCAGAATTCTGTGGTCAATAAGCAGAAGATCAACGGTGGGTGATTTTGTGACTTACAGGGTGATCGCGATGGTATTGAAAGTAGGCAGCCTGCGCTTTCATGTAGGCTGCTTGAGGTCCTGAAGCGGCATGCTGTACAGTGGAAACCAGCAAGAAAGCAAGCAATATTACCGCCAGAGCGAATACAACAATATCTCCGTTGAGACCTGGACAGATCATCTGTGAGAGTCTGCGCCATGTCAATCTCACGATGGTAATGAACAGGACGAAGACAGGGAAATATAGAGCGCATATCTCTGGAAGACTCAGGGCAGGCAGTGTCGAAAAACCCTGGTGGAAGACTCCTGTTCGGTCGCGGCCAGATGGTGTATGATCGGCTTGATCTGTTGGAAATTGTTGCTCGCGGAGCGCGCGCGTGATGTGAGGGGGAGACAAACTTGGTAGCGTGCAATCCAACGGCGGTATGCAAAGTTGCTGTTTCGGATCATTGGTAGCGGTCGCCACTGCACGCTTGATGCTGGACATTGGTGGCTTTGGGAGCCCGGCCTGTATAGCTCGTTGGCAATCCCGCATCTGCGCTCCCAGTAGGCGACTCTGAAAAGATCAACATTGGTCCGTAACAGCAAACTCGCAAAGACCAGACTTACAACATTATTGTGACAGTATTCCAGGTAATCTTTCAGGCTTGTCCACGACTGGAGCCGGAGGCTAATGTTGAGGCCACACCAAGTTATCGTCCCGAAGATAATCGCGAGCACAAGGCTGAGGATAATAGTAGCTTTGTTAAATGAGTTCACGATTGTGAGTAGTTTGCGACCGGTCCATTGACAAGCATGGAGCAACCATCCCAAGGCACGACGGGTCCACGATGAGCTCTGCGGCGTTGTCGAGTGACCTGACACCTGGGTGCTTGAAGCTGTACGCGCAGCTGCGGTTTGCTGTGGGATGGCTGTCTGCGACTGTGACGACATCTTCTGTTGCAGCCTTGTCAAGGGTGATTGGTGCTTTCAAATGTTGTTACGCCGAAATAAATATTGCGGTACTCATACTGTTGGCCCAGTACTACGAATGTAGAAGAAAAAAGATAGTGTTGCTATTTTACCTGTGAAGTTGTGTGGGGAGAAAGTAAGATGCAGCATCTGGAGTTTTCTACGATCATCACTATTGCAGCAGGGGTGCCTCGCCTCAGCCTTGGGCAGTGATGAGCTGGCACATAGCCACCGCCACACAGACTCATGATAGCCTGACCATCTTGGAAAACGCGTAAGTGTGGTTGAGGGCTAAGCAAACGTACGTCATGTATCAAAGCCACTCTGTTCACACCGTTCTAACAGTACCAACCCCTGTTCCACTTCCTTTTAAGTTGTACAGGATAGTTTTCAGAGAGAACGGTAGCTGAGATCATAATATGTCAAACATAGTAGCCATCCCTATCCCAAGGATCAGTAAAACAGAAACTTCCAATGTTTGCATTCGCCAGCGCCAGACCCTTGTCCAGACGAGAAGACCCATAAGTCCAATGTATGTTGGAAGGTATAAATACGATGCCATCGCCTCGAGAACGAAAGGTCCGATGAATTGATGGAAATAATTGTCGCCTTGTTGTGGTGAATTTTGAATGCGCTGCGTTCGGTGAGCATATGATCGCATATAGAAGCGAGACTCTGGCTTCATTTACTAGATGCTCCTTCACAAACTGCGCATAGTCTGTCTTCGCCAGTCGTATAGCGTCTTCATATACCGAAGTGGCTTGCCGGTAGGGATGGAGTGATAAGAAAGTGAACCAGATTGCAATGAGGACGACGATCGGCAATCTGATCCGTGGCGGAAATCTACCCAACGCTTTCCAGGCGTGTCTCAGGACGGTGAAAATACTGAGCACCACGAGAAAATATGCAGCACAATTTGTCAAAAGATTCTTCATATCCGCGGGCCACGAGTTCAGGACCATCTGTTGATCAGAAGACGTGGTGTGTAACTGAGGGGTCCCATTTGAAGACGATAATAAGGCATTAATACGTTTACAGCTGAGATACCCAATCCACGGAGTCGACCTGGAGTCCATGGTGAAAGGCGAAGAGCCTCATCTTGAGGAGGAATTACGGGGATCGCACGCCTGAAGTTAGATAGTGGTGGCTTAGGAAGTCCTAATCGTATAGACTTTTGGCAATCGTGCGATCGCGCTCCCACTAGATAGTCCTGTCAATTCAGTAAGGATGGGTGGGTTCATTTTATTTGCAACAGCCACGGTGGTCAACATACAAGATTCTCGTCGCAGTATTCAAGGTAGTCCTTTAAGCTCGTCCATAATTGCAGCCGAAAGCTTATTCTAGAATCAAACCATGATTTTGTTCCAAATATGATTGCGAGGATAAGGCTGATAATGATAGTGATTTTATTGAACGACGTTAGCACTTTGCGCAATTTCTGTCCGGTCCATTTGCAAGCACGGGCCAGACGCGTTAATTGAGCGGCGGTACTGCGAGTTTTTGCCGTGCGTTGTAATGTTGTTGATTGAGATGGGCTGTTGTGGGTAGTCGGAGGTGCACTGATACCGGTAGGCGTGGGCTGCTGCCGGGTAGTTGTCGGGGCTTGTGAAGACATCCTTTGCAACTTCCAGACCGTTAGGAAGGCGATCAAGTTCTTTCTTCCAGCGGTGAGTATACAAATCAAGAAAAACGATGCAGGAACGCAAGTTAGACATGGTCATATTTGCAGGTGTTCCGGTATAACTGCCCCGCTTCAGCCTTGCGCAGCACCGGTGAGCTCACCCCCTGCAACCTGGCACCGCCACCACATCCATTTCGTAGCGTTCGCTTTGCATTGCAAATCAGACGAGCCCACGAAGCAGGCCACAGTTGAAATAGATACTCGGGGCGGTCTCTGGACTCGGTGTGTTGCATTGCCAACAGACATGCGGACTAGAGTTTCGCGAATGTAGGCCCAAGCGATTTCATGACGGCATTGCCATTCCTATGGCACTCTGCTAGGCCTTTTGCCAGGAGAGACCTATCTCATTCAATCTCAATCGGAATGTAGAATGGGTGCCTCGGCTCAACTTGACATCAAATCGTTCGCGTCGCTGATGGAACCCAGCTACGAAATGGTGCGATTGACCTCATTTTGGGAGCCGAAACATCACATATTGCGCTACGGACACGCTTCCGAGTGCCTAAAGACAAGGGCTGGTAAACATTTTGCTGACAATACTCCTAAGCTTACCATCCCTCCCGACGGGCATGATTAAAAAGCATGTATTCACGATACTCATGTCAAACTGATGCTACCACAACCTCAGATGCGCAAGATGCATCTCACTACCATCAGCGTGCCTTCAATCCAAAGAAAGTTCATCGAATTGTGCTATCCAAAACACCCACCTGCTTAGTACACTACACCTACACCTACACCATACTCCTAGTCCCCACCTCCCCCTTCTCCCTCCCCGCAATCTCCTCCACATCTACTACCTCTCCCTCGCCTTCCTCTCCAGCTCCTCCCTCTTCGCACTACACCTGGCACCCCCCCCCCCCCCCTCTCCTACACTTCTTATCCCACAGCACATTCTCCCGCTGCCTCATCAGCTAGACTTGCTGCCGAGAATGCAGATACACCTTACCTAGCCTTATTTTAAACTCTAACACACCTCGCCAAACGAGATGTCGAGTATGGCGCAAATAGCTCAGTCTTGTCTATCGGACAAGAACGAAGACGAAGCTCCCGTTGCATTCCATGCAACGCATCCCCTCGACCTCGGCAGCAGCCAAAACATGAGATTCACCAGCGTCAGCGTATCTCCAAAAGACACTGCACAACATTCGGCCGGCGCAATATCAATTGCTATCCACATCTCCTCCCTAGACCCTGCTCCAACTTACAACGCACTATCCTAGCGTGGGTAGCACCAGAACCCACCACAACGATCATCTTTGCTGGAATATCCTTCAATGTGCGAGCGAATCTCTGGCACGTCTTGCAACGCAGGCATTAAGGACAGAGCTCTGAATTATCTCTGCGTTGACCACTCTGTATCAATCAGTCCTGTCTTCCTGAGCGCAATCATCGGATCGGTCTGATGGGCCAGATATACTCGCAAGCCAATACAGTCATTGTATGGCTTGGTGAGGAACCCAGGAAACAGTCGATGCAGTGGAAGAGATTCCGCGCTGGGGACTCCTCGGCGCATGAATGATATACGGGCCTTAAACCTCTCTCACAATCTGCAAAATCCGTGTTGGCATCGTGTATAGGTCATCCAAGAGTTTATGCTCGCCCGTACAATTGAGATCCGGTGCGGACCAGCGACGTTGCAAGGTCGGATGCTGGGGAGATTCCTATTGAATCCCACCGAAAAATATGTTCAAATCTTGAAGCATACGCACGACAGGGGTGGAGACTGGTTCAACTGGTTTATATGGAGGGAAGAAGCGTTGAATGGGAGATTGACCTCCCTCAGCGCGTACATGGCCTTAGTCCGGAGTCTAAGAAACGCGCGGATAGCAGAGATCGCATATCTGGCGCAATATCGCTTGTTCAGAACGGGAATCATGAACGATGGCGAGTTACTGTAGAGTACGACAAGACCCCTTTTGAAATTTTTCTTCATTTGGTTGAGAGATATTATGAAGGCTTTTTTTTATCCGAAGCGGTACAAATGCCCGGTCCACAATTTCTTTGTACGTCAAGTGGCTATCGTACTTAATCCAGAGATGCATTCGGACACTATGGCCAAAGGTTACCCATTTGGACAGAAGATTTGCATTTAATATAAGCTATTTGGATTTCATTCTTACATAGCGTAGGTATACAATTCTACCTCTTTAAGTGTATTCATCTCTAAAGTAGACATAGAATTTACCTAATTTCACGGTGTGCTGCTACACCATGACTTGCTTTACAGGAAGAGTTCAGAAACTAAGTTGCTCCTTGAACGAATAATCATCACGTAGTCATCCAGACCTGAAGGGAATGTAATCGATAGGAACTTATGTTGATGCTTGATGGACTCGGAGCATAGCGTAGGCATTCCGGTGCGAAGCTTAAGGAAATGCTCATCCTCACAACCATTCATACGTCACGTCTCACCTACAATGCTCCTTGCGCCAGACGCGCAGCTGCGTTCCAAACAAAAAACCATCTCGTGATAGCCTCACTACTTCTTCCACTCTGCATGCACTGTAACGCATGCATGAGTACACACCGTGGCGCATCGAGCGTTGAACACGAGAGGTACGCAACTCAGCCACGCACTCTTGCAGCTTAGCACCCTCGCACCGTATCCACACGCAGCCATCTCACCGCGTGGTTTCGAAACCGCAACCGACCTCCCACAGCCCGCCGTAACTACGAAGCCATCCAAACTGTAGACCAACGACTCAGTCCAAGCCTAAACAATCGCGATATGACGCCTAAGGTGGACCTAAGTCTATCAGACAAGCTCGCCCTCTCCCGCGTCTCCCATCCGCTACCCCTCGTCGCCCATATCACGTTCCCATCACACCCCTCCTCCCCCAAGCGGCAACCATCGCGACAAACATCCCCGCAATGGTTAAACCGCTCCCGCATGCGGCCGCGCCCTCCGCCCGTCGTGAGCGGCACTCACGTAGCCTAGTCTAGCACCTACTGTACGTACGCAGCTAGAGCTACTGGGCCAAACTCCGTCGTTGGCCCCCCGGCGGGGTCCGTCGCTTCGCAGGGGTAAGCGAGAGACGCCCAACTGGGGGAGCTAGCGGGTGTGCAATATAGGGTGTGTGTCAAAGGGCGGGTGTTGGGGCGGCGCTGGGGAGGGGTGGTGGGGCACGAGGGTGGGTTTGTGATTGTGGAGGGGAGATGGGGGCTATCTTTGGGAGAAGCGCCATGTGAGGGTGACAGCGGGAAAGAGGGAAGAGGGTGCCGTGCGATAAGGTTGGTTTTGTGGCGCGGGAAGCGCCTGCTGTCTATTCATCTATCGGAGGTATACTGCTGCACCGGACACGCCTGTTCCGTCGTCCATTTGTCGTTAAACTATACGATACAGAGTCTTCACGTCGACTGACTAACCGAGGAGTGATTCCGTCTATCGTCTTCGAGTGTCTGCGTTTACTGGTTTGCACCCCGATATGGGATGTCACCTCGTGCGGCGTTGGTGGCAGGCGTCGCCGAACCCCGGTCCTAGCCATTGCGTCGAGCGCGCGGCCGCGATACGAGCGTATCGAGAATGTGATACCCGAAACCCCATAACGGTCTCTCTCCACCTGGCATATGCATGTCTTCGTCTGCAGGTTCAACGCGCCTCGTTTTCTCTTTTGCAACGGTCGTTCGTTCTTCGTATATTCGTAGTGTGGCGTCATTGTCGTCGTCTCGTCTCAAAGGCCGTAGAAAATATTCGCATTGTATGCATGCGCCGGCGTCGTAACCTGATGATGGTGAGTAAGTCGGAATGTATAGGCATGGTCGTTCCTCAAGTCGCGTCGAGCTCGGGAATCATCAGGCTAGGAGCTCTCGCGATGACTGGTTTCGTCTTCAAGCTCATCAAGCGATCGTAGTGTGGACGGATATCGTAGTCTTTGAACTGTTCCGATGCGCCAATTTTGACACTCCTTAGCATGCACTTGCCGTCCTTGACCCAGAAGATCTGTAGCACATTTTCAAGCGGCATGGCGAGCGCGATCGCCCCAGGTTTGAACACACCCTGGCTGATCTTGGAAGAAGCCTTCTTGAGCTTGCGCGGTGACAACGTGCCTTTCGTGGTGTACTCAAATTGGATGATCTCGGTCATCGCGTTGACAACGGTGAAAGTCTCTCCGGTAGGCGATTGGGCGGCCTGAACGATCTTCGTACTGTATGTTTCGTTTTGGAGGTTGTCGTGGCCGGGGAACGGAATGAGAAGGGGATACTCTTTCCCTAGAAAAGCCGTGGCGAGAGCGGAGCGGCGTGCGGAATCGTAAAAGACACTGGTCAGGTCTCCGTCGTTCAACGTCCAAGGAGGCATCTTGAATGACCGCGAATGCTCAGCTACCGTTGTAACTGGCTCTGTTGTGCAGTCCCAGACATCGACATAGATACAATGATCACCAAGCTGGGTTGCAACTACGAGACACTTGCTGTCGGTGGAAAAGTAAATCTTCCTTGAAATGATCACCGACTGGCGTTGCTGTTCCTCAGCCTTTTCCCTAGTGCTCAATCCTTTGCCTTGTCCTCCAAACCACCCTGGTTCCGACCTTTCGAAATCGTGCAAGGTCGAGACTGTATCATCGCTCGTGGTTCGTCCAACGGGGATTGTTCGTCTCTTAATGGCGCCAGCTCTCATCTCGTAGACGTTGATTTGATGATGGAAAGTTAGCTTCTTGATTCTGCCGTTCTCCAAACTAAAAATCAATATCTGGTCATTTAGTGATACTGCGGCGAACCTATCGTTTCGGGAAACAGCCAGACACAACTCACTCAGTCTTCCGGGCAGATCAAGATCTATCTCTGCTTCAGACTTGAGATTGATGCTGTTGAATATGACAAGCCTCCTCGGGGATAAGCCAGTAGCCGCAACAATGGCGCATTTGTGGTTTCCAGCTGCCGCTGCTTCGATCCCTGCAACCTCATATTTGCAACCTTGTATGGCTGAAGCATCGTTACTAGGCACGTCGAAACGAACTAGATGATTGGCACCTATCTCCCACAATAGTAGTGAGTGGCCGGCAGCGGAGAACACAAAGCGCGGTTCCTTTGGCAATGGAGTTGACTCTTTTTCTTTTGTGCTGGTTTTTCGACGGAAAGAATTCCCTATTCTGATTGTCCGGCTCGAAGATTTCATCTTACTGAAGCTAGGAGTGCTTCTGACGGAGCTTGTTGGAGTGAACACGTTCCTCCCACTCGAAATCTCAGAAGGCATGGAAGCAGACTCAGCCTCGGTTGTGTTCTCATCAATGCTGGGCGTGCGAACCGGGATGGGTAGATCGATAGACAATCTCGAAGCAATGGGGAGAGCAATGGGAATGTTCAGAGACTCGTTAAGCGGACTGATCGGGTATTCGAGCGCAGATTCGAGTGACTGTGAACGAGGCGAAAGTGGACCGTAAGTCGTTGGGCTGACAGGCGATTCGGTGTAACGTGGAGGCTGTATGGATGGTACTATCGGAATGTCTGGGTCGCTCGGACGCGATGCGTGGGATGGTTGACTATAACTCACCCCCGAGTTTGATGTTAAGCTAGGAACTATGCTGTTTGTGTCTGAGGTAGTAGATCGAGACCCTGAGGCGGCATCATACGATCCGGAGTCGCCTACACTATACTGGCTGAGACTGAAGTCATCCCGCCAGGTAGTAGTGTCGAGCGCAGTGGCGAGAAGTTGGAAGGGCTCGATGAGACGTGCAAGCTTGATCTTCTCGCTTCCAGTGCAGCTGGGGCATGCAACGCCTTCTTTCCAGTTCACGATTGGACTATTTCCCTGGATGGCTTCAAATGCCCACTTATCAGTCCACCGTAGTTTATGTTCCAACAGTCTCTTAGATATGACATGCAGCTTAGGACAATCCACAACGTAAACGGGCAATACTGCTGACTCTTGCTCCTTCGATATTGTCTCAGTATTCGGCGTAGCCATTTTTGTAACCCAGTCTTTGACCATCTCTTGCATGTTGTGTCGAGTCACCCCTGGCCTCCTTATGCTGAACTGTTCGTAACCTGACTGTCGACTTGGCAACCAATCGGCGAAGCTCGTCATAGCCGCTTCAAAATACGGACTTAACTCGGCTATGTGTCTGCCGTAAGCACGGTTTGGGCCGGATCGTGTCGGTACTCGCTGCTGTTGGAGGAGTGAGTCCTGCCGCGAGAGGAAGTTTTCCAAATCAGCATCCCAATCAAGCAGAGTGACTGCCAGAGATTCTAGGAGCGCTGGTGTAGGCTGCATAGGTCCCGTAACGTGGAATATTGAGATGATGAGACTGGTTCGTGTATGCCAAAGCTGCTCTAATATTTCGTCTGTGTCGACTGAGATTTGGTTCGAGCCAAGCACTCCGGTTTGTCGGCGAAGGTCAACAAACCGCTGGGTAACCGCACACTCGACCGCCCAAAGACAGTCGTGCAGCACCCAGTACGCATCCATCCAATCCTCCTCCATTGTGCCATGTATCAATGGCGTGACAAAAGTCTCAACCCTAATGTCCAACGGATACTGTACGCATTAGTGGAAGGACATAGCGCTATAGCACCCCATCAATGGTTCGCGTGCTAGCCTGGGACAATTTGTATAAAGCCACACTAGACAGTCTCATACCGAAACTGTTCAATGCCCTCTTGCATCTGAGATATATCGTGGAGTCAGAGCATCCACAAAGGGTTACCAGACCCTTGTCCCGATACGGAAACCAATGACGAAATACTGGATAAGAATCACTTACAAGACCTGCGGCATATGTGGGTAGCTTTGCGTTTGCCCATTCCCGCGCGTATGGGTTTTCGTGTGATTCTTCATTAAGCGCGTTGAGTATCTCTGCGAACAATTCAGCCACGATGAAACGCTCCACGCCGTGTAGTCGATCTTCTCTCCAAGCTTGGTTGATAGCATTTTGGAGTCGTCGCTTGTCGTTCGCACTGATGCCTTCTTTTCGCAAAAGAAGAAGACGAAGCCCAGAAAGGATGGTTTGCGCCAGAATATGCCTTGGACGAGTGAACTCCCGGGTCATAAGCGTCGTTTGTGAGGAAAACAGGCTGGTTTTGACATTAATGAGATAGAGAATGGTCGAGAACAAAAGGTCAGGCGGTAACAAGCACGAAAGAACGTAGGGTGGGCATTCGGCAACACCCGTCGCGATGCCGCTCAAGTAGCATCGCTGGGCATCGAAAACAATCTTGATCCAGCCGATGGTGCGGATCGACTCCTCGATGCTCCTCGACTCAGTATCATGACTGGCGATGGAGTGCTGGCCGACGATTTCGCGGAGAAGGTTAGCTATATCGTGCCTGCCCTGAAGGTGCTCCCAGACTTGCGCAAGGTTCCGGTGTTGGAGGGACATTGACGCGGGACGAGTGGAAGCGGATCAGCGCTTCGAGGCGCGGAATACGAAACCAGGGAAAGACAGCGCAGAAGGTAGGTAGCTTTTGGGAAGATGCATGACGGAAGACACAGGATGCCTTCTCGAGTGTGCGGTCGAGATGGGGCCTGCTGCCTGCGAGCTGCGCAACGTGCAACCGTTGTGGCCGAACGGACGGAGAAAGTGACGGCCTTGGCTGCCCCATTCCGAACGAGGACGTACGGCAGGTTGATGCACTTGGGCGGCCACGGTTGGATGGGCAGCCATCCGCGCCGACTGGGGTATGGTAATAAACCCAGCGGGAGGAGACAGCCACACGCACCGGGACCGATCGAGCGCACTGTCCGAGCCGGGCTGTAATAATAGCACGGGCAGTCCGACTGTAGCGACAAAACACCAACCCTAGACGGCGCTCGCCGCCAGCTTCGTCTGACCGGTCGCTCGTCACGTGAACCATGCCCCACCTGGGCACCTACAAACCTTGGAAGTTTGTTACGGCAGCCAGCCTGAGACACAAAACATGTCTATTCGCGCGAGACTTAGCACAGTAGCCTCTTCAACGCTCGCGCCGGTACGACACGCCAACATGAAGGACTCACATCTGCCAGGACATGGAGGAAGACATGGCAAAGCTGCTGCCATACTCGGCGCTGCTATCTTGTTCTGGGATCATGCTGCTGTATCATGCACTATTTACATGCGATGGCAATGGCCACGACAGCGCTAGCACGAGGCGAGCCCGCCGTCTGCCACCCACTGCACCGATCCCGTCCGAGAAAGGCAAAGATACCTCGGCGCGGGCGACCCTCCTACTCATTTGAGCCAGCCCCAGATGAAAGAGACAAGCGCCTTTGCATTATCTTCCTGCCAAAACGGCATTTTCGGGTTCGGCACCTCCAAATGCCCGCGTCTGCGCCCCGGAACCACGACCTTGGGTGGTGGGCGGTGGATTTGCATCGACGCACTGCGCCGCCACTTGAGTGGATTCCAGCCGTCTGATCGGACATGGTACGCTGCGATGATGGCAAGGAAGACGAAAACCTGGGTGCGACGTCAGTGCCTGCAATTAAGTTCCAGTTGCCTGATGCTTACCCCAATGTAGGACGCAACAAAGTCAGGCGTGGAGAAAGGTGGCACGAATGCCCTCCAGTTGTTGAAGATGATGAGCAGAGAGCAAAAGCCAAATCCGTACCAGGCACGGAAGAGCTGCCCGTGAGTCCGATAGGGATACTGCTTATCGTCTCGGTTGAACGCGCTACGGTTTTCGAGCGTATGGTCGTTGGCAGCTGCTTTGATCTTGTGGTAGAACTGCGTGTAGGCGAGACAGATCATTGTGTAGCAAATCAGCTCCGCAATCACTGCATTGTTGGTCATTCGTCCGAGAATGACCGAAGGGAATGGTTTGATCGCTAAGAAAGCCATCAAACCGAAGCACCAGGAAACACACACGGTGCCGAGAGGAACACCGGCACCGCTCACGCGTTCAAGCCGCCTTCTGTAATTCTGGAACCATAACGGCCAAGCTTCCGGGATACTTGCAAGCGCGTGCAGGAGCCGACTGGAAGTGTAGAGCGCATTGATGCCAGATGTGGTGGCTGCAAAGATGAAAAAGCCGTTGAAGACGGATGGGAATCCTCGAAGATGATTCCTGACAGCCGCAAGAACAAAGACACTATTTTGTCCTGCGCGGACGGCATTTATCTGGATATTGATGAGATTTGGATCGTCGTCTGACACAGTTAGAAAGCGTTACAGTATCTGGGCATGGATCGCTGGAACTTACATGGCACGTTGAGACCGCCCACAAATGTGCCCAATATGTAGAGGAGTGATATCCGTATGGAAAGCTTCTTCGTCGCAATCTTGATTGTCTCGTATTTTTCAAGGTCCTTGTTCTCGGGTGCTGTCACAGCAATAGCTTCAAACCCGACGAACGAAAACACGCAGGTAGTAATTGCTGTCCAAAGACCTAGGAAGTGGCCCAAATCACCCTTGACCATGGCATCTGGGTTGGTTGGGTTCGACGAAGTTGGATGTATCACCATGCCCTCAGAAGCGAACCCCCACGGCGCATTCCATGTCCAGAAATGGTTCGAGTGGTATACTTTCTGCATGCCAGACAAGACGATATTGAAGACGATCAGGAATGAGATGAAGGTCAACTTGATGACGCCGAAAATATACTCCAGCTGGCCGTATTGTCGGACGGGGAGCAGGTTGATGAGTAGTACGATGATCAAAAACAAGAACACCCAAACGGCCGGGCTGTAATGTTCTGTACTCCATCCCAATTGCTCGTCCGGATAACCCACAGATCGTAAATATGCGGGATCGAATCGGAATCTCCACAGCTGAGCCACAGCCTGGATTTCGGCTGCCAAAATGACGATCCACGCGCTCCAAGTCATCCAGCCCGTGGCATATCCAACTGCTTCGTCTATAAACCTCCCAGGAAATTCGAAAAGCGGACCAGGAACCGGGAACAAAGCGGTCATCTCTCCCAAGCAGGCAATTACACTCCACATCATCGAGCATCCAAGAACCACCGCGACCAAGGCCATTCCCGGTCCAGCCAGATAGATGACCTTTCCCGTGTTGAGGAACAGTCCGAAGCCTATGCAGGCGCTGAAGGATATCATGTTGACATGGCGCTCCTTCAGGTGCTTGCTGCACGGGTGAGTTAGCTAAGCTTTGCGAAAATCGGACAAGTCGCACACCTCAGCACCGTTCGCCTCGACGACATTGTGGACGAGGTTGAACTCAGTCGTGACCACATCCGAACGGCTTTGCGCAAGATTGATGAGTGATGAAGCGCATCGGACAGTCCACCAAAGTCGCAGAGGCAGATCCGATTAAGTTGGGGAGGCAGAGCACTCAAGATGGAGCTAGCGGGCGAGGCTATCGCATAATAGGGACCTGAGGAACGAGTCGGCGAACACACGCCGCACTCTATTAATCCAACGAATGCCTGTGAGACGTGCGTCTGGGGGCAATGCAATACCGCGTCCAGGCTCAGCTCAAAAGGTAGTTGCAGACGCTCATCACCGACAGGTCGCACAGGACACTGCAAGGACGCTTTGCATCCCCGGCGACGGCCTTCCGTTGGCCAGACATTTTGGTCTGCGGGTGATGCAGGGAGATGAGGTCTAGCCGCCTGGGTGCCGAAGTGGTGGGATGGCGTCCGCAAGCAGGGAATTGATACGAAACACGATTCTTCCCCTGTCCAGATCTGCACGAAGATGGATGTGGTTGGAGAGACGAGGCCGCTGTCACGGAAGGGCGCTCACCCGTCAGGTCTGTGCTTGCGCGCGATGATGGAAGCGGCTAGGACGAGCGCCACGGTGTGCGTTGGCTGGGCGCCACTGCAACGTCTTGTCGTGCGGACATTGGCGTTTGGTTTTTTACGAGCGGCTTGCTGATACCCCTTAATCAGCCTCCGAACTATGTTTGGATTTATGCACTCGAAATATGGCGATCATATTGATGCTTCTATCGTCCCAACCCATGTTCGTGGCTCCGCCTCCGCGAAACCTAATTTCTGCTGCACATGCCATGAGTTCAGCGGCATCAAGCCATTGTGACGCGAGTGGCACGCAGACGGATGACGCCGATGGCGCCGAGTGACTCGAAGGTCGACGAGACGATGCATCAGTATACCAAGGAAGCACAATCGCGTGACACGATGGACTTGAGAGGATCTCGTCGCGCGGGGCGCAAAAGCAATGAATGGAATCCTTCAACATGTAGCCGAGATCTCGCAGGGATCCCACGAGTCAAAGATCCAACTTTACCTGTCATGATTCCAGCAACATGGCACAATCGAACGCGAGACCGAGGAAATCTCGCCCACATGAACACTTCCGCTACCGTGGTATCAAATTTGCCGGCGATTTTAGCTGGCGATATATAGCTGCAGCGTCGTACGAGAAATCTCATCAGGCAGGTGCACTTTCCCAATGGAACGTTTACAGCGACTTTCCTAAAGCGTCATCGTTCACTTCGATGCCTCTCCATCCCTCAGCGCCGAAAAGTCGTGCTTTCGCGACTACGACTTTTCTAGAAAGTCATCGTTTGCTTCACTGGTACACCCTGCCATTGTGAGAGCTTGCAAATCCATGGTCCGCTGCTATCTATTGTTATGGATAGAGTCTTTCGAGTGTTTCCTCTCCTCCCCCGTGGCGACATCTAATCACGTAACATATGATATGCCAGCGACACCGCCTCCAACACATTTAGGAACATAGATAGTGCAAGAAAAGTGAGGATTGCACAGCTGAAAATCCACGGCGGTAGACGATGGGCATACTGTCGTTCGGGGGCGTCGTTTCGAGGGATGTTCGCTGAGTATACTAAGGGAGCAATGAAACGTAGATTAAAATAGTCTACATGATTGCCATATTGAACTTGCACTTGGCTCACCCCCGTACAACTCACTCAAGCTACCAGGCAACTCACTTGTTCCAAGGTTGACTTATGAAGCTTTCCAACATCAATAGGAATTAGACCTAGGCCAAGGTGTCATAACTTATCAACCTTTCCAACATCAATTAAAATCAGTCACTCCAAATCAAAGGCAATGCTATCTACCCAATCTCCCATCGTCCCTCACATTCAGACCCTAAAAACATTGACCCCATCCGCAAACGTACTATTGTTATCCGCATTCGCCACAACATCCACCCCATCCCTCGTAACCATCCACGTCGCGCCTATCGTATTCAGATTATACAGATTGACATCGTGGCTGAGCGCTTCGCCCTCGATGCTGACCATGCGCGTCTGGCACACGCCTTGCGACGCCACGTCTGAGCATTTGGTGCTGTAGTTGTCGAAGAAGGAGTACAGGCCTGCGCCATAGACGTGCAGATTTGAGGAGCGCAGGATGCGGAGGCCCCAGCCGTTGGCGCTGTTGGAGGAGATGGGGTGCGTGCTGTTTGAAGTGGTGTTGGATGCGGGGGTAGAGGAGAGACGGGTCGAAGAGAGCGGGGTTTTCGGGGAAGGGATGGTGGCGTCGGGGTTGGGTTGGTAGTAGCTGGTGCTCTGTTAGCTGGGTAGCTCTGAGTGAGGGGAGGAATGTACTTACGCGGTTTCTGTCTGGATTTGGCCCATGACGACGTCCTGAGTGTCGACGAATTGGTACTCGTATTTGACGTGGTGCTCTACTGCTGTGCCGTAGAGCCACACTCTGCCTTGACTCTGGTCGAGCAGGCCACGACCGGCATAGATGGTGATTTGAGTGTTGTTGTTGAGCGAGTCATCCAAGTCGTGGTCGGCGACCCAGAGCCAGTTGTTCTCCAGATACACTCCGCTCGCCCATTTCGTGATGTGAAGGGAGAGGTAAGATGCGATGCACTCCTTTTTCAGGTTCGCTGCTGTAACAGTCTTCTCAGGCTCCTTGACGCACTGCTCCTGTTGCAGGTGTGAGCCAGCAAAGCCTCCAATGCGGGTGTGAACATCCCATAGCCCTGCCGGTTCGCCTGCGCTGAAGAGGTTGTATTCGATGAGAATTGCTCCCGGGTTGGCGCCTTGTGTGCTAACGAAGCAATCAGACCACTCAATCGAGCCTGGTTCGCCCTGTTTGCCGATCTGGACAACGGTCTTCGGGTTGTAGATGTCTCCGAAGGATTGGCCAGTAGCCAGGATGACCGACGAGAGAGCCTCACCAACGATCTTCGAGCCAGCAGGGACGTAGACTGTGTCGCTGACCTTGTAGTAGCCAGCATCGAGGAATAGAACCTTGCCGTCCGTCTTGGCTTGCTGAAGGGCGTCGTTCAGAGCCTTTGTGTCGTCTGTTTTGCCGTCACCCTTCGCGCCAAGTGTACGCGCACTGAGGAACTGGTCTACCGACAAGCCTTCGTATTGCGGCTTCGAGCGCTCGTAATACTTGCCATCGGATCCAAGAAGGCTGGAAGGTCGCTTGGTCGCAGCGATAGAACCACGGGCCTCGACCGGCGCAAGAGGAGCCTTAACCCCCGGGCCAAGGGGCGACACGTCCAGATACCTGTGACCGTCCGCCCAAGCATCAATGACAGTGGAAGCAGTTGAGCCAGTAAGAATAGTGCCGTTAGAACCAACAACCGCCTGCTGAACGTTCGCGAGCTTGACATTCTCCAAATAAAGAGCACCAGCGCTTTCAGGTTGCGAGTTCTCTGTGCGGCTGGTTACGATCCCAATCGGCGTGTTCGTGATAGAGCTATCCAGCAAAGTGATAGATCCAACGGTCGGACCCCCGTCTCCACTCAAAGACGAGAAGTTCAAGCCAACGCGGCAGTTGTCGATCGAAACGCTCTTGTACGTCCAACCCCAATCCCAGAGCTGGTTGATAGCCGTGTCGACGTTGCTGAACGTCAAGTTGCGCATGGTAAACTGCTGATTACCTACGTTTAATCCGTAGTGTCCGCCTTGGAACTCGAGGTCATTCATGAAGCCACCTGAGCCTTCCTCAATGAAGAGACCTTCATGCTTTGTCCCATTTCCAGCCGACATCTTGAAGACCACATTCTGCAGAGACGTCGTCTGCGCAGTGGGCCAATGAAGTCCCCTCATAATGGCCTTCGCCTTGACACTCGTCGTATCAAGGACAAGATTCCTGATCTGGCGGAAAAAAGTGTTCGTCGCTCCAAAACCCAATCCATTGGTGCCGTATGGACTCGCATCGATCAAATACCCAATATCATCGCCGTTCACGTTGACTGTTGTGAAGTTGGAGCTAGCCTTGATAATCGGAAGGCAATTCGGGTTTCCAATAAGCTGTGTGTAATAATAGTCGATAATCGCTTCGGATATCAAATAAGTTCCGCCTGGAAAGTAAACCGTGGCTGGTGTCCTAGTAGTCGATTTGCAGACTGTGGGCGCGCATCTATTTCCATCGGTGATAGCTTTCTGAATGGCCTTCGTGTCATCTGTTACTCCATCTCCCACAGCCCCGTAGTCCTTTACGTTCCGGAAGACCTGGTAGGAGGTATCATTATTGAATGAGGCGATTCCCTGGTGCGCTACTTGTTCCATCCAAAACGGCGCACCGCAAGAACTTCCATTCCCTGGAGAAGAGCCACCAGTCGGTTGTGGCGTTGTCGAAACTGGGGTTGGCGTGTATACATTCGTTGCGTAACCTTGGCTTCGACGTATGGGAGCCTCATGATAATGATGGTGCAAAGCGGCATTTGCGCCGGACGAGAGAAGGAAAATGGTTGAAGCGAGCGACAGCATCTTGCAAGAAGAAAATAGTCTAGGATAAAAATGAGGGTGACAGCGACAAAAAGATCGCTGGGGAGCGGAAGCGCGGTGGGCTGAAGCTCAGTATAAGTGCTTACGCTACTATGAGTAGGATCTGTGCTGTGGATCGTGCCGCTAACTGTATGCAAGGTACGAAGGACTACTGTAGGATGTCCGATAGATTATAAAACAGCTGTCGCTAGATTGAATGACTGAACGACAAGCCAATATGGAAGTTGAGTAATTTGACAATCGACTTTGTTGGTTGCTATATGTGACCGAGACTTCGCCTTGTCTCGCGACTCGCGATCAAAGCGTGTAGATACGTATGTAGAAAACCGAAGTCCTGCGGCGTAGCTGTGCGGGCGTAACCAGGTCTGATCATATTTGGTGACCCACAAGTCTCCAGACTCAGCAGAAGTTGCGAGTCCCATTCATGGTACTGTTGAGTCGTCATGCTTGCATTGAGTCTCCTCGCTGCTGCACGCACATTGTGAGCCCCCCTGGACATGCTGCAAGCCTTCGTAGATCGCATTCGGTAGAGAGGAATCCAAATTACGATCCGCGATAGGCTGCGCCGTGCTGCCCCGCAAGTCAGCTCCATGTGATGGCACAGGCTACAGTAATAATGTCATCGAATCTTGACCACACGGGCGAGAAAGTAAACTTTCAGGGGCTCGTCCGTTGCACTGCAGGGGCTGAGGCAACTCCGTTCACCATCCCCGATCCTGGTAAGTGCAGCCTTATGGGGGTCGTACACCAACCGTGAACTTCAAGACTCAACGAATGGTAAATGATCATAGATCTTTTAGTCGTTCGTATTAAGGTGCTCAAGTGGGAGTAAACATATTGCAGTGAGGTTCAGTCGTAACTTACCTGTGTAGGAGTGTGTCACGCATTCCACAACCTTGGAAGGACCCGTGGACCACGCGCTCACACGTGACATGGATCGGCGCTCCACTCGTCACTCGCCGCTTTCCCATCGTCAACTTTTGAGCAACCGCGGTCAACGAACGTCACCATCCGACAGCAGTCACACTCAATCCTCTCTCTAATCAACAACCCACAATTTGCCATCATGTTCGGAGGTGTGTATTCTCCCATCGTGGCGGAACAGGGGAGCAGAAAGCTTTGCGCTGCCACAAATGGAGGAAGGATGAAGTATCTAACACCAGACAGCACCACCCCAGCCATCGAAGCAGGAGCTTGAGCGCGCCGAAGCCCAGACCGCAAACGACATCAAGTGGACGTTCGCAGGCGCCGTCGTGCTATACTTCTCACCTTTCCTCGTCGACTACGCGCGCAAGCTTGTTTAAGCTCCTCCTCCTCAGCGAATAAAAGCCTTCACCCAATCCGATGAAATATTTGAAGGAAACACTCGAGCGGGACTGTACATATTACACATGACCGGCGTTCACGACGGGTGCGGTTACCTATTTGATGGAATTTCTCAACACTTGATGGGATGGCACTGTATGATAGACTGTATAACAGCGGAGGATACCGTGTCTATGGAGCGTATCATGGCTGGCATTGAGCGATGAGCTCTGGTATCTAGGTCTTATAGATGAATCCGAAATTGCGGGTTATCATGAGTGCGCCTGCGAACACTCCGCCGTCCATTGTCACCGCGCGCCAAATAACATTTTGCAATCGGTCCTCCCACGCTATTCTGAACCTTTCGAAATCCGAACCGACCATTTGTCCTTCGCCCTTTTCATTGTGACCATGCGAACGTGGTTCGAACTGCACCGTCGGTGACTCAACCCCCCGACTCGAAGCTGAGCAGGATATCGTACACGCCTGTGCTTATGCCACTCTTCACCTTCTTGACCTTGGTGGCTTGGTCTGTTCCTTCTCCCAGTCGTTGTACTCTTGTACCGTGTCGTCGACCATCTTCTTGAGATGTTGCAGCTGCTGGTCATAGCCTTTAAGAATCTGTCATGTCTTAGCTTGCGATATAATTAATGTATGCCTTAGACTCACCTTCTCTAGTTGGGCCTGGTCGTCCTCAGACAAAGTACCATCTTGGATACCTGCGGCGGCTGCATTCCCCTGCCTCTCCGTCTCCTTCTGCAGAGACTGTGCGCTCTCCCGCACGCTCGACATACGTGCCCAGATCTCCTCCTGTTTGCCGCCGTTGATCGGATCGAACGCCCTCTTCTCCAATTCAACAAGCTTCTTCTTCAGCTCCTCCTCCGTCTGATCCATTGCGTATCCCCTGTTCCGCAGGATCTGCACCTTGGTAGCGAGGGCAAGTATCCGCTGAGTATGCTCAATGTGCTTTTGTTTGGCTTTCGTGATCCGCGGCGCGGTTGTCAATTCGTGCTGGTCTTTGATCACGCCGAGACAGTTATTCATCTCATGCAGTCTGCTTTGTAGTGTGTTCATTGCGAAGACCTGGTATTTGATACGTGCGGCCATCTCTTCGAAGCCGCGAACGAGCAGGGGAATAGAGCCTTCACTCGGCTTGTTGGCCAGCGCTTCTTCCCATTTCTTGTGATCCTCATGCGGTTGAGGACCGTAAAAAGGAGCTTCTTCTGGCTTCACGGAATTGTAAAAGTAGTGCTGGAAAGCGCACTCTGGGCTGTTGGGATCCCACTTCTCAACTATCGTCCTCATTTGATCAATGACAGACTTCTCTCCTGTATTGTATTAATAAAGTCTGTGGAAACAATGTCGTGTACTTACGCGCGCCGTTGAGAGAAGCACTGGCGAAGCGATCGTTGACTGATTGCCTCAGCTGAGGAAGGGCCTGCTGTTGTTGCTGGAGCTGTTGCTGCTGGTTTGGTTGCAGGGTAGGCGCAGGACGGACGAAGCCGCCCATGACTGAGCCACCTAAGTTGGGCTGTTGCTGCTGCGGCTGCTGTTGCTGCTGAGACTGGCCCAGGCCGCCGAACATACTTCCTCCGGCATTCTGCTGCGTGTTCTGCTGCTGCGACTGGCCAAGATTGCCGAACATCCCGCTTTGGTTCGTGTTTTGCTGTGTATTCGTATTCCCAAAGAGGCTCGATGTTGGCTGCTGTTGCTGGTTCTGCGTCTGCGAGTTGCCAAAGAGACCACCCGGCGGGGCTGTCGTAGAACCAAATAACGTGCCCGTCTTCCTCTCTGTCTGCGCCGTCTGTCCGAGATTGCCGAACAGCGACATGGTGTAGGTCTAGGTGCTGGCGATGTCCGGGTATGTGTTTTCGAACGTGTTTACAGGTCGTGTTCGCAGGCGCGGCGCTTGAAAGAGCGTATGCGCGCGAGAGAGCGCGCTGCTAGAATAGCGCACCGGTCGCGCGGAAGGCTTGGAGGTATATGGCGACGATGGTGTTGATAGCGTTGTGAGCTTCTTTGGCTGCGGGTTGTTTTGCTAGTCAAAGGGAAGCTATGGAGCACCAGCCAATTGCGGCTGATTCAAATCCCTGTATGCGCCAAGAGCGACGCAACTTCACTTCACGAACAGGCCGGCCAGCTTCCACTCCAGTTTCTAGGGGACAAGAAATCCGCCATTGGCCCAGCATGTCGTCCCGTCAGCCTAGGTTTGCATTCTCCGGAGCTCAATCGCTACAATTCCGTGCTAATTAGCTACAGATTCAACGACCAGGCCCTCATCGACACCACCCCTCTGCCCGACGACATCCCCAAGGTCAAGGAGCTCGGCGCCAGCTCTGCACCCCTCCTCAGCGCCTCTTACTTCATCGGGGCGCGATGCAAGGCCTACAACGATGACTACATGATGTGCAAGACTGAGGCCAACGGCCGGGGCGAGCTGGACTGCATGAAGGAAGGCCGCAAGGTGACGCGGTGCGCGGCGAGCGTGTATGACTCTCCGGAAAGAGCGCTGGAGCGACACTGGGGCTAATGTTCTATGCAGGATCAAGGACCTCAATGAGCACTGCCTGGAGGAGTTCCGCAACCACTGGAAATGCTTGGACAACCAAAACCACCAACTATGGAACTGCCGATCACAAGAGCGGAGGCTGAACAGCTGCGTGTTCGACAAGCTGGTACGTCTTCCCGCAGTACCATCATATCACGCACAGCTGACTTCAGCAGAAATTAGAGAAGGTGATACCAGATACGCCCAAGGGCGAGACACCCGTGCATCTGCGGGGCCGCCAGATCTTCTCGTCGAACTGAGCTGTGTATACTATGTCGGCAATAAGACCACGAAATATGTAATTTCAATTCTCCCACAAATCGCTGTGATGATTCTTGGTTTGCGTGGCGGCGACCGTCCGTTCGCAGATGCACCAACGACGTGACGTGGATGGCGCGGATTCAATGCCGTGGCTTATGGTCATGTCAACCATGGAAGAACAGCAGCCTTCTGGATTTACGAGCCACTCAGTCCGTGACTCTTTGATGATCTCTAGCCATGGTAGGGACTCTCATTCCGCAGCTTTTGCTTCACCATTTTCCCAGAGCCCTTTAAATACTTTATTGGTCACTTCTTACCTGTCATTCATTCTATTGTGCTCGCTATTGCTATTGTCGTTGTACGCTTCACTCGCTGCCTTACTTTTATTCGCCATCGCCGCCCTCCAGTTTCTTCGTAGTCTCAGTCCTTAGTCCTCTACATCTCACGACTCCGACTACAATCTGTGCGCGCATTCGCAGCAGACCCCTGGTCTCTTCTTCACGCTCAATCTTTCAGCTAAGCACTCGACTCCTACGGCGACCATAATGACAGCCGACCCCTTCTCCGACCACCTCTACAGGATCGATAGCAATGAGCATATCGACGTCGGCGAGTCGCTCGCCTTCCCGGTCCCATACCTAACGCAACTTCCACCCATGTCCACATCCTCCCCCATATCTTCTGCTGAGGTATCTCCCGCCAGCACCGCACCAAGCACACCGCCTCTACCCTCCCCACCCCTCGAGTGGACCGCTGGCACCCTCAGTAAGCCCCTCGATTCCCCATCCTGATATCCCTCAGCACCCTTTTACAACATCTAACGATCTCCAGATTACCTCTTCTCCGCCCTATACCCGGAGCAGATGGCCTCAGACAGCATGGTGCTCGAATCGCACCCCATCAAGCCCTGGGCCCTATTTTCACCCATCAGATTGGACTTGTATATGCGTACCAAGTCCACCCCCGTCCCTGCATGGGCATATTCTGCCACCGCACCCATCGGCACAGGTCGTCCTACCTCCCGGGTGCTGCTCGCGCAGGCTAGTGGTGGCACAGTGGCGCAAGCAAGAAGAGCGCTTGCGAAGCAATTCATCGGGAGGTTGAGCTACTCCACAAATTACTACGACATTCTAGCTGAGCTGTACACTCTCGACGATCCGGCTTTGCGCTCCTTAACACGCGGCATTGAGGGTATGAAGAGAGTTCCGGAGCGGGAGCTCATGCAGAGGCTACTGCGGCTTAGAGATGCAGGAGTAGATAAGGAGTGGGGGTTTGAGGCGAGGTTTGAACTCTTCTTGCTGTATGGTGGGTGGCGGAGGGTGGGTCATGTGCCGGAACTTGCGTTGAAGCTGGGACTAGAGGAGAGGAAGCTTTTGGCGCAATTTTATGGTGGGGTTGTGGACTTCCTTGAGATGGTCGGGGCTGATTTGGCGGTGTGTTAGGTGCGAAGGGTGCGTTGTATGGGTTAAGATGGCGTGGAGGTTGGCCGCAATGGCTCAAGGCGATGGTAGCAGTCTGTGCATCATCAACTTCTATGCAGCACAGGGTGCTCTGTTTTTGGTACGGGTTCATGGCTTCTAAGGGTTTTAATGGTATTGTTACAGTATCGTATGGGTATCATGTCATGATTCTCGTCAACGTCAATCCTTCATCTCTGTGGCCTTGCCCCGAACAGTCTCGTTCTCACGTCACCCCTCGCAGCCGCAGGGCTACTCCTCAAGAACGAGCTTCCCTCCATGATCGAGCTGCTCCCCTCCAGCTCCAAACTCATCCTACTAGCCCGCATCTGCTCCCTCGCTTGAAGCTGGCCCATCGCATGAGCCTGGCCCATGGTATGAACCTGCACGAGACCACTCTTCCTCCTCACACTCCTCACCCCGGAACTCCTTCTGCTTCTCGTACTCCTCACCGCGGCAGAACTCCGTCTGCTCCTGTTCAACCTCATGCTTCCCGGTCGCGGCTGCACAAACGACCCATCATCCTCGCTAGAGTCCAACAAGGACGAATCCGTATGTTCGTAATCCCCCGCCTCCGGCACATCGTCATCGAGATCGCGTTCTTCCAGCAGCGAGCCTTCCATAGACGCCTCCTCCATCGCAAGCATCTGCCCGACCCGCGCCTCAATCATACTCCCCTCAATAAAGCTATCCTCATTGAACGTGACATCTGCCCTACTCTCGCCCTCTTCCTCGCTCCCTTCATTCTCACTCTCGCTACCCGATGCCGAAACCTCAGATTCGCTTCCTTCAGCCTCTGCCTCGGGCACGTCCTCATCTAAATCCCTCTCCTCTTCCTCAATGTCCTCCCCTGCGGCTTCTCTTGCCTCCGCATTCGCGGCATCCTGCTGCGCGGCCGCGAGATCCATCATCTGCTGCTCGCGCATCGCAAGCGCTTCCTGCTCCTTCATCTCCTTCTCCTCGTCAATCATCGCTTGGTATGTCTTCTGTATGCCTGGCGGCCGGATCCAGGACGCGCCGAAGTGGCGGATGTTAGCATTGCGCTGTTTTTGCTTGTTTTCGTCGTGGAGTAGCTGGGTGAAGAGGGACCGCGTGGGAGCGCCGTGGCTGTGGGCGGTGTGGCCGCGGCGGTGGGGTTGCGATGGTGAGGTGGTGGAGTCAGGGAGATCGAATGTTTGGTGCGGCTTGCGGAGGGAAGGCCAGAGGGAGGCATCCTGGGTGGTAAGGTCAGTCGAAGTATGAGAGAGCGTTGAGGTGTAAACGGCGCGCAAAATGCTCAGACGAGATATTGTTTGTTTATCGTGATGGATGAGAGGTAAGAAAGGGACGTACCGCTCGCGGCGGGATCGTAGGCAGGCTCAACATGATCCTCTCACTCTCGGAAATGTTCTGTTGTGGTTTGTGTTTCGTTCACGCGACTCAGTGCCCAATGTTTAGCTGGTATAACAAACGCGGGTATTTTGAGCCGCGGTAGTTACAGAGCTGCCAAGGGTCCAGCGGCGGTACGCTTCCACGTGACGAATCATTGGCCGGATCTAGATCGCTGGGAAAGTCTACGCGAGAGCGCGGCGCCCAATGCGAGTGCTCCGCTGTCAACGTGCAGCGACCACCGCGTGTGATCACATCCCTCACCATCGATAGTGCCCCGAAACCAACGCAGTCCAGCCGCAATATAACGTTTGGCTGGGCCCCTTGCTGCCAACATGTTTCCTATAACTCCTCGGGTCTCCAACGCCCCGTTCCTTTCGTTCCTCTCTCGCAACCATCCCTCACTTCGGTGACAATTGTGAATACAAGCTCATACACAAGTCTTGGAAGCCTTGGGGCATACGCCAGCGACTACGCAACCTTGCAACTCAGTGCTCCTAACGGATACTACCTTTCCTAAAGGTCTATACGCTTCGACCAGTCGGACATTTCCACACGTCGTACAGCCCTCACCTAAGCCACGCGGACCATCCTCCGGCTCCGGACCCGCGTACATACTACTCCTGGCACACTTTCCAAGAGGGCGCATTGCTACAACTTGAAGTTATATCACCAAACCAGAGACTCCCCGCCACACGCAAATCTCTCTCGAAGCTGTATACATCTCACGACTTAAACACGCCATTCCCAATTTGATCGCTCCATCATGAAGATGCTATTAACCCTCCTCTTCATCCTCTCAACTCTCCTCTTCGCCTCAGCACAACCACACCAGAGACATAGCCAAGAAGAGCCCACGCCCGCAGTGTTTGAAAACGAGAAGCCAATGCACACGACGGCGCTCATGGCTGGTGCGGCGTGGAAGTCATTACGGGATGCAGCGAAGGCGACGCAGACGACGACCATTCCAAGGCAAAGAACGAGGCCGACGCAACCCGTTGCTCAGGCGGAGTTGTGATAGGATGGGCATGGGGAGAAGTCGGATGACGAAGAGTGAGAGAGAGAGTGTGGCGACTAAGAGGGTCATGATGCACCGATCGAGGAAGATGGGATGCACATGGGGTTAATGTTTCTGGAGAGACATACTGCCGGTCTACGACAATGGACTGGATAGCAACGAATGAATGAATGTATTACTATTGTGAATCAAGAAAGCCACTTCTACTTGTCTCGTTTGAACCAACCAACCATCATCTCCCAATCTTCGCCAGGGCGGAGTATGTTGCGCGTTGTCGCCGCTCTACGCTGTGCGATCCTTGCTGTCGGTCATTAGTATAATGCGAAAGTGTCGCGGTAACCCTTTGCTCGTATGACTTTTATCCAGCGGCGTGATTTACCCGACAACACATAGAGAATTGCTAGATTTCGTGCCTGCAGGCTATAGCTACTCAGAATAAGGTAAGATAACCGTGTTCACTTCTGGTCTTGCGGTATTGGGCTTGTCGTTAAGGCTAGGGTTGCTCGTCGAAGCAAGGATCTGGTACTGTGACTTATGCACGTACGTTCAAACATCACAATTCACATACATTCACTTGGTAACAGGAGATTGCATTCATGGCTTCATTGGATTCGTGTCTATGTCCAATATGCATGAGTCCTGTGGACTGATTAGTTTGTACACGACTACCATAGTCTTAAGTCCCCTCCATATCTCACGATTCCTTGAACGGACATCCCTTGTCAGCCGATTGACTCTTCGTCTTCTCCTTCACAATCTTCCACGTCAAATCCATCAGCCTCTCGCCCAACGCCTCATCGTTCGCCTTGTCACTCCCTTGCTCTACAATCGCTGGCGGCGTAATATACTGTCCGCTCTTCTCCGTCTTCGTCGCCGCAAACATCATGCTAACCGCACCCTCGAACTGCGACTTTTTAAATGGCTGCGCACCCACGCTCATACCATACCCAAGGAACGGGAACGCGTCGTGGATGTGCACGTTCGTTTGTCGCGTGTCTACGATACCGGGGTGTGTCGCGTTTGCGAGGATGTTAGGGTACTGGGAGGTGAGGTGGCGCGCGAGGTATTTGGAGTAGAGGATGGCAGCGAGCTTCGACCTTCCATACAGTGGCTGGGCACCGTAATCCTTATTCAGCTCCTCCAGGCTTTCGAATTGTGTTTCCTTAGGTGCCTGCTCATGCAAGTTGGAACCCATGTTCACGATGCGGACTGTGTTGCCTTTCTTCGCGGTCTCTTTAATGGTAGGCAGAAGATGCGATGTTAGCACCACATGCCCGAAGTGGTTCGTTGCCATCGTCTGTTCCACGCCGTTCTTCGCTTGCTGTACGGACATGATGCCTCGGGCTGCATTGTTGATTAGGATATCGATGCGGTCGGTTTTGTTGGCTATTTCAAAGGCGACCTTGCTGGTCTGCTCCCAGTCGCTGAGGTCGCATTGAAGCCATTCGATTTTTTGGGCTGCCTCTTCGCCCATTTCGCCTTTAATAGCATTGATTGCGTCTGAGGCAATGTCTGATTCCAGGGAGATAATGAAGAGCTTCGAGATGTTGTGTGAGAGGAGAGTATGTGTAACTCCATAGCCTATGCCTTCCGAGCCGCCAGTGACAACGGCAACTTTACCAGACAGATCAGGCACCTGCTCGAGCGAGAATTGGCTGTCTTCTGGAGCGAGGCTGTGGGCGTTGGGGACGACCTTGCCCAGATTCTCGGCAATGGTGTTCTTGACGGCTTGCATGATGGGTGGTATAGAGCTATAAAAACGTGGATTCAAAGTAGTTTTTGTGCAACAAAGTGGTCCGCGAGAAAGCGTGTATACAGAGAGGCGTAGGAAAGAGAAAGAAGGCTTCATTTATCAGAGAATTTGACGGTGTTTATGCGCGTCCCTTGTATGTAATTTCAGGGAGCGTGACCACGGCAGAGATCTTATACGAAACTGGAGTAGTGTCATGACGTTTAGATATATCCGCACTGGTGCAGGTACCATCGTGTCTTGATGTCAAAAGGTCAATCTGTTTGCGGTGACCCGTCATGACGCCAGTATAAAAGAAGCTGTCCCGAAAGGGCTAGTCAAAAACGCTTACACTAGTGTATCGATGGAAGTTTCCACTTGGACTTGGGCACTTTGCCATAAAGCACTGCCGACGTTCTGTCGTTTATATTGAGGTAAAGATGACTACGGGTCATATGTGAAGAGCTATGCCCAGGTGCGATTACAGGACAGCCCGAGGAAATGCATCATCCACACGCGCACGACCTGCGCCTCCGAAGCGCGCTGTCAGCCTCCTTTGTATCAATACACTAACTCCTGATATCATGGACATTTGACTACAAAAGCAATACTCACAAGTAGCTTGACTTTCCAAGTTACTTGGTCGAATAAGTTCTTCGTCTGGCAGAAGCATCACTGAGCGTCCTACACCAGGTGTGAAACGTAAAAAAATTGGGGCATGAGAATTTAGGTTGAGATTTCCATGGCTCGCATCTAACTATTAATGATTGGGCATACACAGTTTGACTTGAGACTATACGAACATTCTGTACCTCCCACGAGATGTTCCTCTGCTTCGGCCAGGGAAGGGTTCCGTTCCCATATTGCCCCACGGTAAAGATTCCGCTATTGCTGAACAGGATCCTTGATTACAATATCCATCGACAGAACAGTTAACTCAATCACCTCACAAGAGTATTGCAACAGCCAGACTGGTAATTCCAAGAAGAATACCCGGGAGCAAACCCACCGCACCAGACGTTTTCGCGTCAAGGCGCTCAAGACAGTACGTTACTGTATACGAAGAATTACCGGTGCCGCACATCAATTGTGGCGATTCGTAGGTGTAATTTTTTGTGTCGCAGGTCTTCTGATATTGTGTCATGTTGTTGAGAGCGGCGGGATCGTAGACGATATTGTCGGCGACAACAGGACCCGTACAGTTAAAAAGACCCGAAAGGAAGCCAACGAGTGACCCAATGAGGCCTACTGGACCGCGAACAGCGCTCGCGAGGTCTGCTACGCCGTCCACGAATTCTGGAAGCACCTCAGCGACAATACGGTGAAAGAGCGCAGATCGTCTACGTACCGGTGATGCTCTCTTCGGTCGCGTCAGGGTCGTTAAGAGCACCAATAGACACTGAGACGTTGGAAGGACTGGCTGGGACGTCGAACTCGTGCGTGAGGTTGCTCCATGAGATTGTCGTGTTCTTTTCGACGGAACCAATCACCCACGTCTGGTTACTGGAATCGGAACCTGCAGTTGAGACGATAGCGAGGACCAAGTCATCCTCTTTGAGATCACGTGGAAGTCCAACATGTATCTCTTGTACGCCGAAGCGGAAGCGACTGGCAAGAGCTGAATGGACAGAAAAGAAAACCAAGAACCGGAGCAGCGAGTGTAGACGGAAGTAAAGCATGGAGAGCAACGAACTGTTCAATATTGTCAAGAGATATGTTTGAATGGATTTCGAGTGAGATTTGGGTCGAATGAGTCAGTTATATCGCTATATAACATAGAAACAAGGGGACGCAGGGAGGGAAAATATCATCTTCTTATGGTTTTCACAGAACGTTACACCCGATTGAGGCATCACTATAGTAGTAGTTTCAAATTCCCAGATAGGATGATGACCCGCTGGGAGGCGTAGTGAAGGTAGCGATGCTATTCCCTGTATCAATGCGCAGCCGCGCGTGATGTATGGATCTAGGTTAGTATTACTGGTTATTTGTTCTCAGCCTTGTGCATTTTCAATCGAAGATAGGGGCCAAAGACCGAACGCTCGATATCTAGACTTCGGCCCCCCAACCTGGCTGAAGTTCACCCCTCATTATTGGTACAAAACACAAAGTGCTAAGGCTGACAGATTGGTGTAGTTCTGCATGCAGCCGCAAACGGCAACTGCAGATAGCGTCACAGACGCTCGTAAGGACGAAAAGAGTGTGATGGAACAAAACATCGTGTCATCAGGGCTGTGTTCAAATCATCGTGTGCATCTTGAAGCAAATTCACGAGCCTTCGCCAACTCTAGAAAGGATCTGCGACCAACACAGAGAAGTCCTCGTATGCGCTCGGATCAAGTCTGTTGGGCTTTTGCCACAATATAAACCCAGACACAATGTGAGTTACTCCTAGAGCTTCGGCCCCCTTCCACCAAAGATGGTGTCTATACGTCGATGCCAAATTGGCCATACTGTCAAGATTCACAAAGCATGCGCTCCGAGCACTAGATTTCTACTTTTAGCACTAGATCTCTCCCGCTTCACCATATGTGCCTCGCGGGTTGACAACGAACCCAGGGTTATGAGAGTGCTTTGCCCAATCAGAGTCGTCCCGACTTGGAATGTAATATTTAATCGTATCTCGGACATTCTGCTGTACTGTCTTATCCTTCTTGTATAACATGCTACTGAAAAGTATAGACGCCCTTGTAGTGCCTCAAAAGATGAAGTATGTCAGTATATACTACTCGGACATTCCGGCGCGGTATAATAGTCGTAATACTTGAGATCATTAGCTACAGCACCCGGTACCGCAGCCAAATCGATGGTGCAAAGTGTGTCTTGAGGCTAGTGTATTTGTGGTGACTCGCGATGACGCAGACGCAATAGGAAAGAAGCTGTCCTGAAAGGGCTAGTCACAAACAACTTATCGATAGGAGCTTTCCACTAGCGCCACGGGTGCCTGCATATGGACTCGATCTCTTAACTTCCTCTTGATCAAACAACCTACCGTCATGCGCTAATTGTGAAGTTCTCGGTGCTAACCTGTGTATATAGTACCGACCCCTTGATATTGAAGCAGTTGGAACGGCCTACCTCCTATCGCAATTCAACCATAATGGCACTGTGCCGCCTTTACATCTTCTAGTCTACAATGTCCGCTCCAACGGCGCGCTCGAGTGCCAAAGGTCGCCAGTCCATAAACGTGCCGCCCGATGTACTTGCCGCACGCAGGGAGAAAACCACGGCATCGATGCTCGCCCAGCTTCACGAACCTCCACCTGTTACCAACCCCTCACCGTTTCGGGGATTCGGCCTCTATACCGATGTCGAGGTCGAAGTACCACATAAAGACCCTCGCCTTGCACACAAGCATTATACTGTCAAAAAGTTCCTACCTCTGGGCGGGCCCCAGCATGTACATAGCAAGCGCCGGAAGAGGGACGACCTACCAGATGAGGTGTTGAAAGTATACAATGAGTTGGAGGCTATCATGTTGCGAGAGGAAGACGCAGAGAAGCGTGGCACGAGAAAAGATCCACTTGAGCGCTTCAAGCCTATGGAATGCCTAGAGATCTTGGTGCCTCCACCTTCACCTCCACCACCGCTGCCGAAGCCTGTCGAGACGGTCCTTCAGACTACCACAACGATGCTTGAGGCTAATGATGGCACCGGGAAGGATACCCAGAAAGAGACTGGGGAAGAGATGAGGAATGAGATCAATCATGAGACCAGGGTCAACTCCCATAGGGATACTGAGCCCATACCGCCCGTAGAAAACAGACCGCCGATTTCGCTGCCTGCTAGAGCACAAATTCCAAATGAGACGGAATCGAAGAGTTTAGACGATGCCGAAGACATAAGTACAGCCGATTCCAGACCAAAGATCCCGTTTGCTCCCAATCAAGAGAGTGTAGTTGTTTCGCCACGAGAAAGCTTAGTTGCTCCCAGCGTAGTCCAGATCAAGTCGGGTCGGCCTCATATGCCACCTCCTACCATGCAACTATATTGCCGCAATTGCAAATTGTACCTAAACAGCATCAAGGAGCTCGTCGCTCACTTCATGAAGCGCCACATCGAAGAGCTCGACAGCGTATACTTTGCGTGCTGCCCTCCACCTGACCGACACTACTACAAAGCGACATGCAACTCGTTCATGCACATGCAGGACGTCCATGGCTGGGATAAACTAACCCCCTTCCCATGCCACGAATGCGACGCGAAGTTCTTTGACATACGAGACGTGCGCGAGCATTTCGAAAGCACTCACCAGACCTCGAAAACGCAGCGCTCTGCGGGATTTGCACCGTCACGAACAATGTCACATCCGGGGCTTAGGGCACGCACGCCGCCACGGAGGTCACCGTCGACAGACAGAGCAGATTGGCACCCGGCATTCAGACCGCCCACGTCACCACGGCGAGACCGCCCCCCGCCGACGTTTAGTGAACTACATTGGCATACAGCAGCCCGGTCACGTTCACCACCGCGCAGAGGCACCTCGAACGACCGAGCATCCTGGCATCCAGCCTCCAAGAACCCCTCCGAGCCTCCTTCCCGCAACCCTTCCTTCACCTCCACTCCCGGATCCCTGGCCCCATTCAAGGAAGACCCGAGAAACTCGTTCTCCCGCCTTGACGGCAGCGCCATCCCTTCCACAAACCTCAACATCCGCTGCTTAGTATGCGGTGTCGACCTCAAGACCATCCCCTCTCTAACTTCGCACCTCTTCTCGCAGCACGCCGACGGTATGCCCAAGCTTTGGTGGGAATGCTGCCACATGAACGGCATGCCCGTTGGCGCAACGCTCAAGCATCTTAAGGAGGTGCATGGGTGGCGCGATGGGCTACCGTGTCCAGGGGAAAGGTGTACGCGGACGTTTGAACTGTTGCCTGAGTGGCATGGCCATGTAAGGAGCCATCTTGGTGAGCTGTCGAAGGGCAGTAAAGTGAGTAATAAGGCGAGCGACGACAGGATTAGGAGTGCGAGTGTGGGTTCGAGATCGTCGGCGATGGATTTGTCGGATGGGTAATTGTCCGGTAGAGACGTTGTGGGCGTCAGGTGGGTGATGCCGCAGGTTGTTAGGTTCCAAGAATGAGGCGATGCATTGTACATGCGTATATCAGTGGGCAGTCCCCGGTCTATGCCTTGGATAAATAACCTGGGCTTCGGCACTTTGTCGAAGGCCAAGATGTTAATATTTGTGTACAGAGATGATTGGGCTAGCATCTCGTGGGTGCTTGTTACGAGATCGAGAGTGCGACAATTTCCAGCATAGCGTTTCAGGTGTCTTCTGCAAGACGTAGTTTGAGCATGTCATAGGCAAGGCGATGCGGGATGAACAATTCGAAGAAATTTGTTCGATTAAACCATTACAATCAAGCAATCAAGAAAAACCTCTTAACCCGCTCAACACCGGATCTCTCCGGGAGAGTACTGTCAAGTCATGACTCGCTAGATGAAAGTATCAACGAGTCGCTTGGATGTTCGCCGCGCAAATGTACAAGCTCGTGGCCTCTTTCGCCGTCTAGTACTCCGCCTCAACACCTTCATCGCCTTCGAGACTGTCGGCGGCAACTTCCTCGTAATCGCGCTCAAGGGCAGCCAAGTCCTCGCGTGCCTCAGAGAATTCACCCTCCTCCATGCCCTCACCAACATACCAGTGAACGAAAGCACGCTTGGAGTACATGAGATCGAACTTGTGCGAAAGAGCGCTCCACGCCTCGGCAATGGCGGTTGTGTTGGAAAGCATGCATACGGCACGGTTGACCTTGGCCAAGTCGCCGTTGGGGACGGTCTGCGGGGGCTGGTAGCAGATACCGACCTTGAAACCCGTCGGGCACCAGTCGACGAACTGGATGGTGCGCTTGGTCTTGAGGTGGGCAATGGCATCGTGGGTGCTCTTGGTGACGACGTCGCCACGGTACAGCAAGCAGGTAGCCATGTACTTTCCGTTGCGGGGGTCGCACTTGACCATCTGGTGGTTGGGCTCGAAGCAGGCGTTGGTGATCTCCATGACAGAGTTGGCCTCGTGGGCAGCCTTCGCGGCGGAGATGACCGGGGAGTAGGCGACGAGTGGGAAGTGGATACGGGGGTAAGGCACCAAGTTGGTCTGGAACTCGTTGAGATCGACGTTCAAGGAACCGTCAAAGCGGAGCGAGGCGGTGATCGAGGAGACAACTGCATTCTATTAGCAGACAGACGTGAGGAAAATTGCTTTCTCTGACATACCCTGTGCGATCAGGCGGTTCAAGTTCTCGTAGTTGGGACGCTCAATGCCCAAGTTGCGGCGGCAGATGTCGTAGATAGCCTCGTTATCCACCATGAAGGAGCAGTCGGAGTGCTCCAGGGTAGTGTGAGTTGTGAGAATAGAGTTGTACGGCTCGACAACGGAGGTGGCGACTTGCGGTGCCGGGTAGACACAGAACTCCAGCTTGCACTTCTTGCCATAGTCGACTGACAGCCTCTCCATCAACAGGGCGCCGAAACCGGAACCAGTTCCACCGCCGAACGAGTGGAAAACGAGGAAACCCTGGAGTCCCGAGCAGTTATCGGCAACGCGGCGGACCTTGTCCAAGACCTGGTCGATGAGCTCCTTTCCGACGGTGTAGTGGCCGCGAGCGTAGTTGTTCGAGGCATCCTCCTTTCCAGTGATCATCTGTTCGGGGTGGAAAAGGGAGCGGTATGTGCCAGTGCGGACCTCATCGACGACGTTGGGCTCGAGATCGCAGTAGATGGTGCGAGGAACGTACTTTCCCTGGCCTGCAGACTGTTAGACCGCCCTATCTCCATTTTGTGTCTGTAGCTCACCAGTCTCGGAGAAGAAAGTGCTGAAGCCATGGTCCTCTTCCTCGGCTTTGCGCTCCTCAGTGAGGTAACCGTCGGGCTAAAAAATTGTTAACCATAGTTTTGTATTGTGTTGAGGTTGGACTAACCTGAATGCCGTGCTCGAGGCAGTAAAGCTGATTTGTCACGTTAGCACCATGTACTGCCAACGAAGCAACTCCAGGCAGCGCTTTTTTGCGAAATTCGATCGAAAAGAGCGCTGCACGGCAGAAACTCTGGCAAAACTCACCTCCCAGCACGAGTTTGCGATCTGGCAACCGGCCTGGCCGACTATACGCGTAAAGGTCAGCGTCAACAAATACACACTAGGGTGCCCCCTCCAGAGGCGGTCAGGCCGCGTGCAGGGGGTGGTAAGACTTACCGTTCAAGCTGATGACTTCTCTCATGGTGGATTGATTCGAGTAGGAATTGAGGGTACCTGGATGGACGCTGAAATCACTTTGTCGCGACCTTGCAGGAGAGACGCGGAGTGGAGAGAGGGGAAGAGGTGTTGATGCCGCGAACTTTTAGCACACCGGCTAGCGAGTAAACAAGGAAGGGGCGTCCGTGCACGGCTAGGCGGCAATCGCGAACCCTGGAACTCTCCACCATAGCCGTTGATGTTCAAAATCAAAGCATTGCTGCCCACACACCTGTTCATGGACCGCTTTCTCAGAGGATGAAGCTTCGTATGTTATCTGCGCGCCTCCACATTGCCTGCGCTCGTCGAAGATGCGCACCGTCACCTGGTTGCTCTGCATCCTTAGTTCGATCGTGACCGTAGACGCCAACGTCGAGAAGACGATATTCCTCGGTCCGAGTGCTATACTTCTTCCTGATGCTCGTCCTAGCTTAGACGAATTGGAAGTGGACACGCTCGAGCCGGCAGAGCTCCCCATTCTTGCGACGCAGCTATCCGTCGAGTTCGCCACGGAGACAGCACCCCGCGGTTTGGAGTCTTGGTACCTTCTGCGCGGACTAGAAGAGGGACGCAGGTACGAAGTGCGCATCTGCTGGCCAGCATTCGTGAGTCTCAATCATTCCATTGGTTTTGCTTGTTCGGTTCCCTGCATGGAATTACTGTGCACCTCTGCGCCTATGTTTGCCCGCTAACTGGAGCTTAGCAACCCACTGACTTCTGGCTGGATACGTTCCCGATCACTCAGGTCTTCGAGACTCCTGAGCTGATATCGTCACTCGCCGGTTACAGCGATCGAGGGCGGACATTGCCGCTACAGAAGCTTGGTTACACGACAGACGGTTCCGCAACAGCTCAGTCCGTCCTGTTCCTGCGCGTCCAGGCTGCAGCGTCATACTATTCGACGAATAAGACGTTAATGGCATATCCTTCTCCGGTAGACGTCGACATTATCCTTGATCCCTTTATACTCAACGTCCTGCCCCGCTCTCTCGGGCCTACCGCCATATACATTATCGTTGTAGCAGTGGCCGCATACTTCATATCTGGGTACATATATCGCTGGACTATTACTGTGTCGAAGGACTTCGAGGGGAAGGACCACAAGGAGTGAGGTCCAGCAGTATGTCCGCGGCTGCCGGAGCCCCTCCACCTCCACCTCCACCTCCGCCGCCGCCGCCGCCTCCGCCCTTCGGTGGCCTTCCGACCGAGCTTCTCTTGAACATTATTGAGCTCCTTAGCCGCGATGTACGTATATATACCAAACAGAATACGAACTTCGCTGATCTTCTAGGATTACTTAAACTTCGCCATGGCGATCTACCCCATCCTCCGATCCTACGGCCTCGTCCCTGTCCTCACCTCAGAGATCTACCAGAGCCTCACCCGACAAGCTCCGAACATGAACTCTCAAAGGCGAGATCAGCGCGAGAATAGCGAGGGATCATTACGGTTACCTATCGAATTGAATGACCAGATCATGGATTATCTACACCCGGAGGATCGAATAGCGTGGATATTCTCGCACAGGGAGCTGTTCAGGAGCTACTTCGAGGGTTTGAGTGAGGAAACGAGGAAGTCTCTCTCCAAGAGCGTGTGTAAAGAGCCGAGAAATAGGAAGGATAAGGAATAGGCATAGGAGACCAATTGAGATATCCAATTCATACATCATTGTCATTGTGCGGGGGGAACACGTTGTACTTGGTGTGTTTGGTAGGTGCTGATGAAACTCATCATCATTCGCTACACTATCAACCTTCAAGCGGCCCTATGACCTCAGCAACTACGTCTATAAAAGGCCGCCTCAATAGACTTTCCTAAATGCACACTTCTGCGGTCGAGACTCCCAGCACCTTAAAAGACAGCCAAATGCCTTTGCATGAGGGGGTGGTGGTCGAGAAATCATGTACAGTAGTGTGCATGCTTCGGCGTCTTTCTCCAGAACTGCAACTAAAGCATCCGATGTCTATCGGCTCGACAGGGTCTGCCTGCTCGGCCATTACTGCAAAGCTTGCTAGCAGAGAACCCATGTCTTTCTGTGCGAGCGGGTACTCACAGGCTTCACAAACTCACTTTTGACAAGTTGCTGGATCCGGAGGAGCTCTTCTCGAAAGACATAGTAGCTGGACTAATGTGCGGGAACGGTGTCTGTTCTCAATGACCAGATTAGGAGTCCTTCCTCGCCTGTTCAGCGTTCACCAAACCCACACCAAGCTACCTTCCATTGTCCAGATCCGCCTTTGTTCTCTGGCTACGTTCTTTTTACTCTGAATCAAAACCAACTCAGGCCTGGACAATGTGGTTGGAGGAACAGTTTCGAGCTCGAAAAATTAGTGAGCGACGTGGAACGATAGGATGCGGTCTGCTTTGCCTTCTGACGATGTACTTCTGGTGTCGAAAAGAAAACCACGAAGACGTTATGTGTCGGGCAGCCTCTGGTGTCAAAATTGTTGTACCCTCGCCTGATGTCCGTCAAATCCCTTTGATGTCCTACATGAATCCAGAATACGGAAGTTGAATCACATGGTTCGCGGACGCGGTTCGTGCCGGCACAATCGGCCGGTTGAATCCTTCTTCAAAGCCCCAAAATAGCTTGTATCGCGGTGTTATGTGCTCACCAGGTGTCTGCTTTGCAGATTGACAAGCCGCTCCGCTGTTGTGCTTGAAGCTTCTCTACTCCACGTCAGATTTCCAAAGAAGCCCTATTCCATATCATGGAGTGTTGGCGGGCCTTTGCTCTCCCATAGCCATAGCTCCTCGTACAACAAACCAACGATGTCGACGCTCATGCTCGTGTGGCCGATAGAGAAAACCACGGCATGTCCCGAACTCCGCCCTCTCTGGGGGGCAAAATCAAGATCGGTTTGGCTTGAGACCCTTAGCTGGCTACCTTGCTTCTCTTCTCACACCTCCTAGAAATTTACGCATTAAGTTGGCAAAGATGAAACTATGGCCCTGGAGCTAATCCTCCGCTCGCGATACCCCGAATTTGCTGGCTTCCCCGCTTATGTTTTTTGGATCCTTGCCCATCCACCGGGGCGTCAAAAAAGGCGCCGTTCGATCGCATGGCTTTTGGACCGGTCTTTCTACACGAGCCCTTGATATGCTGAGATCTAAGCAGTGTGGATGTGCAACTATGGCTTGGGAGATAAGCCGCTACTCCAAGGACGGAAAGATCCGAGCGATGCATGCCATGTTTCTCACCGCTTCCTCTCTGCTGATACCTGCGTTCAAGAAGACGATTCCAGAAGTTGATGCCTCCTAGTCTGGTTCCTCTCCTATAGTAATCCATTCGTGCGGAGTCTAAGTGAAGACATCCGCCTACTATGCCTATACTTGGAGAATAACGCATTGCCCTACAACCGCCAAATGCAAGCAAGAGAGCTCCGATGTCTCTCGCCCCTATCACTCTCTGATCTACGGATTCGTAAGAAAATCAGCAAAAAATATCATGGTTCTTCGACCGCCTCGATCTCCTTTCTGCAGCAATCCCTTAAATAGTGACTGTGGAACACTATGCTTAGGGAGTAGGCCCTTTTAATCCAGTGACCAAAACAGCGAACATCCGATTCCTGGTTCAATCCCTTTCGCGCCCTTGCAACCTGCAACTTCAAAATGCAGCCACCTATGGGTTGAACGCCTGTACCCTGACACGTTCAGTGTCGTCAACGAAATCAACTGCACAGAGAAAAACGATGCCCTTAAGTTCGCTGGGAGAGTCTCCAGATACTGGCAGAGTCTTGGACTTTCGGCGGTTCTTCGTCCTTCCTCAAAGATACACAGCCCAAAAATCAGTACACGCAGTCGTGTATGGCTTGCATCGGGAATTCGTTCCTTCACCACCTTGCAAAAGAGTAGATACTTTGCTATATGCTTGTTCAGGCCCGTCTGCTGCAACAACGCCGACAACAACACTCATACATGTGCCATTTGCTGTCCTGAGTCTCTACAGTCTAATAATCGAAGCATCATACGTATGGACTTGGGTGCTCCAAGCTGCAACTTCCTCAGATGATGCTTCCGAAAGGTTGTCCGTATCGAAAACCACTCACATTTAGTCCATGCTTTTGGCTCTCTTTTCTTCCGGATCATGCCAGACGTGAGGACATTATGGGCAAATTTAAGGGACTGGAGCATCTTACTCCCTCTTGAAAAGTTGCAGGATGCAGCAAGCCATGAGCAAAAGATCAGTACTTCCAATACATGACTCTGGGGTCCTGTGGTTTTGGCAGCCTTGAAAGTACTACTTATGCGATCGATGACCTTCTGATCCGACACTTATCAGCTCTAACGTGGTCTCAGTTAATTTCATGGACCTGGGCTGTCTTCCTCTCTTCTCGAAAGGCTGATTGAAAGTGACTTCACACAGAGGCAGCAGGTGAAAAATATGCTTCTGAAGAGTTGTCTGTTTCAAAGCTTGAGAGGGTCTTTCTATGCTCCGAGATGGCCTTCTGCTATAATTTCTTGAGCACACAAGGACACCTCGCGCAGTCCTGTTCCCACCAGTTTCCCTGCATCTTGGAAGCTATTACTATAACAAGAAATGGACCTGAAGCGTCTTCATGCTTCAAAAACGGAAAGCAAAACTACCATGTGCGGCTTTGACTTCGATTCGATACAATTCGGTGTCTCAAGCTGCTGTCGAGTTGTGTGTCCGGCTACAACCATACTTAAACATCACACATCTGGAAGGGTCCTGATATTGCTCTCAGTGCAACCAAAGAGTAGTTATCCAGCAGCTTATGCTGGCGTGCCTGTCCGCGTAGCAATAAAAGGCAAAACGGAGGACACTTACGTCTTGCGTCTTGCGTCGAAGCGCTTCTCCTTGCCAGTCACGGACTACAAAGTGAACTTTGACCGGTAATGGGCCAGAACGTCGCGTGGTGACTTTAAATCGTTACGCTATGAAGAAGTTTCTACTACGTATCTCTCCCCTTCAACCAAAAGTATGTGGGAGGGAAACCACGTGGATTGCGGCGCCACAGATTCCACCCCCGTTCGTCAAATGTTGGAGGCGTTCTGCTCTCTTCTGAACCCGACGAAAGACACAGACGATTTTTCTATGGAATCGTTCTTCTTCTATCGAAACCTAATAGAAGGGAATCAACGGATGTTGCCATGGAGTCCTCGTGCTCTTGTTATATCTACCAAAATACTTGGCCAAGTCTGGAATGGGTTCTTTATGCCCCGGCATGAAACATACAAAAAACCGAGAGTGATTTCGCGGATGGAGGTTTTGTTCTGTTGTCTTAAAAGGTAACAAAAAGACGTCGAAGAACATGATGGGTTGTTTCACGCTATTTTCGTATCCATTAAAACTTTCAGAGGTCAACAATGATGAGATCTTTACTTTCAACCATGAGGTACAAGAAATCGTAATCCCAATGCATTGGGAGCCTTGCATTCTGACTCAGATCTATAAAAGCGAAGAAATTTGATGTAAATGGCCCTTTCGCAGGAACCTATCGACCTATACAATAACGGAACGTTCGCTTAAAAGTCAATGTCCCGATGGAGACAAGTCTGATTTTCTTCAAGAACGCACAAAGGGCCGCGCCGACGACAGTGATGACTACTGACTCTCTGCGCTCCTGTGCCACGCTATAGGCTGTCGATGAAATGAATGATGTATCTTTTCGTGCATTTCGTAAGAATGTACAAAAAGATGCTTCTCAGCATCTGGACGAACCTTCGCACTATCTCGATAATTGACTTGGAGTAGATCGATGGAGGACTTGTCCTTCGGCAGAAACTTTTATAGAACGACCAAAGAAGTGCTCGAAGTGTCATTGCGCTGCCGTGCCGAATCCTACAAGAACAGTGTGCTCCACGACCATGGACCTATGCGCCTTCCTTCAGGTCTACTAAAACAGTCGGGAATTTGACCCATGGACAATTCGTGCGCTTCAAAGGACAGATTATGAAGTGCAATGTCCTTTCGCAAAAGCACCAGAGGTTTCAGATCTACAATGGATGCGGCACAGCATGATGTGTTTGTTCCGAGGATGTCTGTAACAGAGCACTGTTCTCCAATTACCCAAATCGTGGAGTCTTATCCGATATGTTTGTCTGTTGTTCGGCACGCATGACATTCGTATATGTGTGAAAATGTCAGGAAAGAAATATCATGCCTGCTTTCCGTCTCGAGGCTTCGCAATACTACCCGGAAGGACTTGCATAAACCAAGAATCAGGCCTTTTCTAAGACTTCATGCTGCGTCTGCAAAACAGTAAGCAACTAGGTCAAGTCAACTTGCCTCCAAAGGCCTTGAAATGCACATGGAAGCGGCTCCGACCATTGTTCGCCAAAATCCCATGGAAGTCCTGATGTCGAGCCGCGGTCATATGGCTTCTAGTCTCCTGAGAATTTCTGAGATTTAGTGCTAATTGAATCTACTTCTTCTATGTCAAGAGGTTTCAAAATCCGCTCATCAACGGTTCGATGCAGTCTGTCTTGCTTCCGCGCCCTCAACCAAAGCTGACGGGCATTCGCGACATGAGCGCCTCAAAGTGACTACAGGCGTTTCACATGTCTTGGGGAGCTTTTAAACTAGCTGTCGCTAAAATCCGCTCTTACCGCTGAAGTTGTCGGCCTTCCCTTCGCCACCGCCATTGAACCCCATGATCACACTTACACCCGTCGCTCTGATTACCGCGCGCACCGCCGGCCGCGGGTCTCTACATGTTCCGCGGATCCTCGATCAGCATAATTCAAATCCCTGATTTCGTGATGATGTTGCGCATCACTTTCGGCCGCGGATGCAGGTGGTCAGCTACAAGGCGTTGCCTTTGTCAGCCTCAAAAAAGATTCACGTGTATGACCACTGTAGGCACGCTTGATCATTGCGAGGCGCTTTTAGTAATCGTAGTGAGGCGCCGCAGAGCACTGCAGCACATGGGCTCGGCGAAGCTCACTCTTTGAACCAACGTGGCAAACTTGGTATGTTACACAAGACAATTCGAACATGGTCCAAGTACTTCAGAGGATCAGAGACACCGACTGAGCGAAGTATGCATCGTTTGACATCGATATGTTTCCAGTAGTAAGAGACTGTAGAGCAGACGATTCATGGCTCGCATCAAGGGTCACTTGTAGACTATCGCGCCATTCATCGCATGTTGTCATCTTGTTCTCAGGGCGTTCCATGTCAATATCTCCATCATCGTTTTTTATTAGAAGTTACGGAGTAGTGACAATATAAAGAGATTCCACTTACTTAAAGAGACCTTTATATACTCCACTGTCGTATCGAAGCACTTCCACTTGACGTAGACCACGAAGACGCGAGGAAGGCATAACCTGTTTTTGTTTGCATTTGGAGTAACAATCAAAACACAGAGCACAACACCCATTCCAGCACAGCGACGGGATTTTTGACTCGATCACCTCATCAAACATTGCAGGCCTACAGCGTCCTTTGGAACACTTCCCATGGTTAACATGTCTCGGCTTTTAGTCATGGTACGGTGAATGTTCATGTTGTGGGAACCCAGGTCAAGCCGAAGTGACCCTTAGATAGCCTCTTTTGACACTGGAGCATTTCAGATAGCCTTCGGGCACCCAAACAGACGCATAGTCGGCATCTCAGTGACGTAATAGGGCGAGAGGACGCAGAGCACATCACCCACGGAAATCGGCAAAGAAATCTTGTTCGACCACACCAGCACCGGCCACATGATACACGCTCCAGTCCTTTTGAACGCTTTCCCATACTGGTGATCACTGAGGTTTTTTATTCAGGCGACCGTGAACAGTTGTGATGAACGAGAAGGTCACACTGGTCGGAGGGTATCTATATAGATCACTACCACACCAGAGCATTCACGAGAGACCGCAGACACTGCGCCAGACACATTGCTCTAACCACTTTCGTTTTGGAGTAGCGAAGAGCATGAGGGCGGGCTCAGCGGGGCATCAAGAAACCCATTATGGATTTTGGACCACCTTGCCATCCATTACGTGGGATGTCCAATTCTTTTCAACGGTTCCATGATATGGACAGCCTCCCATTTCTGATGATACAATTTTGGACGTGTGTAAAGAGCAACTCAGTCGTGGATCGAGGATGTTTATATATCGAAGTACTGCGTGGGAGTATTCTCAGATGGCCCGCAGGAACAGCACCAGACACATGCGCCGTTTTTGCTTTTTGTTTTGGAATGGCGGAGAGCAGACAGAAGAGCACAGCGACCATGGGTTGTACGCATCATCAATATTTGACCGTCTTCTCGGCCATATATCTCTTTTTGGGTCTCTTGAACGCTTCCCACATAGATTGTTCGCATCTTGTTTTGAGGAAAGCACTGTGGGAGCGAGAAAAGTGTTAAGAACGATACACACCCAAATTAGAAGGTATTTATATAGCCCACTAGCATGCTGGAGCGTCTTAAGATGAGCCGCAAGTACTGCGCCGGGCACATGTACTAAACGAGAACATCTGACTAGCGAGTGGAGCGCAGAGCACGGCGGCCATGAGGTGCTTTTGAATCATATTTTAAAAAGCTTCTCACACGAACTCGAGGGAACTAGTTTTCGGCATTTCCCCATGAGTTGTCTTTATGTCCTTTTTTGGTAGAAACACAGTGGAAATTAGAATAGTGTAGAGAGCAATTCCTTCGCGATTGGGAAGCCATTTTTACAGCCGACTCATCGTGCCGGGGTTTCGTCAGGTAGCTCGTGGGTACTACTCCAGAGACATGTCGCATGATCGTATGATTTTTGATTGGCGTAGGGAGCGCAGAGCACGGTGGCCAGGTTAGCTGATGTATGCTCCTACATCAGGGCGCCACCAGCCATTTGCTCTGTGCCAGTGTCTTTTTGATACTCTTTCATGTTCAGGGATAATCTCCGTTTTGGCCAACATCATGAGAGCGGATTGTAGCGATTCAGGAACCCCAGATTTGAGGACTCTTATATACCCCTTCGTACGCGTCGGAGGTGGTGGAAGCACCGCAGAACACGGCGGCCATGTGGGATTTTGCTATGAGTTTTTAGACCAGCTCCCAGCCGGGCACATGCATTTTTCAGATCTCCATTTTTAGTCCTCTCCCATCTTTAGATACTAGGACGAATTTTTTCCAAACATTTTGAGAGCAGGGGTAGTGTAGAGACCAAGGTATCAGATCTTCGGTCTCTTATATAGATCGCGCGCGTTGAAAGTGGTGGAGGAAACGCAGAGCACGACGGTTATGCTGACTCTGTATGTGTTTTTCAACCTGCTCACCGCCAGCCATGCTCGGCTTTGCTGGTATCTTTGATCCTCGCCCATCGCTTTGTGTATTGTCTCTTTTTGTTGCAGACAATGTAGAATTGTGTTGTAGAGATCAGCATTCCAGATCTTCAGGTCTGATACACCCATCGTCGTGCGCGTTGGTCACGGCGAGCGAACCCAAAAAGCTCAGCGGCCATTTTTCCAAGTATCGATCTTTTTTGGCCCGTCCCCCATGCCGGCATCTTTTGGGTGTTTTAGAGTCCTCTTCCATCACGGTTTTCCCAATTGGCTTTTAGTCGGAAACATGTGGCAATAGAGGATGCATCGTAGCCACCAAACCCCCCTATCTTCGTCCTCTTAAATCCCCACCCTTTCACACATCAATCGCGGCGAGCAAACCGAAAAGCCCGGCGGCCATGGAATTGTTCTACATGATTTTCAGTCCAATCTCCCATGGTGTTTCTTCCCGAGGCTTTTAATCCTCTTCCATAAAGGAATCCTCGATCGACTTTTAGTGATGAATATGTGAGTGTGGGTGTATTGTAGAGAGCATGCACCAGCTTGGGGGCTTTTTATACCGTCCCAATGTCAGGGTGTGGGAGACGGACTTCCCCGGGGAGCGGGCATGAATTATCGCTTTCCATGTTTTGAGACCGCTTCCCATGTCATCTCCGTGAAGGCTTTCAGTCGCGAATATGTGAGAGAGCATGTATTGTAGAGAGCATGGACTGGGTGTTGAGTCATTTATACCGCCCATCGTTAGGTGTGGTGGGAGGGCCGACTCCCCGGGGAAGACAGCAGGCATGAAACTCAACCTTGTTGTTTTGACGCCGCTTCCCCATGGCGTCTTATGCCCAAGTCTCTAGACACTCCCCATCATACTCTTCTATCAGCTTTTAGTCGCGAAGATATGAGAGCGGATGCAGTGGAGACAGCATGGGTTGTGGCCATCGGGGTTTTTATACAGTCCACCGTCACGCGTAATGCGATGATTGAATTGCTTCAGGAGACAGCGGCCGTCAATTGTGATTTCAAGAAATTTGAGACCGCTTCCCCATCGCATGTTTGTGCGAGGTTTTTTAGACACTCCCCATCGGACTCTCCTTTCTTGACTTTTAGTCGCGAAAATATGAGTGGATGCAGTGGAGACAGCATGGATTGCCGCCTTATGGGTTTTTATACAGTCCACCGTCACACGTGGTGCGATGATTGAGTTGCTGCAGAAGGAGAGCAGCCATAAACTGTAAATGTAGAAAGTTTGGGACCGCTTCCCCATGGCATTTTTGTTCCAATGTTTTTTAAACACTCCGCATGGTGCTAATCGTTTCCAACTTTTCGGTCGGGATGTGAGCGTGGACGTAATGTAGGGAGCATCGCCCTTGGTGTGAAGTGTTTTTATACAGCCGCCGTCATGCGTGGTACGATGGGCGAGTTGTTGCGGAAGACAGCGGCCATGATCTTTGTCTCTAACGTTTTGAGACCACTTCCCTATGCTGTCTTCGTACTCAAGTTTTTGGACACTTCCCCATGAGCTCATTCCCTGTTTCTTTCAGACACCTCCCCTCCCCATGGGGGTTTCTCAATCGCAATCTTTGGACACTTCCCCATGCGCTCTCGTGATCTCGATTTTTCAGACACCTCCCCATTCCATTATTCAGTGTTCATCTTTTAACCACTTCCCCATGACACAATACCGTACGGTCTTCTACACACAACCCCATGCTACCACGTCTCTGTTGTTTTTGTTGTAAAACAGAAGTGCACCGTAGTGTAAAGACCTCGTTCCCCCCAGATTTTCACGCACTTTGATACCCTACCATCGTACCGAGCCAACTTCAGATGACCGACGAATACATATTCCCCGCAGCACGTACGGCGTGGGGCAGCGCAACCGGCTCTTCGACATGTGTGGGTATCTGCATAGTCGATCCAACGTTGAGCACATTTGAGCAGATTTGTACTACAACGGTACTCCAGAGCTGCTCGGTTACAGAGCTGCGTCCTGACAATTTGAATGGGCTGTGCTGCTACAAGCATACTCTGCGCAGACGAAGTGTTGCGGATTTATTGTGCTATCGAGGTATCATTTCATCCACGGCATCCCGACCGTCCGCTCGTCCACTGGATGCTCTCGATCACAGTCTCGAAAGAGCCTCCACGGCTGATGGTAAGTGCTGCCATATATCCGCACTAATTATAAATGCGGAATGCAGTCTCTGCTAGATTAGCTTCCCAATCACGAGTGTGCGATATTCGATTGCAAAGAGGGTAGAGCCCGTAGATTGGAGAGAACAGCACTGTATCGGTACACTGCACTTCTTTGTGCAAGGGAGAGATGGGGAGCGCACAACGAACGCACGTAAGAATGAGCGAAACTGAAACATGCCTCTAAGATTCTGTACACAGGCGGACTAATGACACAGTGCCAACCCAACGGCGGGTCTTTCCCCCCGAGCTCGCAGCCCTCTTGATTCGATATATAGCACACAAACAGTACCAAATGGAAAGTTGACCCAAGGAAAAGAGGTATAGGTGTTGGTAGTGTTTGTATGACGCAATCATGCCGTCGAACTTTTACTCGTCGTTGAGCTTCTCCCGGGCGGGCAGGTGCTTCTCCGACTTGCTCTGGACCATCATGCCGGGCTTGAACGTGATGGGCTCGGTTCCTTGTGCCTGTGGGGGTTGGTATCAGCGCGGGTTCGAGTGGAAAAAGCAACAGCGCTCTTATCGCGAGGGCCCGACGTACCTTCATGTACTCCTCGCTCGCCTCCTGCCACTCCTTGGTCATGGTGCGTGGCCGTACGGGGTTAGCGAACAGGCGGGTGATGGAGAAAATACCAACGGCAGCGGCGATGCAACCAGCAGCGAGGAAGAAGACCTTACGGCCCTCATCCGGAGGCGGAGGTCGGCGGGGGCCGTGGGGACCGAAAGCGATGTAGTATGCTGCGCAAGGGAAGTTAGCTTCAGACGTCTGAGGGTAGGTGAGGTGCCTCGCGTGGGCTAGCACAAAATCCCTCGGTACGTGGTTGGGGATCGCGACATTGACCAATTCGTCATTCCACCTTTTTCAGCGATCCATACCAGTTCCAATTGTTCGACTGGAGGGTAATTGAGAAGTTGTACGCACCGGCCTTCTTCTCCTGCAGGGTCATCTCCTTCCAGTCAACCTTCATGCGGTCACGAAGCGACATCCACAGGTCGGCCTGCTCCTGAGGGGGCATGTCCTCCCATCGCTTCTCGATGTTGGCAAGGGTCGGGTTGGAAATGGCATGCGCCTGGCGGGTCTGCAGGCACACGGCGGGCGCGGCGCGGACAGCTTGACGTGTCGCTGGGACGATGGAGCTCCTCGAGGCCCGGACGACGGAGGAGGCGAGCATGGCGGCGGGTAGAGTGGAGAGATGCGCTATTATACGAAAGGAAAGGAAGCTGGTTCCCGTCGAGGGAAGCTGAATCGGCAATGGGTTGTGGTGTCGGGATGGGCAGGAAGGTGCTACCAGGGGACGAGGTTTTGCGGGAAGCTTATGTCAGCACTGACCTGATATGTGGTACGAGTTATTAGGAGCTTCTGATTGGACTAGTTCCATGGCTCATCGAAATCACGGCACAGCGTCATCAGGAGAGCTTCGACGGTGCCAATGTAGGCAATAGAGCTGCAGACGGATTCCTTGAGTACGGTAGCGTAGCTTAACTCGTGCTCCTGCCCGTTGTGAGGGCACCAGGCCCAGAGGGATGGCAGTCGCTACCTGCACCCATGGGAGCTCTACCCTCACCTCACACGTGGGATGGCTAGCACTACCTCAAACAAACGTACAACGCACCCTGGAGCCTATGGTATACTTGTTTCTGTGACACTTCTTCGAATCTGCAGCATTGTCGGCCTTATCGCAGCACGCTCGGGCCGGCACTCGACGGAGCACCGGCTGTCGCGGCTGCCGCTCGAGCTTCTTCAGCCCTACGAGGCTCCCAGGTCGGAGTCTACGTTTTTTCCTTGTCCCTCGTCGTCGCATGCAGGTACTCCTCGAGCTCTGGACGCCGCCGGCGTGACACAGCGCGACCATGAGGTGGGTTCAGCGCTGCTTTTTAGCTAATCACTGCCTAGCTCCCGGCCGCGCATCGGGCGCGGATACGCCAAACGCCTCATGGCGCCTCTCCTCAACACCTGCGGCTCCTCTCTACAGGTCTTCTGGTGTTGGCTGGGCGTGGCGGTGGCCACTTGCTGGCACGTTACACAAGGACTCGCCTCCCCGCGCTCCGCTGCTGCATAATACCACACTGTAATATTCTCATCTCACCGCGTATCAGCATGCCTGGCCCATGACCAATGCTGCTGAGACATGTTCAGTCGGCCGCCCGTCGAGCATCCCGCGGCGCCGACATGTACGGAAATTGCCAAACGCGTGGTTTCTGAGCGAAGGGACTGCTGGCGTGCGTGTTTGTATGGCGAGGGAACGCAGAAGCGAAGTGTTGGCATACCATGCAGGAGCGCGACCCCTCCTGCGGGGCTGTAGAAGAGCTCTCCACAAGCTTCAAGGCTGTCTGAACAGACGCGGGCGTGTCTGAGGAAGCTAGGAGAGGTCCGAGTCCCGCCGATTCCGGTGGTCTGCTGTGGTGATGGCACCACACCCCCGAGGTAGGAGCACCTGAATCACCTCAGGCCTGGCCTGTCGGCCGCGTGCGGGTAACGGGGCAGGGCAGAGGCAGAAGTTTCTATTGGGCGCTCGGACGCCGCAGTTATCATTGCAGATGGTAACGAGGGTTTGTTTTGCATGCAAAACGTGACGTCTGTCTTGCTTGGACTATTTATTAGCTAGCCCACCAACCCAACAAGTGCCCCTCAGTTCCCCTCCATCCACCGCAAACCCTTCTTCTCACATCACACTTTTCTCTCCCCCCTCCTCATTCTCACATCACAATGGTCGTCAAGGTCGGAATCAACGGCTTCGGTCGCATTGGCCGCATTGTCTTCCGCAATGCGTGAGTCCATCACCCCACTGCTGCCCGTGTTTGCTTTTGATACGCGACTAACACAGCTGCGCAGCATCGAGCACAACGACGTCGACATCGTCGCCGTCAACGACCCCTTCATCGAGCCCCACTATGCTGTAAGCAGTCCCCTCCGAATGCAAAATACAATCGGTTGTGTGATTGGATTCAGAGGCTGACCGAAACAGGCCTACATGCTCCGATATGACAGCACCCACGGCCAGTTCAAGGGCACCATCGAGGTCGATGGCAACAACCTGAAGGTCAACGGCAAGACCGTCAAGTTCTACACAGAGAAGGACCCCGCCCAGATCCCCTGGAGCGAGACCGGCGCCTACTACGTCGTCGAGTCCACTGGTGTCTTCACCACCAAGGACAAGGCTGGCGCTCATTTGAAGGGTGGAGCCAAGAAGGTTGTCATCTCTGCTCCTTCCGCCGATGCCCCCATGTTCGTCATGGGCGTCAACAACGAGACCTACAAGTCCGACATTGACGTGCTCTCAAACGCCTCTTGCACCACCAACTGCTTGGCCCCGCTCGCCAAGGTCATCCACGACAAGTTCACCATCATCGAGGGTTTGATGACCACCGTCCACTCCTACACCGCCACCCAGAAGGTCGTCGACGGCCCGTCCGCCAAGGACTGGCGTGGTGGCCGTACCGCTGCTCAGAACATCATTCCCAGCAGCACTGGTGCCGCCAAGGCCGTCGGCAAGGTCATTCCTGACCTTAACGGCAAGCTCACCGGCATGTCTATGCGTGTGCCCACCTCCAACGTCTCCGTTGTCGACTTGACTGTCCGCATCGAGAAGGGTGCCTCGTACGACGAGATCAAGGAGGCTGTCAAGGAGGCCTCCGAGGGTAACCTCAAGGGTGAGTAATCATGTACATCTTGCAAGCGCCTCTGCTAATTCATTCAGGTATACTCGGATACACCGAGGACGACATTGTCTCCACCGACTTGAACGGCGACAACCGCTCCTCCATCTTCGATGCCAAGGCTGGTATCTCCCTCAACAAGAACTTCGTCAAGCTCGTCTCCTGGTACGACAACGAGTGGGGTTACTCCCGCCGTGTCCTCGACCTGCTTGTCTACATTGCCAAGGTTGATGGCAACGCTTAGGAATCAGGACGGAACCGGGAATCTTCAAAACTGTAGGATTGGGAATAAGGAAATGTCATATTGATTGACGAAAGCGGGTTTCTTTGGTAGAACACGAATGAGTTTATGCCACAATTAGCCATGAATGAATGATATAATTCTCCGCAAATCATAAGTTGCAGTGTTGCGTGCGTCTCCCATTTTGCGAACATGGATGCGTTGCTCCCTCTGGGTTCGCTCTTTGCAAATTGTAATATTTGTTCTTCTAACACTTGTCCTATTTCTTACACTCATTGAGCTCTTGTTTGTACCCTTCAGTATTTTTCATATGCCGGCCTTGGCATTCCATCCATTCTCCCTCCGCTTATCCATGGGTACGCCACCTCCACATGACCCGCACAAGCTCCCGCCGTAATTCTCTAGTGTATATATCAAGGTAGACGCCCGAGGTACAAACGCAAGGCTCGTGTGCTTCCGCGAGGCTGGGGAACAATACACCCGTTGCTAGCCTTTAGGCCGGCCGGTGCGGGAACTTACGGAAGGGCTCGCTTAGGTCGTGTGAGCAGTCTTAGTAAGGACAAGATATGTTTATTGGGGCACCGAGTAGAGGAGAGAGCAGGCTCGATGGAGAATCCATGAGGGGAGATGGTGACGTGGATTGGTGCGTGATGTATATGTGTAGGTTGCACGGAACCAGCGATGGTTATGCATCGACTACAGATACAAGTTCCAGAACATGTGACAATGGGTCAAAGCTACATTCATTGAATGTCATACAGATCATTTTGCCAATCGCATCTTCGTGTTCATTGACATTGGCACGAAGGCTTGACTTTCCTGCTATGCCAGCTGCAGCAGTCATGTTGTTGTTATGGTGATCCCGGCACCGTTTGCGCCACAGGTATATATGAGCCGCTGTCTCATCACTCTCAAAGCCGAACTCTATTACAACCTTTTCCCCGATTTTGCAGGAGAGCGACGTTCCTTGACGCTCATAAGCTCCGCGGACGGACAAAGGGGTGTCGGACACCACATTGGCAGAGTGAAAGCAAAGGAGGGAATTTACTCCTCACAGACCCATGGATAAAGCATAGGCCGCGAGCGCTGTCCTCGCAGCATACACAGAATGTTTGCCTAGAGCGAGCCTGCCTATGAAGAGAGCTTAAATATGGTCCTCCTTGCGAGGATTGTCTAGAAGGGAAGCTACCATACCTGAACGGGTCTAGCTGCTCAAAAGCTTGGCGTTCTTCATTGGCAGCGGTTCATGTTGTTCGCATCGCAGTAACAATCCCCATCCAAGTCTAAGATCGCTTGCATTGGTCTTCTACTGTAGGCTCTTCTTCTATCTTGCCTCTTCACTTTAAGGCTCTGACGCCTCTAATCTCTACACCAAACAAAGGTGGGTGCGCGTGGTTCATGTGGGTAACCGACCCGCATCACGGGAATACTCGAGTCGACCTCGGACTGGCGCCTTTGTAACGAGCGCAACTTTCAAGAGTCGGAAGACAGGTATCACTAGTGGCCGCTATCCCGCAACTCCATCTAGTCATAAATACCAGGAGTTTCGAACCACGCATATCCATTGCCCGACTCACTAGTCGGTGCAGAGGCATTCCTACCATACTATACAAGTCTTGAGAACATGGTTGCATTCTGATCAAGTAAGTAAAAGCCAAATCACTTATCAAGATGGTTCTCAGGATGAGAAGACCGCTTCATCTTCTCGCTTCCGCTCTGGTTTCAACCTCACTACATCATTATGTACATTTCGTCATTTCGCACTTTCTCCCAGCTCAGGCTACGACTTGATCTCCATGAACGCAATACTGGGTCGCTATTTCCTATGCAGTACCGCGAATTTCACCAGCTTACACTGTACTTAAGTAAATTGCCTGGAAACTACTACCCTGGTATCTGTGCGCGAGACTTTCATACCCGCCCTTACCTTTTCACCTACTGTTTTGTTTGTCGCTTTCTGTCATATAGAGTGATCCCGCTCCCCTTCAATTTCTTATATTGATATCCGCACTCACCGGTTGACAACTCACAATTGTTGGCTACGTGCAGTACGCTTTCTTGACTAGCTCCTGCCATGACTGTGGATCCAGCACACAAATCACACGCCGGCTTGGCTTACGTGCTAATCAATTGCTTAGAACCACGAACACCCCCGGTGCGTAGCAAGGCTACGACGCCGTCTTTGACCATGGCCATGGTAGACGAGGACACAATTGTCCTTTCCGATGAGGATCATGCTATGGAATCGATAGAGCACAGCAACGGGAATGACGACCATGCCGCGACCGTCAACCCCTCGAAGCTCCTCTTCCACGCCGCCTCTCCGGATCTTCTTTCACCGGTGCTGCCCTTCCATGGCCTGGGCAATCCCCTCAAAGGCTCTCCGTCTAGGAAGACTTTGAATGCACAAGATTATTCGAGTTCATCTCCTGGAGTTTTGAGCCACGATCGACAATCACAAAATGCAGCACCAATCGATCCGGAGTCTATGGATGTAATACCTGCGAAACTTGCCCGCGTGGAGGTGCGTGTGCCGCCACCACCAAGGTTCAAACCTCTGCCATATCCGTCTAGCAGGACTGGATTGGTATACGATGATCGCATGAGGTTTCACGCCGAGGACGAGAATCTTAACAGCAATCCTGATGATATCCACCCTGAGGACCCCCGCCGCATTTATGCAATCTTCCACGAGATCCGCCAAGCCGGTCTGGTGCGAGAAGATTCAATCGATTCGGATGACGAGGATGCGGAATCTCGTGATAACAAGTGCTGGAGAATCCATACTAGACATGCCACAAAAGCTGAGATTTGTCTCATACATACTCCCGAGCATTACTTGTTTGTTGAAGCATTGCAAAGTAAGTACTGTGATCATGTATAGCGCGCACTGACTGACACACACGCAGATAAGACACCTCTTGAGCTCCAAGCGCTGTATCGCGAAATGGACTCGATATACTTCAATAACTCAACCTTTGACAGCGCACTACTAGCCGCGGGAGGTGCTATCGAGGCTTGTAGAGCTGTAGTCATGGGTCACGTTCGCAATGCTATCGCCATCATACGACCACCAGGACATCACGCAGAAAGCACAGAACCTTCGGGGTTCTGCATATTCAACAATGTGCCCATTGCTGCACGAGTATGCCAGAATGATTTCCCTGAGACTTGTCGCAAGATTATCATCTTAGATTGGGATGTCCATCATGGCAACGGCATCCAGCATGCCTTCTATGATGATCCCAACATCCTCTACATTTCGCTGCACGTCTTCAGGGGGGGCTCGTTTTACCCAGGCAATCCTGATGGCGACCTAACGTACTGTGGCGAAGGGCCCGGTCTAGGACGCAATGTCAATATCCCATGGGAAGAGCACCACATGGGCGATGCTGAATACATCTATGCTTTCCAGCAGGTAGTCATACCGATAGTATCGGAGTTTGACCCGGATCTCGTCATCATATCTGCGGGATTTGATGCCGCAGAGGGAGATGCCTTAGGATCCTGTCATGTCACCCCTGCCGGCTACGCCCACATGACACACATGCTTATGCGAGTTGCGGAAGGAAAGATGGCCGTTTGTCTCGAGGGTGGTTATAATCTTCGATCGATTTCCCGGTCCGCTCTTGCAGTCACCAGGACGCTCATGCTGCAACCTCCAGATCGTCTTGCGGATGAATTGAACCCCAAAGAATCCGCGGTCCGAGTCGTAGAACAGGTCAAGCGAGTACAATCGAAGTTCTGGAAGTGCATGTACCCGAAGCATTTCGATGCAGCGACCCCAGCTTTCCCATCCACGACACGCTTACATGACATCTTGAGGAAATTCCAGAGTTTGAACCTCGCTGAGGAAAACCGCATGACGCCTCTCCAAATCATTAGGGATGATCTCAGGGAGACTTTTGAGCATAATGTGGTTGCTACGTGAGTACAGTACTGTCTCGAGGCAGGACCCACTGACTATTTTAGACCAAACTTCACAGAGAAGCGTCCATTACTAGTCATATTCCACGATCCGCCAACCCTTACCTTCTCTCCGGATCCAGTCACCGGCAAAATAGAGCTTCATAACATATGGATGGTAAGAAACTCCGTGCAACTTGCACTGTATGACCGCTGACCAAAGTGCAAAGGCTGATGTTGTAGAAAAGAACTACATTGAGTGGGCTATCAGGAATGGCTTCGAAGTCATTGATGTGAACGTCCCGAAAATTGAGCCAATCCCAGACGTAAGTTTCTTTCTTATCTGAGCTTCTCAGCACACTCGAAACTGATCTTGGTAGGACGAGGGAGAGTTCATTCACTCCGATACACACGAAGAGCGAGCTGAGAAGACCAAGCAGCTCGCTTCGTACATATGGGAGAACTATATCGAGTAGGTTCCCAGCCCTGCATTCTGCGGCATAGCTAATACTGGCATAGACCCTTCGAGGCAACGCAGGTTTTCTTCCTAGGCATTGGATCAGCGTATATCGGGCTAGTAGATTTGTTAAGAAACAATGGTACGTTGTTCTCTCACTCAATCGCTTGCATGGAGTGCTCACACCCGAGACAGAAACATGCACCGACGATAACAGCATCGTGGAATCCCTCATCGCTTTCGTCGCAGATACCTCGATCCAGTCGATCAAACGAGCAACTGAGGACAATGTTGCTGACTGGTACTACTCGGTAAGTCAAAACCATCCCACGTAGTCGACTACAAAAGCTAACGCCAAACTCCAGCACTCGAAGATCTTCGTCCAAAACAATCACCTCTGCTGGGATCCCACGCGAGCCCGCAAACACCGCAAGAAGTGGGGCAAGCTAATCCGCTCCGAGCACGTCCAAATCGACGACATGCTCATGCAGCACATGGAAGAAGTGCATGAGTATCTCCTCGAGAAGAAAGCGGCGTTCGTCGACCACGGAGACGATAATACCAGCATCGAGGATAACAGCCAGCAGCAACCTCTTCGCAGCCCGCCTCTGCCCAGCGGTCTACGGTCTCCTCAGGGAAGCGTGCCGCTATCGAGGAATGGGAACGGTGAAGAGGCCCGCTCGAGGCTGCCGCCGATAGCATATTTCAATGTGCCTAATAGTCGCACGGGGACGCTTAGTCCGACGACGCCAGGGAGTCCGCTGAGGCAGGGCTTTGGGAGAGGGTAAAGGGATGCTAAAGGTGGTAATGGGGTAGGATGGGGCGTCGGCGGGTGTGTTCTTTATGTTTAGGTTCCTTTCTTTTTGTTCTCCCTTCTTCTTTCTTGTGCATTGCCGGCGCTTGCGAGGTTTAGTGTGGGCTCTTTGGAGCTGATGTGTAGATGGTTTAGTTGTATCGATGTCTTTGTCACATGTCAAGAAAAACGTGATGGATAGAGTGTTGGTGATCTTATCGACAACAAGATGTACAAGAAACAGGCGTTGGAACCGTGCCCATAATCGTGCGGCATGGCTGTAAGCCACCGCATAAGGCTATTGTTCATCTCAGGCGCCATGGGCGTAGTTCAACACCCTTCTCTTCGCATAATGGCGGCGGAACAATGGGAGACTTGTGTCGTTGGACGCCACCTATACATATCTAGGTATGATGGGCAATGAGTAGCATTGTAGGTGCGCGCATGGGCTGAACGCCTCGGATCTCTCGTTCCGTGACTTTCTCTCCCGCTTTCGAACCATAGTGTTTTATCACGATTGCATACTCGGAACGTTAGCATTTCCGCCACGCTAAATTCATCTGTGCAAGCGCCCATGCTGAGTGAGCCGCCAAGGCAGAAAGGCATGAAGAACTACGAGCCATCAGCATCTTTTCACACGCTTCAATAGGTGAGATCTCCGCCGCTAGTACGTCCGCGGCGTTGGCGTGCTGGCGAGGCTGAGGTTGTGCAGACCTCAGCTGCTGGGCGTCTGTTCTATCGAGCGGCGAGGCCTGGGGCGGGGTCGTGCTGCTGCTGTGCAGCGTTGCATCCAACGATCACTTACATGCAGAAGTCGCGATGTCTTCAAAAGAAAAGATGAGCCTGCGGGGCATCTAGTTTTCACGATCACAAACGCCCGGCTACAATTCAAGCATATCCACGAACACGAGCATCTTCGCCTCGCCGACCAGGAGCCTCTGCTCTGGGCTTTCCGTTTCGAAACAATCATCGGCACTTTTATTGGACCCCAACAATGAACACGAGGGTTCGCATCGCCGCACGTTTGGGCGTAAGCTAAACCTATTTATGGGCATATGTTACGGCGACAACGAGGTTTGGATGCAAGCCCCGCCCGAGTCCTTTTGCACGACCGCGGAGCGAGACCTTTCAGCCCCTGTGCGGTCAGCCACTTTCTTTGATGGTCGTTGAATAGTGATTGGGAGGATAGACAATGCATGCAAGAGCTAGACTGCATTCGGGAGGAGATATGGGAATAGTGATCGGTAGAGAGATTTAGAGGTGGGATGGTAGGGTTGCTGCGAGGTGGAGCTGCTGATGGAGGTCGGGGGATGGCAATACTGGGTGGGCTTGCGCATGGGCTATTATTACTCGGATCTGGGCCGTCTGGATGATGGAGGCTTTCCCCTCAGCCTGACGGGTCGTTGTCCTGTTCCTCTCCTCTTGCTCTCGAGTACTATCAACAGAGGTTTGGATAGGAACCACCGCTCATTGCCCTGGACAATCGACCAAGCTAGGAAAAAGTAATCCACGAGTTCACGCTCGAACAGTAATTCGGTCACGTTTCACGAGTTATCCTACAGGGCTGAAATATGGCGAGCATCACACAGGTTCAAAACACGGGGTCCCCATCGGCAACCGCCACAAACGGGGTACTCGCAAGCGGAAGCCGTACAGTCACACCGTCGGCAAACATAACTGCAGCGCCGACCGATTCATCGTCGACATCAGCATCAGGTACTTCCTCAAGTAACTCGTCGAGTAGACCGCCACAAGTCCACACCGTCAAGGCCGGTGCTGGAGGATTCAAGTTCGACCCCCAGGAGCTCACAGATGTCAATGTCGGCGACACAGTCACATTCGAGTTCTACCCACCGGACCATTCGGTCGCACGCGCAGAGTTCGGATCGGCCTGCGTGCCGTACGAGTACACCGGGAAGGGAAAGACGGGCTTTTGGTCGGACACACAATTGGTGAAGGATGTCGACCACGTACGTCTCCATTGTCACGTCTGTCATAGGACATATCAGGACATGAAACTAACAGAAGATAGCTCACATACTACAACGTGACCGTCAACTCAACCGAGCCCATCTTCTTCTACTGTGCAGCCCCAGATTCATGCACCGGCCACCAAATGGTCGGAGTCATCAACCCAAACTCTACTCAAACCCTCCAGCAGCAAATCGACTCCGCGAAGGACTCCACCTTCCAGGTCAAGCCCGGCGACCCCATCCCAGCCGAAGGCACAGCTTCCCTCCACGCCTCCGCTACCGCCTCGCCCACAGTGGCCCCAAACTCACATAGCAGCCACACTCTATCCGGCGGCGCCATCGCCGGCATCGTCGTCGGCGGCATAGCCTTCCTCGCCATCTGCGCCGCGCTCTTCTTCTACGTCGGCCGAACAAAGAGCCTGAAAGACGTCATCAAGCACCGCGAATCCACCGCCACAAAGTCCCCCGCGCCAACAGACAGCCACTTCCCCCATTCCCCCGGCTATGCCCCCCTGCCGTTCTCGCCTGACATGCAGCACGCGGAGATGGGCATGGGGGCACAGCAGTTGCCAGCGTACGGACAGCACAATGCCACCGACGCTCATTATACCGCGTATGCGCACCAGACGTCGCCGCAGCCGCAGTAAGTCCTCAACCTATCCTACGTGACGTGCGTTCTTGCTAAGGGAAACAGCATGGCTGAAGTAAAGCCCTCGTACCCTGCTGAATTGGCGTCGCCGACGCCCGGACAGCAGACGTTCACGCACGAGTTGGAGGCGCCGATAAAAGCTCCAAGGTGATAATAGCATCAATCGAGTTGATTTTTCTGGTCTTTCGTTTGGATACCCTTCGTATGTCTCCTTCTCCCTCTTTTCGTTGTCTGGATGTGTGAGTGTGGATTCGTTTTGGGTGGATGCTGGAGAGGGAATGATACCATCGGGGGCGAAAGGAATGTTAACATGGGAAGGTACGACCCGGAGCTATGGGATGATGGCGCTGGTTGTTTTGTACATGGTTGAGTACTTTTAAGATGGGGGCATGAGTTTTAGTGTAATTGAGGCAGATACTGATAGGGATGTTGTTATCGTCGCTTCACAACTGCACGCTCTTCTCCTATGCTCCATCGTTTAAAAAGGATTGAAAGAGTTAATGCCGGTCGGAGCTTGGGGAAGTTCGTCTTTTCAACGACGTTAACCATTCGTTCTACAAAAGGAATAGAACGTTTATCTTCTCCCGAAAGAACTTCAGTTCGGCGCACGCGCACGCGCACGCGGGCACACTACTTCTGTCCCATCTCACGCCACTGAGCGACTGCCCCTCAGAACCCCCTTTCCGCGATTATTTCCTATCCCACCTTTCATGCAATCTAGCTCTCGACTAGGCAGGCACGGCGACGATATCATCGATTACACTTTGCACGTTTGTTGAAGGCATTCAGATATAGGCGAAGAATAACGGGATGTGTCGTGCATGATTGCGTAAAAGGCTGAAAGCTTGTCGTCGGATCCGATATACTCTGTTCCTGCCCCCACGCTCAGTACAATGTTTCCAAACAAATATCTTAATTGTGATATGTTTAAGGGATGTAGTATTGCTATTCAACCGCAGTTCGGACTCGGAATGAAGAGCTTGAAATAACATCCAGGTCGGAACTCGAGGCTCGGATGACGTGGGGAAAGAGATTTTGACAAAATCTGCATGGGCCCCGTCCTGGAATTTCAGGTCGCCGAGATTTCCCTTGTATAGTCGAGTCCAGGCAACTGTACGCTAGATAAGTAGCTGTCCAAACAGAGTGAGTTATTAGTAGGCCATGATAGCCAGCAGCCCCTCCACGTGCAAGATCTACACAAGCAGTGAAGTCTCGAGGCTCGGACAAGCGACCCCACGTACGTCCCTGCTCATCAACTGTGAAGCTCTGGGTTTACATGATTTCCTTAAAGCTTCTAGAATATCTCCACAAAATCCCCGCTCTACGTTGAAAAATGCCCTATTTCTGTGACAAATTGAATGGCTGTCAAGCATATAGCAGCGGAGGCACCTTTTTCCGGCAGGGCTGAGGGCTACTAACCGGATCCATTGGCCACAGAGACCTCAAGCGGAGACAGCTCCGTCATTCCTCGGAAGGACTTAATTTTCGCAGAGGATTCCAAGGTTTGGTGGAGGTCAGGCGCTTTGATAATACCATGGCTCGCAGCGTTGGCTCTGGCGCGGATAGCCGTTTCGTTGTACGCACTCCTTCGGTCGCCCAATCACCGTACGCCCTTCACCAACGTGTACGAGCGCGAGGCTAGCGGCGAACCCAAGATCTTCTAGGTTGGACTCAGCGGCGCATACACTCTTCTCTTTGCTCGATGAAGCCTCGCCTTATTCGCACTTGCCTTGCCACGGCGCTGGCACTGGGCGACCCGATCCCGCCTCGGCAGGCGCGACCCGACCGCACATCGTAGGCGCAATCGCACCATCTCCACCCCCAGTCGACCGCGTTTAGTATGCTCAGTTCAAGTCCAAATCTCTCATCCGCTCCAGCTTCGCCTGTTGCCACGTTCCAAAACTTACGGAAGAGCCCCTATCATGCTGCGCGACGACGACCATCCAGCACTGTTGCCCCTCCTCGTCCACAGATGAGCAGCGGCCCGACCGCAGCGCAGCCTCAACAGTCGCCAGTGCTTTCGTTTGCACGATCGCCACGGACCACATATTCTCCCCGCCAGACGACAGCTCCAAGAAAGTACGCGGATGCGGGTACGCAATATTCGCCGGACGGTTACCCTCCCACCTACAGGCCTCAGCCGCCGCCCATCGCGCGCGCCGCCTCTTCAGAACCCATTTCTCAACCCTCACAACCGACCGTACCGATAGAGCGGAGGGACACCTCCGCCGAGGTCACCATTACGGAACCGCCAGAGCCCAACCTGCGGGTAGATCCGCAGCCAGCGGTGCCGGCGCAGACCACGCAACCCACTAGGAGGGCATCAAGAGACAAAGAAAAGGTTCCTTCGCGTGTACTGCAGACACCCAAGAATGAGGCGGGCACCTGCAGTCCTCTCCCGCCAAACGAGCACGACCGCAGAGTACAATAATGCCGTTGAAGTACGAGACGTGCGATGTAAAGGACCTGGGCATCTTGGTATCCGACATGCTTATGGAGCTTGTGCGCTTGAACGACGACATGCCATTGCGGGACGGGCAGCTCACACGGTTCCACTCAAGGTAAGAGAGCCGAGGACCACCGCGACGTGCTTGACATTGACGGTTTCGATAGAGCACCACCAGCCATATCGGTCAAAGATTACCTCTTCCGCCTGATAGTCCACGCTACGATCTCCCCGCCCATCCTACTATCCATGGTCTTCTATGTCGACAAGCTCTGCTCAATGTATCCCGCCTTCACCATCAGCAGCCTGACGGTACACCGCTTCCTCATAACAGCCGCAACCGTTGCGGCGAAAGGGCTCAGCGACAGCTTCTGGACGAACAGCTTATATGCAAAAGTTGGGGGTGTCAGCTTAAGGGAATTGGCGTTGCTCGAGCTGGAGTTTCTCCGAAAACTAGATTGGCGGATCGTGCCGAAGCCGGAAGTTCTCGTGGATTACTACAGGGGTCTGGTGGAGCGAGGCGAAGGCTACGCCATGGAGAAGGAGACAGGCCTTGAGGTGTCTCCAACAGCCCCAGACAGTTCAGCGGCATCGTCAAGGATCGATGCGTTGGTTTCGAGCAATGGTTCGAGCGAGTCATAGCATATGTCATACCGTTTTCTTTCTTCACCACGACGTTCCTCTCCTGCCAGCACTGCATTCGGTATCTCGGGTTTTTGGGCGCTCTACTTCATAAGCGATGGGAGGAGTCAGGCGTTGGGACAAAAGATGGCTGGCCTGATGAGCTGGTCAACTCCACTGCAGGGCCAGGGGCAGCAGTTATGAATGGCGGCATCGGTACATGGAGAAAGGCGCACTACAAGTGTTTCAGGTATTCTGGTTAAAAAGGGTCGGCTCTGCTTCCGGTTGGCGGAGGCGCAATGCAGTTCGTATCACACCGGGCGATGCAATCCCCTACAGCGTAGATTTTGTAGAGGTTGCTGCATGGTGCAGGAGAGCAAGTGCTGCGGCTTACGAGCATGCGCAATCCCAGACGAGCATACGCTGGCACCAGGAAATGGCAGAGCATAGCTCATGATTGGTTCTTCGGCCTTGGTAGCATGATAATAACGGGAGCGAAATTGCCTCTTTGAGGAAAGGTGAATCGCTGTACACTAGCGGCGCCATCGTGAGTGATGCGTTGGACAAATGATATTGCCGGTTTCGGACGATCCTAGTCGACGCACGCTTCGATGGGCACGTCGTAGGGACAGAGTGAGGCGTGCGTTCGGCAATTTGTGGCTCTTTCCAACTTGTTGCATCTTTCTAGAATCGCAGCTGCAAAGGCGAGATCGGTAGCGGTCAGGCCCGGACGACCATGTGCTCAAGACATGCAAGAGCAGTCTCAGTGCTCCTTAGCGACTTGAGACCATACCTCCTCCGAATCGTCTCCACCCCCACGTCCGCTCAAACATCCGAATCCCTTACGAAAGCGCGCTTGAGAAAGGTCGTGTGCTGCCCGTTGCGGAGAAGCCGTCGTCTACAGTGCTCGAACCGTTCAACACCGCACGGCTACCGCGCTCTGCCAGCCTGAGCAGTCTTGTCTTGCTTGCGGCGGCAGCAGCGCAAGTATCATGAGAGTGAGTCGCGCCATTCCAGGTTCCGCCCCATAATGGCTGTCGCAGGTGTCTTGCGGGCGGCGTGATGTGCCCTCCGCGCGTTCCTGAGGTAGTGGTAGCCGCTTCATCCCACATCTCCCCTGCGCAACGCGCTCGCGTGTGCTAATATGTCCGACAGAAGCGCCCTTATACATGAACGGTATGCCCAAGATATGACCGACATGGGCCGGTGGGAGCTTAGCCAGCGACCACACGATAATTGGGTCGTCAAGTACCCCGAGGCACCTGTTGCGCCCTCCCCGTTTGCGTTCGCAGAGCAGCCTGCGTTGACCGAAAGCCTGGGACAGCTGCAGCTGGGACGAGTGCCTAAGACGCGCACCAGCCCGGTGGTAACGCGCACCAGGGTCACTCGCCATGGCTCAGATCCTCACGCGATGCGCCCTTCCAGCAGCAGCGGAGACGCGATGCTCCCGTACCGCCAGCTAGCCCCGCCGCGACGAGCAGAGTCGTATTCGCACCCAACGCCCCTCGAGGACTTCCGCCGCTCGAGACGGTGGCCGCCGAGCGGATACCGGCAGGACGAGGCTTTGGATGCGCATCAAGCTGATGAACTGATATGCGCCGGAACGTCTACGTTCAAGGGTTATTGCGATGCGATCCCAAACACACCTGCAGGGTACGACCGCTTCTATGCCGTCATGCATTCGGAACACCAAAGCAGGACAGATCGTGGACCAGTTCAGGCCGACGCATACCGCTATGTTTCCCTGAATCTGACGGGCGCTTCTGACGCCCAATTTCCATGGCTATCTCTGGAGCAGCCTTGCATGGCGTACGCTTATGGAAAGAGTGCGGGTACAACTACACTGAACTACTATGTCAGCAAGTCGGGTAGCAGTCATCCTCCGGTCAAGCCCACTGGCGAGATCAAGCCACGGAAGATAAAATTCCTTCAGATCCTGGATCGCTTACAGCATTTGGAATCCGGACTCGAGGAAGATGTCAGTTAATTTCTACCTCGCTCTCAATGTGGTTCAAGTGACCTGACTTTGGTTGATAGGATCCAGACGAGATGTATAGATATCTCTACAGCACGCTCATTGAAGACCCAGAGCGTTACAGTGACCACCCTCATCTGGACATCCAGCAGCAAATGAACGATATCATCGCTGTTCTTAGTCATCCCTCATGGATAGATTTTTCGAATCCCAAGAACCAAGTAGTCGCTAAATTCTTCGATTCGCCAGACCAGCTCAGAAAGCAGGAGTTTTTCCATCAATTGCTCCTGTCTGTGGAACTGTATCTTCGCATCCATTCTGAAAAGCATACGGATAAGTTCAAACGGAAGCTCGTGTTACAACTTTCTCCAACTATAGCCTGGGACCTTGCAGTCGCACAGCGATGGTTAGAAAATATGGAGATCACGAAAACCAGAACGTCTGCGAATCAAAGTACCTTCAGCTTTGAGCTCAAGAGTAAGAAGCGGCAAAAAGACGCTCTGAGATTATTCGCAGCGACACTGAAGTGGCCAAATATGGACGAAATAGGCTATGTTCTCGAGGAGAAGGACAAGATGGAGAAGCCACCAGAAGACCGTTCCGCGGACGCAATGTCGTGGTTTTCGGGGATCATACTTCCTGGACGAACGCTCCCGTGGCTGATCATGAACAGCTTGATAGACTGTGACCGGGACACCGGAGACGCGCTGAAATATCTGACGCATATGCATCAAGCATCGGGATTTCAGTACCGAGCGAACACGTACTGGTCGGCGCAGAGCATTGTGGGAAAGGTCTTGGGTGCTGCACGGGGCGTGAAGCAGATAGCTGGTTGGGTAGGACCATGCATTTACACCCCCGATCTGAAGCGCACAGAATGTGTTCGCGTCCATCAACTTGCTTCACCAGACCCGAGACTTATTCCCCAAGATGTCGTACACATGGACACTCGGACGAACCCGTTGGGAACAGTAGAGGATAGCTATCCGATTGACGATTACGAAGTGCCGATGCCAGACTTGGACGAGGTGACTGACCTCATTCGGATTGAGAAGCTCAGCTTCGTCCCTGCAAAAGAGCAGCCGTCGTCCGCTCGGCAGGGTGCTGGAGGCCCGCTCATATTCGATGCGGGCATCTACTTTGCGTGCGGGGGTGAGAGTTGGCCGATGAAGCTCAGATACGATGTTGACTTCATCAATGCCTTCCCTTGCCACCAAGGTCCGCACGGTAAGCCATCTGCCCTCGCCTCAACTGCCACCTTCCTAACACGCCTAGTCCTTTTCTACGACTTCAGCTATACCGCCATCAAAATCGACGACGGCCTTGTTGATATCCACGATTGGGGCCGCCAATCTGGGCGAACAGCCCGATCACGACCCACCTCTTCCCGCTCTTCTCCGGGAAAGAAGGCAATAGCTCTCGCAAGTGCAATCACCGAACCGGCGCATATGCAGGTCAACAAGGTGCTTGCTATTGAGGCGCTTGGTGTGAGTGACAACGAAGTGTTCGCTAGGGCTTGGTGTGCGCATCATGGACACAGTGCTATAGTAGCGAATGTTAAGGAAACGTGCATGGCGTGCGCGATTCGGGAGGCGTATGCGGCCTGTGTGAGCGTTGTCATATTCACAGAGGGAGGCAAGGAGACGGAAAAGGATGAGGGCATCTACGTTTGAGATGTCTCCCATAAGAGGGAGGCTCGCTGCAGGAGGGAATTCGTCTTCAGACACTGCGACACAGTATTTCATTTGTTTGGCACGGCGGTGGATAAGTAGGCGGAGTCTGGAAATGCACCGCGGCTACGGTTGCAGGTCCTATAGCACTGCACTGCTTTGGGTGGGACGGTATGCATCTAGACGGGCAGATGCTGGGTTACGAGATACCGAATTATGAAAACTACGTAGCAATGAGCTATGAATGTATGAGCTTATGGGACACCTTATTTCAAGATTCTCCATGACAAATACAAAGCAAACACTATGGTAACGCATGTGGATCGAGGAAATTCAAGATAGGCTGTACCTGTCTTGGTATTGTAAATTTTGATCACGTGCCCTATCTGGACCCGACCCGCCGGTGACGTTGAGCTCACTGCGCGTGCGACCTCAGTGCTTACACAGCCAGCTTTTTATCGATAGGCGTTTGCCCCAGCTGCTCACATGTTCGGGTTCCGTCCTCAGGCAATAAAGACAAATTGTTTGACGTGCGCCGATTGAACGATCCCCACTGAACTCCGGGTACGAGCTGTAGTTCCCGTGGTTGCGCAACATTGTACCTCACGCCTCACTGTCCACGTCCTACGCCGCTCGCTCGACTCGCTCACATGCCGCACTCGCTTCCTTCCATATAACTTCCCGAAACCCTCGATACCGGCTCCTACATCTCCTCGCAAATATGGGCCGCTCCACGATCCCGCCCGCGCTCATCGAGCTGTCGAATCCCAGCAGCCCCGAAGCGCAGCTAAATGCGCTGCGGAATTTAAAGAACGAGATTGTGGGCCACGAGCAGAGGAAAGAACTTGCGGTTGTGCATGGCGTTGTGAAGCCGCTTGCGGGCTTGCTGCGGACCGAGACGAGAAAAGGTGGGAAGAGGAGGAGAAGTGGAAGGGTTGCGAATGGGAACTCTGGGGCTGGAAGAGAAGAGGTAGAGGTGGGGTGGACGGCTGAGGATGAGCTGAGGTTCCAGGCTACGCTTGTGGTGGGGAGTCTGGCGAATGGTGAGTTGTCTTGCGGGGGGATGCGCCTCGGGAAAAGATATGGAGGGATGTGATTGCTGATCTTCTGGGACTACAGGTGGACCGGCTTTCATCACGCCGCTGCTTGCGGGAGATGTTCTCCCTCCGCTCCTCGAAGCTCTGTCGCCGAGCGAAACGCCGTCTAAGCTCATCGTGACTACCCTGCGGACGCTCAATCAGATCGTGGATGCTGTAGCGCAGGAGAGACCGTTTTGGAACTCCCCGTCGCTACTGTCGCAGTCGGTGAATCAGCAAATATACACAAAGCCTGTGGTCGAAAGCTTGGCGGAGATCCTGGCACAGACGGCAAGGTCAAGGATTCTACACCAGCAGGTAGCGTCAGCGGCACAGCTCATAACGAAGACATGTCGGGAAGAAAGCCAGAAGAGATTGCTGTTGGACGCGGGTGTGCTAGACTTGCTTACAGCGAAGATGGCGGCGGTTGCCGCATCAGACGATCCGTCACGAAGACCAGATAACAGACAATCCCAGACCGACACGCTGCCAGGGACATATTTGCCGGGTATACTTGAAGCCATATCTGCGATCATCAAGGACTCGCATTATACCACGGCGCGATTCGTGTATTCACAACATATCCAGAACCTCTTTGCGTGGCCGAAGGGAGCTTCAGGGACGTACGAGGGGTACAGTGGACCACAGGCGAGTTCTTGGGACAAGCTAATACCGAGGTTGCAGACGCTGCAGAGTAAATCGGATCCATATACTAAGAGTTGGCCTGCTCTCGGCTCGTTCGCAGCGTCAGCGGGCGAGGGCGGTAGTTATACACGGTTACCGAGCATGGAATCTCTACAGCCTTCATCGAGCAGGAACATCATCTCAGACGAGTCCGAGACGCCACTTTTCACATGGCTCATGTTTGTAGCAAGGAGAGGGGAGGGTAGAGAACGCCTAGCCGCATGCTGGCTGCTTGCTTTGCTGAAGAAATTCGGCGAGCGCTGGTCTCTGAGCGATCCCACAAAACCGACGCGTGAACGCCACTTTTCCTACCTTATCATACCGTTGGTGGTCAAGATGGTTGAAGAAGCGAACCCTAACGCAAAATATGCGGAGAAGATGCACTTGCTCGACCCTACGGATAGAGAGGAGCTAAGATTCGTTCTTGAACGGTCACCCCTGGTTTTGGCGGAGCTCATTGCAAGTAATAAGACTCTGCAGAGTGCCGCCGTGGATGCCAAAATCCTGCCTGTGCTGGTACAGATCCTGAAAAAGTCGTTCGACCCCATCACTACTTCTACGAAGCCGCTGTGGCAGCCGAGGTCTTCAGCACCCGCAGTTCAGGATCCTATGATTGATGCTGCGTCGTCGACGTTGGGAAGACCGGGACTGGGTGTCGACATTGTGCACGCGTACAAGTACAGAGAAAGCGCTCTTCTGGCGTTAGCCGCGATAGCGGACTCTCAAGATGGGTTCAGGAAGCTCATCATTGAGATGGGCGGTGCGCCGCTGATCATTGACTCTCTTGTCCCCTTTGCAAGCGATTCGCAATCTGCAGGTGCAAGCTCAACCACGGCCAAAGACGGGAATCCGGAGGCTGTGCTTATCGCAGCTTGCAAAGTGACGAGGTCACTTTCGAGGTCGGTGAGTGTGTTGCGGACAAGCTTAATCGATCATGGGATTGCGCAGCCTGTTTTCGATCTATTGACGCATCCGAAGATCAAGGTGCAAATTGCTGCGACGGAGGTCATTACGAACTTGGTCCTGGAGGTGTCTCCGATGCGCACAGTACGTCAAATCTTGCTTGCTTACACATGTATGAAGGATTGTTACTGATCAGATACACGCAGGAAATCATTGAGGCCGGTGCACTAGAAACACTTTGTGAGCATTGCCGCTCCGCCAATTTCGACCTCAGATACGGCAGTCTGTGGGCGCTCAAGCATCTGTGTCTAGGCCTCCCACCTCATATGAGGAAAAAATGTCTGGATACACTGGGAGTGGGCTGGCTTAAGCAGGTGCTCAACGGTGAACCTTCGTCGAAAGCAGCTCCTTCAGCACCGCTCGGAATGGGCACGCCCAACGCAGCGGGCGAACAAGTCGATATACTTAATGCCGTTGACGATCCTCACATGGACGTCGACGAAGATCCGTCTTCTTCAGAAAACGAAGACACTATGACCGACAGCATCCCCTCGATGCGTCGGCACCAACGCCCAGGCTCACGCTATACAAGCGCAACAAACATCCGCGACCGCCTCCAGCAGATCAAGAGCGACGAGCACGACGCCAGTCTAAGCAACGAGCGCGACGACATCCGCATACAAGAGCAAGCCCTCGACTTCGTCCGCAACTTCATCACCGAAGAGAAAGCCTCGGGCGAAATGATCGACCACCTGCTCAACGAATTCAACCGCACAGAATTCTTCGAGCTCCTCGATTCAAAACTGCGTCCAAAGAACGCAGCACCCACCTCCTCGTCCACCACAACCCAAACCATGACCCCCGGCACCGGCACCTCCGCCCCAACCTACTGGTCCCCCTCCTCCTCGCGCCTCTCCTCCTTCTCCCAGCCCCAACCCCCATCCCACGCCCAACCAAACTGGGCCGCATACCCCGCCACCGACCTCATCATCGCAACCCTCTACATCCTCGTCCACCTCGCAAACGGCCAGCCCTCGCACCGCTCCCTCCTCATCTCCCAAACACCCCTCATGACACACATCCTCCCGCTCCTCACGCACCCCCGCCGCGACGTCCGCCTGCCCTGCGCCTGGTTCATAAACAACCTCGTCTGGGAAGAAGACTCGAGCGACGCGGGCCCGACGCGCGAGCGCGCGCTGCAGCTGCGGCACCTGGGCTTTGAAGAGGGGCGAGGGGCCTGGGGCGCGACATCGACTTGGACGTTAGAGAGAGGGCGAAGACGGCGGTGGAGCAGTTGGGCAAGTTGCTTGGGGCAGCAGCAGTATGGGAGTGCTGGGCAGCAGGTTTTTGGGGAGGGCGGGGGGTTAGGGGGTTTGAGGGGGCTGGGGGGGAGGCATGGGGGGTTGGGGGAGGGAGTAAAGTAGAACGGGACGGGATAGATCGTATCTGGGTTCTCAAGAGCATCGAGGGCGTGCTAGGGTATATCATATGTATGTATGGAGGCTTCACCGTGCTTTCTGTTTTCTAGCAACTACCGTTAGACGCGCACCCGACGCTGTGCTGTACGAGTAGACTAGCTTGTACGTATGTATGATGCATGTACCATTGCTCGCAATCCAATCCATTCCAATCCAATCCATTCCAATCCCATCGAATCCGATTTATACACCTGAACCTGAACCCGCATCGCATTCTACGATGCACCCGCAGAACAGGAGATTATCTCCACACTTACCCCGTCTCGTTTTCTTCTGAGTAAGCTTGCAACAAGCCGCGTGCCCGCCGTGCTCCTGCGCTCCTGCGCCCGAACCTTACCCTGCCTTACGTGCAGACCCCGCACTGGGCGTGCGTGCATGTGCGCCGCGATACACATCCCATCCCATCCCATCACATCCGGACACAGCCGTAGATGATACTTCTATTTGTCGGAAACCCAGCAAACACCTCGCATTACCTCACACGTAACCATGGCATCACCACAGTCCCATTCACTGCTCATCTCACGAAGGCACCAACCCGTGCAACACATCGAAAAAGGCTTCATCACACAACATCACGTCTAGAAGCTGACAAACAAGTTTGGAAAGAACATGGGATCCATTTGCGCTCATTTTTTGCAGCTACGAATGCACAAAGCTTTTACACCTCTATCTGCATACAAGCGGTCTACAGCACAGTAAGGATATAGTGGTCTATCCAAAATCTCTCTCGATCAGGGACGTCAAAAACGCGATCAAGTATTAGACTGCCCGCGGGGGCAGGGAGAACCGAAAACTCCTCTAATGCAGTGCAGGTGTGGACGAGCCCCTCAGCAAACCATCTGCCGTGTTCATAACTTCATGTCGTAGATTTACTCGTTGTCGCTGTCGGCACCGATCTCCATCTTGGCGCCCTTGCCAGCAGTCGTCTTGGGGACGGGAGCGGCCATCTTGACCGGGGCAGTACCAAGGCCGTTGCGGTTGCGGAAGAAGAGAACACCCTTGCCCTCGCCCTGAGCACCCTCGCTAGGCTCGACCCAGTGACACCATCGGGCACTCTTCCAGATGGCCTTCAGGAAGCCGATGGATCCACCCTCGGTATCAGATCGGTAGTGCCTGCCCATGACGTTCTTGATAGCCTCGGTGGCCTCATCAGCGTGATAGAAGGGGATGGTGGAAACGTAGTGGTGAAGGACGTGGGTCTCGATGATGCCGTGGAGCAGCGTGCGGCCGACGAAGCCGAACTCGCGGTCGATGGTGGCAGCGGCGCCACGGGTGTAAGTCCAAGTCTGAGCGTCGTAGTGGGGAAGAGTAGGGTCGGTGTGCTGAGGAAGGTAATGGCGACTGTGTCCTCATTAGTTTCTAATCTCTACAGTCAGGATCATTCAATTGACTTACCGAGCCAGTGGTTCACCCAGAGGTTACGGGAGGATGTACCAGACCAGGAGGTTCGAGAAGCCAAAGGTCTTGCCAATGTACCAAGAGAGCAACCGACGACGACGCCAGACCGGCATCGCTGGCGAGGATCAAGTGCTCGTCCTTCCTCTCGTACAGAGGGCTGGACGGTTGAAGTGTTGAACGCCGCCGAACACCGTTCTTCTTTCCCTTACCCTTGCCTTCGGGCTGCCTCTCATGGTAGTTGTGACCGGTGACGTTGGAGATGAGGTACATGGGCCAGCCACCGAGCTGCTGCACCACCGAGTGGATGAGGGTGGCAATGGGAGTCTCCTCTGTGAGCTCGTGAAGCTCGTGAGCAAACTTGCCGATACGCGAAGCGTACTGCTCTCTCGTCTTAGGGACAAAGACCATATCGCGCTCCATGTGGCCGGTGGCCTTGTGGTGCTTTCCGTGGGAAATCTTCCAGGAGAAGTAGGGAACGAGGAGCACAGTGTGGGCGATGAAGCCAACCGTGTCGTTCAGCACCTTGGACGGGGAGAAGGATTGGTGGCCGCACTCGTGGGCCATGACCCAGAGACCAGTTCCGAACAGACCCTGAATGACAGTGTACCCGGCCCACAGCGCAGCTCGCACAGCAGTGGAGGGGATGGTCTCGGGAGTCACATAGTTGTGGAAGAGGTAGAAAGTGGCGGCAAGGCAGGCGATGTCGCGGGCGACATAGCCGAGACCACGAGCTCCTGACCGCTCGAAGCAGTGTTTGGGGATGGCATCGCGGATGTCCTTGATGGTGTAGTCGGGGATCTGGAACTCGTTGCCGTAGGTGTCGAGCAGCGTCCCGCGCGTGTGCTTGACGTTCACCTCGTCGACAGAGCTGAGAGAGGAGAGCGAGGTGTTGGAAGCCGAGCCGGTCGGCGAGTCGATGGGCGAGGCAGTCGCAGAGGGTGCCGACGAGGACACGACCGAGTCGGTGGTGACGTTCCTCTTGAGGACGGGGTTCTGGGGGCGGGCGGTGGTGGCCATGTTGAAGTGATGGACGTGAGGAGATGGCAGCGGGGCGCCTCTTCCAGGTAGGTCAATTGGCGGTGACGAGGGAAGGAGTCAACGACCTGGTGTGGAAGTTGTTGAGAGGCGGGCTGCCTGTTGGGAGGGAGGTGCAGCGCAAGTACAACACCACACTACCGACAGACACACGAGTGAGGGGCGTTGAGCGAACGGAGAAGCAGTCGACAAGAGAGTTAGGGCGGGCGGCACACTTTTATAAGCTTGCATGCAGGCGGTCAAAAATTCGTGGGACCCTGAGCTGCCCCTTCCACCGTAGTGCGGGTCGTCGCTGCGCGTTCGAGAATCGCCGCACAGTTGGCGAGACACGCGGTACCTGGCCACGGCCACGGCCACGGCCACTCGCGCCCCTGCGCTGCACAGCTCTGACATCGGAGAATCTCACAACTGGCTGCTTCTGCCTCGATTGCCACCGCGGTGGGTTCGCCGTGAAGCACTGACGATTAGACAGTGCTGAGACAGACCCGCCGAGGCGTGAGCGGCCAGCGCCAGCAGGGCCAAACCGGCGCGATGGCCCTCGCTAACTTTTTCGATGCCCGCCGCATTCCCACATTCACACCCGCCAGCCTCTGGGCTCTTCTGCTGCGCGATGATCCCCCTTCCGCCGGCTTGGCGACCAGAATGCACGCAACAGACCGACATTTTGCGCCCACGCTCACCTTCTGGTCACGCTAAATGGCGACAAATGGCTTGCTGCTCCGAGTTAGCTCCTAGATGCGCTGCAATTTCAGCTCCTCCACACCGCGCCCCCCAAGAGGCGCCCTCCGCGGGGCTGTGATATCAACCGCATAGCTACTACTGCACTGTGCGTCGCGCAATGGCTCACGCAAAAACTCGAGATAGGAAATCGCAGTGAGACGCAGGGACTCCATCTGGCGCCGATCGCTGGCTCCACGGCCCCTGGGCCCTTGCGAGTTCGGAACGTCCTTCGCCACGCTGCACCTCCATTCGCCTGCCCGTGCCGAGGTTCAGCCTCCCTCCACAGCTGGTCCAACTGCTGCTCAACGTGGGGAACGGCCGTTGATGTTAGGAGCTCAACATCATCTATCTCACAAGCGAACTCCATGTTGGCATCTGAAAAGTACCATGCACAATGCCCTACCAAGTCCCCACATGGCTCAGAACGCTGCCAAGACGCCCTCTGAATCTCATATCTGGGGTAGATAACATAGAGATCGATATGCTGATAAGGATCCCAACCCTTTGTTCGCTGACGTGCACTTTACGACTGTCGACGGACGGTCATGTAGACGTCTCAACAGAAAGCACAATCACAGGTTGGCCTGTATACCGTGGACTAGGGTGTCCTTGAAGACGTCACAAACACGTCTATCGTCTGCTTTCCAACAACTGTTACATCACAGGCTCACAACATTCAGCCAAGATAAGGGTGTTTGCCCGTGATGCACAACAACAAACACGACTAAACCGCGCCGAGACGATAAACTATCAGTAACCTCCTTCATTCCCCATCAACGAGTGAGTTTTATTTTTGTGTCTGAAGCGCATTCGATAAGAAAAACATCGCACGAAGAGTACGCTGCTATCAAACTGGTCTTTTTGCCACGCAATTCGCGACTACACTGTACGCCAATGGCGCCAAGGCGCCTTCTCCAGACGCTAGTAGCGTGCCCTCAGAGATCGTGCAAACACCTTCCCCACAACCCTCTACCTGCCATCACTGTGCCTCAGTATAAAATATACACATCTGTATCGCTCGCGTATACACATTCAAGAACCAGCAACTCCTCATCTTAAAGTGGCGTCCGCACGAGCAGCTACCCGCGACTACATCACCAATGATTCAATAACATTTACTGAACCGACGCTTCCCCTTCATCAAGAAGCGGCTCAATCAAGCTCCGAAAACCTACCGACAAGCCCTCCCTAACATTTGCTTGTGTCGAGGTGCTTGTGTCTCTGTGACTGAAAGTCGTTTGCCACGACTTTGAACCTCGACCGAGATTTCTTGTTTGCCTTGGCAAGTGGGGTTAAGATGCCGACTCTTGCGGTTGACAACTTCAACATCGTCTGCGCCTGTCTTGGCGGTTTCATCACGATTTTTGGACTTGTCTCGTATCTCCTCAAAGAGAAGTTCTACCTGTCCGAGGCTCGTAAGCTTATCCAGTCCATCGTCAAAATTACGACTGACGATATGTAGTGATATCTCTCATTGCTGGGGTCATCTTCTCTCCCAATGCTGCCAATCTGGTCAAGCCTGAGCAATATGCTCTGCACGATGAAGAGACATTGCACATGATCACGCTTTACTTCTCTCGTCTGGTCCTTGGAGTTCAGGTTGTACTTGCGGGAGTGCAATTACCTTCCAAGTACCTCAAGACGGAATGGAAGAGCTTGGCTCTCCTTCTAGGTCCCGGGATGGCCGTCATGTGGCTGGTGACGAGCCTTTTGATTTATGCGCTTGTTCCGTACGTACCACCATGTCTTCGGGTATAGGCCTCTCGTGCCAGCACATCGAGCCTGCAAATCCACTTTATCTATTGCTGATGCTACCTGTAGGCATATCCATTTCGTAGAAGCTCTCGCGGTCGGCGCTTGCGTCACCCCCACGGATCCAGTTCTTTCAAACTCGATCGTCAAGGGAAAGTTCGCAGACAAAAACATACCAAAAGAGTTACAGAAGATCATTGTGGCTGAATCAGGTGCTAACGATGGCTTGGGCTATCCGTTCCTATTCCTCCCACTTTACATTATCCAGCACACTGGCCTGGGCTCCGATCACAGCATAGCCAACGCTATGGGCGCTTGGTTTGGCGAGACATGGGGTTATACTATAATAGTCAGTGTAGTCTACGGCGCCGCAGTAGGTTGGATTGCCAAGGAGCTTCTTCACTGGGCGGAAGAGCGCCACTATGTCGACAGAGAGAGTTTCCTCGTGTTTGCTATTACATTGGCAGTAAGTTAGCGAATTCTACAGCAACAGGGCATGGTGGCCGGTCATGCACTTGCATTGCATCCTACAGCCACTATTCAGTTGATCGACCACGTATGCGCATAGTATGGACGCTAACGAGCGTAGCTTTTCCTAGTCGGGACCATGGGTATGGTCGGATCTGATGACATCCTCGCGTGTTTCATTGCGGGCAACACGTTCACCTGGGAGTGAGTAACCTTGCCTGAGTCCTTTGAGCTGTCACGCAGGACTACTAACAATGACATAGCGATTGGTTCCGGCTTGAAACCATGGACGATAGTTTCCAGCCTACCATTGATATGCTCCTGAACGTGTCTGTATTCATCTGGTTTGGTAAGCTATGCAATACTTCACGTCGTACTCGACATTAATTCCTCTAGGCGCTGTTTGCCCGTGGAAAGAATTCTATACCAACGATGTCATCCCCATCTACAGGCTTGTCTTTCTCGGCATTCTCGTCCTGCTCCTTCGTCGGCCTCCCATCGTATTTGCAATGCATAAACACATTCGTCAGATCGAAGAAAAGCGTCAGGCTATATATGTCGGCTTCTTCGGCCCTATCGGTGTGAGCGCGATATTCTACCTCTACATTACACTTGATTTCTTGCGCAAGAATGTCACGGTAGATGGGGAGCCCAGAGAAGATGCGGTATATCTGATGGAGGTAACGAATATAGTAGTCTGGTTTCTTGTCATCTGCAGCGTGGTATGTCTTTTTCCTCCACGGTTGTTAGCGTCGCTTAAAGTCATAGATTATCCACGGCTTGACGATTCCCATGTCCAAACTTGGACTATGGCTTCCAAGGTCAATTTCTCGAGCTGTATCCTCGGCTAGAGAAGAGAGCCCAGAACCCTTCCACATCAGGGAGGACACAGAAGAGGCTGCACATGAGATCGACGAAGGGCTTCGACGCCGTCAAGGAGCGGGTTCTAGCACGGCTGCCAATATCCTACCTCGCAGCGTGTATCGCATCGGGAGGACCATCATCCGTTCAGATAACCCTTCGCGGTCACAATCACGAGCCAACTCTCAGCCTCCTATTCCGCTATCCAGCGCGCCGACAGGATCCTCGACCAGTAATAGCAACGCGGTTGGTTCGCAGGACAAGATTGGTCTTCCTGACCAAACGAGCAGTGACACACACGTTAGCACGCCCCAACCGGCTCAGCTCAACCAAAGGGCGATTCGCTTCCCGGATGAAGTTGAGCCATCACAGAACGCCTAGTTGTCTACAAGACCACGCCCCTTAGCCTACATTCTCCAAGCAACAGAGTAGCTCTAGGCTCTGGGTGGAAAGTTAGACGGTCTCTCGATCTAGGGTGCAGTGAGGAACACGTAAGGCAATGTCAAATCACGTTCCCACAGCAGCAAGGGGGATATAAACAATAGCATTTGTATTCTGTAGCTGATACAGCAAAGGTCAACCACGGTGTTTCAGATCTGTAGGGACTTGGCTCCCATCGTTGAATTCACGCTACAATCTATCAAAGACCACATTTGTTTGGCTCCCCCTTAGCGCATGGTGCATGCAACTAAATGCAAATGTTCCTCTCGAAGTACGCTGTAACACGTCTCCATACATGCATTTCTATAGTCCAGGTAGTCTATCCTCTCCTTTTTTGTAGGAGCATTCGCCAGACCCAGCTCCTAGCAATAATAGTGCTTTATAAAACGCATGATTAACTAAATGGAATAATGCTATATTATAACAAGATTTCTCTCGTACGGCAGCCGTACGTCCCTCAAAAGTACGCCTTGTTAGCAATCCTTCCTCATGCTGCGCAAGTGCCAAGATTTGGACCCGACACTAAGCAGATTACGGGTTGCTGACATGCTGTGCGTAGCTGAATCAGCGGATCGACATCAACACGTAGCCAATAAGAGCGACTTCTATGCTGCATGAAGACAAGCCACCCCTTCTTTGAACCAGCGAAGCGAGATGTGCGGCGTTGGGGTTTGGACCCTCGGAGGTCGTATAAGAACAGTCGGAGAAGGCGGCTGCCGCGTGGAGGGCAGCCGACATAGACTCGGTGTTGTGCTTGGGCGGTGTCACTGTAGTAGAATCGAGGCCATTGATCCTACAAGTCGCAGCACTGGGACGCTACTCTTTCAAAGGTCAAGCGCTTGAGTTACCCTCGGATACGTTCACGGTGTTTTGGCAAAGACGGACAATCAACGAGCTCTTAGCCCGCAGCTATTGGAGGAGATGGAGAAAGAATTAGGCATGGCTTCTACACCGCGAATAGTCGTCGATGGCGTATCGACAGGGACAACAACGCCGGCAGCAGGCAACGGGCACGAACACCACCTCTTCCACCACACCGGTAGAAGGCTCCGACACATTCTCCGACCCGATGGCAAGAAGGTCCACGTCGCAGGCTCGCCCGAGGAGGCGAATTATCTGCGTAAAACACTTTCCGCGACTGAGAAGGAGGAAGATTTTGACATCCTTATTCATGGATCGCCTGAGCATGTTGAAGCTCTTCGTCATACGCACCAGCATCATTCAGATCGACACCAGCGCCTTAGGGACGAACATCCTGAGATAGCAGCAGAATTCGAGCGCGTCATCCGCGAGCTAGACGAGCTGTCTCGGGAGCTGCACATGGTATCTTCGCACGCCGTGCAGCTGGATGCTAGCTTCTCCAAGTATGGCTACTCTGCGCATCTTCGAACGAAAGACAGCCCGACAAACTCTAGCGCTGCCTCGATGAATTCGGAGATGTTCGACAAAGAGATGTGGGATGCGGAGAGGAAATCAGGCACGACGATGCGGTTCTATCAGAAGCCGATCGTGAGACAGTACTTTCACAAGGGTCTGCTTTGGCGTGCGAAGGAGGCGCAAGAAGTTGCGTCGTATGAGCTGTTCATCGATCTATTCTACGTCGGCATCATCGCCATCACAGGCGACCAAGCCGCCGAGCACGCCACCGGCGAATCCCTCCTCCGCTTCAGCATCACCTTCATCATGGGCTGGAAATTCTGGTCCGACATCTCCCTCCTCATCTCCTGGTTCGACTGCGACGACATCCTCCGCCGCTGCTCCGTGCTCTTCATCCTAACCTGTTTGCTCGGCTTCACCACAAACATGGCCTCCGCTTTCGAGCACACCTACACTCCCCTCGTCGCTTTCTACCTCGCCGCCCGCCTGTTCGTCGCCGCCAGCATGCTCTGGTACGCCTACACCATCCCCATGGTCCGCGCCTGCATGCTCGCAAACGCCCTCCTCATCACCTTCCCCTCCGCCCTCTGGATCGCCAGCATCCACGTCGAAGAACCCTCCCGCCAGGCCCTCATCTGGCCCGCCCTCGCCCTCGACACCTTCGGCTTCTCCATCATGATCCTCCTGCAACGCCCGCAGATCTGGGCCTCGCGCCTCCCCCGCGCGCTAGCCTGGACAAAGTCGCGCTTCGAGTTCTTCCCCGGCGCCAACATCGAGCACCGCATCGAGCGGACGGGCGCCTTCGTCACGCTGGTGTTTGGCAGCTGCGTGCTGGGCTTGCTGTACCAGAGCGCAGCGGGGTTCGGCATCAACGCGTTCTTTGGGAAGGCGGTTATGGGGCTGATCCAGGCGTTCACGTTTAATTGGATTTACTTTGAGATTGACAGTTTTAACTTGCACAGCCATGCTATCCGCCGGAGCGTCTATTCAGGTACGTTACGTCCGTCACCCTCTCCTACTTTTGCAATTGAACCGTGCGATGGTCCACACATCAAGCCTGTGCTGTGCTGTCTAACCTCCACCCGCATCGACTATCCACCCGAGATACTAATCCACGATGTCTACCCAGCAATGACATGGTTCTCCATCCACCTCCCCTTCATAATGTCCTTCGTCCTCGCCTCCTCCGCGCTAGCCACCCTCGTCCGCGCCCACGACACGCCCTCCGCCCCCCTCGACTCGCTCTACGAAACGTTCATCCCCCGCTCCGAAGAGCACATCGACGCCGGCCTCCGCTGGTTCTACTGCGGCGGCACCGGCATCGCCCTGCTCTGTATGGCCGTCATAGCTCACACCCACGTCCACAAGACTATCCCCAACCAACGCCTGTTTAAGAATAAGCGGCTGCTCATACGCATCCTGTGCGCGGTTGCGATTCTCTGTCTTCCGGTCGCGGAACTCAATAGTTTGGAGCTGATTGGCACGGTGACGGGGCTGTTGGTGCTCGTGTTAGTAGTGGAGCTTGTGGGTGCGAGTTGTGCGGGGGAGAACGTCCTGTGGGACGAGAAGTGCAAAAGGGGGAGGGCGAGGTATGAGGCGAGGTGCAGTGCGAGGAGGGAGGAGCTGGAGGAGGAAGGCGAAGGAGGGGGAGGTGGTGGATGTGGAGGAGATTGCGGGGAGGGAGAAGGGGGAGGTGGGGGTTAGGAGTATGGTGTAGGAGGGCATTGGGGATAGGAGAGAGGTCTCGTGTTGGCTGTTGTACTGAGATTTGAACTCAGATCCAACTGTTTATTCGATAGATTTCCAATAAAGATGTTAGAAGGAGCCGTCTCTGTACATATCATCGTCAAAATTTATCACATGTGAGGTCACCGTCAAGTCAGTATCAACAAAGTAGACGAAGATACCTACACTCGTATGAGCTCTTCCCGACTCTTCCGAGGAAAACTTTCTTCAAGTGTTACTATAGCTGCTCACGGTGATGCTGCAGCACTACTCTACTCCGCTAAGCAAATAATACATAAGATCATCAATATATGCTTCACTATAACTAGCCTGCCTAGGTTGTTATGTAACAGATCTTTTCCTATCACTATCTACTTTACAATAGAAGATCTCTCGTTAGCTATGATAAATATACTGATACACTCACTGGGATAGTTTAGTTCCCCTCTCTATACTATGCTTTCGTACAGAACTATACAATCGAGCTAGATTCTATACGATATGGAAGACATGCTCTGGTCTATGGGGACGGTCTTTGGAATGCACCGTGTGATCAACAAACAATGCTTCGAATAGACATTAAGAATTGATGCATTCCCGAACACTACTCTAACTAAGTGTTCATCGAGTCTCTTGAGATTCTCGTAAACCACGAGGATCGGAGAGAGCGAAGTAACGCGTCCAGACTAATAGGGATGAACATCGGAGGGCAAACCAGACTCCCTGAATTCCAGCCCAACACCGCCTTCAACGTATGGTTGTGCTGGGGCTGACGAGAACGTAGGATTCGAGATGCAATTGATCACCCAAGTCCATTCTAGATGATAATCAGCGACGAGAACAGCAGCGCAGATGGCAATGAGGTATTACCTATAGATGAATCTGCACCTCCGGCTTGTTGCTGGCACCTCTGTTGTAGCAAGCGGAGCTCCCTTGCGAGATCCGCACTAGAATGGTGTTAGCCCCCGGATCTTGTTTTGGAGAGGAAGACAGAACGCACCAGGAATAGTCCGCTGCCTCGGTCTGCGGTACCCTGCCTGTGAAGTATATGTTGGCTTCGTAGCCTTGTCCGTCAATCGTCCAGGTATATAAGTTGTAGTAGGCTTGGTTTTTATCCAGTCCGCATCTTACACCCTGAGCGGTGAGGCCTTCGAGATACTGGGCGATGCCTTCTGCGGCGTCGCGACGGTTTTGATTGACATCGCCTGCCACGTAAGAGCAGCTCGAATCGATTGATGTTTCCTGACCTATATAAAATATTAGTGATATGAGATAGGAGTCGAAGGAGACATTATTACGCTTGGAAAGACCCAGCTTGGAGATGTCCGGAACCTTTGTAGTGAAATGAACAGTCTCAAGCTTCGGTACATTGTGAGGGATTGCAGCAACTGGTGTGGCCAGAGCCGAAGCCAAAAGAAGCACAACAAGTTTCAAGAGCATCGTGAAAGCAGTGGCACAGTGATTCCCAGAGTCCAGGTTCCTGTCAGTTTCAAGGGGTAGGATGATATAAAGATCGGCCCTGACTGTATGACCTGAGAGCAGCTCGTATGTCCACTGAGTCTAGGATATAGAGGGAGAATGGATTCTCTTTGTAACGCACCGACCTCTGAACAAGGTTGCGGTGCATGAATACTTAATTCTCCTTGGCCGCTTCGTGCGGTAGTGCTTAGAATGAGCCCCAGCCATTCTTGCATCCCATTTCCTGGTTCGGTCATATGGGCGAAGACACGCAAGCGATCAAGGCGGTTTCCCTTGCATCACCAAGCCACGTAGGCTGTGTAGGTTTACATCCCCGAGTGGTGAGTATGCGATCGGCAAGACGAGATGGGGCCCCCAAGTCTCGGCGCCAAAACCTCGTATAACGTGTGCTAATATTGGCAGGGGCTGATTGGGCGTTATCCGCCCCAGAACTAGTGCTGAGATAATAATATCCTGCAATGACCACAGGTTCCTTAGCGGTGGGCTGTGTTTCAGATCGCGTGGCACGACATGTTCGCCAAAACACTGGGATGTTGGTCGGCATTGAACTACACCCTTGCAAAAGCGACGTCGCTACGATTTTGATCGTAGTCTAATTATTTGAGATGGATCACTTTCACTGAAATGAGTTTTCAACGTACGCAACGATCGTATTGAAATTAACAAAACACAAATCCAAGCAGTTGAACATGTACTCCATCAAAGCATTCAGGAAAGGAATTGTGATCGCAAAACCAAGCGTGCCCTAGACATCAATCGAACCTTCGCTGTGGTCGCTGTATGACTTCTTTCCAGGTGTGATCCTGGTTGACTCGAAACTGACATCTGGTGAATCATCTTTCGATGCCTTCCATGACCTAGACCTCGATGCAGAGGCAACTGAGAACACACTTCGCCAGCTACGGACAAAGCTCTCCATAGATTTGGTCTTGAAAAGCCCACGGAGCGTTGGAAGACAAGCTGCAAGGGTACCAAGGCAAATCGAAAGCATCATCCAGTAGAGTTCGGTCGTGATCATGACTGTTTGTAATTAGTACCCCAACAGATTCGATTATCAAGGAAACTTACGCTCTTCATCCGTCGCGTCGCCAAAACCAACGGCATTGTTCCAGATCATCCAGATCATTCTGACTAAGGAGCTTCCTGCGGCAAGGGCTCCCATGAGAAAGATGCCGCAGACGGCAAGCTTGCGTGCGGTGGGCAAGTGAAGTTTCCAAACCTGTGACGGTATCAGTCCTAAAGCTCCATAGATCAGGGTAAGCTGTAGAAGCCTTACAAATGGAATCGGGATGAGAATGATCAGTGCATCCGAGACAAAATCAGAGATAGAGTGCGAGTATCCAACCATAAATGTATCGACACACTTCGCTTCCAGGTTCTCCGGGCTGGTGAAGAGCGTCTGCACACTCAGTCTGCACATGAAGACAAACGCGAAGATCCATGACAGAGCCCACGCGCTGATCAGAGTGATCATGATGATGAAAAACCAACTGCGGGCATCTTTGTAGGATGGGATTATCGTGAAAATGCGACGATAAAAAAGGAGCACGCTGATCTTGATGAAGCCCGCCGTAGCCGTGAAAAGAATCAGCGAAGAGTATTCCAGCTACATTCGTCAGTGCCTGTCGCACAAAGGATATCAGACAAACTCACTCTTCTTGTCCGCACAATGAGCGAGATCGGTCCGGCGAATTCAGGCACGAAATCAGGGCTTGTCATATCGGTACCTGCAGGAGGCAGGAGCATATAGCGGTAGCCGAGTGACTTGGTCCCAAGTCCGTAGAAATACATCGTCGCCAGGCCAATCACCCCAGTGAGCGCTGGTATCATGAGCCAGTCGTCTGCATGGAATTTTTGACCAAGTCGCTTCTTCATCGTGAACCTCAGAACCACCACGAAAACGTCCAGGACGAGGAATGGGATGATGGACCCGTATAGGGCAGGTATGGTCGGGGTGTCCCAAAACATGACGAAGATTGTACCAGTTGGCCGGCAGCGCACGAACACACTGAGTAAGAGTAGTAAGATCAACAATCGAAGTCACCCGGAGTTGTGGTTACCAACGCAAGGGCATCTGGAGGTTATGTAACAAAGAAGACGCGATCGGAGATAGCAAGTCCATCGAGTGCTGGGCAGATAAAGCAGCCAGAGTGCCACACGTTGCCGATGGCTGGGGTGACCACACCACTTACTCGTATAGTCTACAGGGCGTGGTTGCATTAGCAGGCCTAATACCTACGTGGGCAATGTACTACATAGAATCTCACCAGACCCTCGAGAAACAAGTGTTCTTCATTGGATCATAAATTTGGTGTTTCGACCTAGGGATAAGGCTGTGCGACCCGATGCAGCTGGCAGCCAATCCTTGTATGATATTAGCCTCAACCCACCGCGGAAGATTCCATCGCCCCCTGTAAATCCCCGATCGATACGCGCTTGCGGAAATATACCAAGCATGGCAGATGCATCCATGGGGCCGCGCGCTACCTGATCGGTAGTATGGACCCATAGTAGCGACACAGCCTTCTTGTCCTCAGAAGCGTTTTGCACACGTCCAGACATGTCGTGATTGCCAGGTGATAGACCTAAGCTAATGCCCAATATCACGTTGAACACAGATCGCAGGCCACAGATCAAGGCAGAATTAATGAATTAACTATGTGCATGAAGAGCGGGTGCATTCGTCCCCTGCGCCCACCCAGTCTATCGACCCCAATTCGCCATTCTCTCAGTTTGCGCAGATCCGCTTGACTGCAAATTTGTCAACTCACTGAGCGTGGGACCATGTTTGAGCGACTCACCAAGGACTTGATCACATTCTGGATCGAGGTGAATCTCGATGTCTCTTTGTTCTGCTGCCACCAACGTTAGCTTTCGAGATACCAATGAGAGTGGAGCGAGTTACCTGGAACAGGTGCTGCTAGGGAGAATCCGAATAGTGCGACGACTACAAGAATGTGACGAAGAGACATTTTGGCAAGCTTGAGCGAGATTCGAGCGTGAGTAGATTGTCTGTGAATGGGTTCCAACAAAGTAGATAAGGTTATGCTGTGGTCGACTACCCCGGACGTGCGTTGTCGAGCCTTCGCCCCATGCAGATAATGTGCCGACACGCGAACCCAGGAACACGAACGTGGTCAGACAAAATGACTGCGTCAGCGTACTACTCAATCCCAGCTGGACAGCAAATCCCTGTCTAGGGGAATGGTGCAAAGAAGGCAGTGCAGTAAGCTCGCTTAAGCAACATGAGTACCGCCGACCCACTTCAAGTAGGATCGGCGGCTTCCACCACACTGGGGGCCAACTTCACACTCAACACCATTCTGCCTTGGCGGCAAAAGTTCCCTCGTATCTTGGAACACACGGGAACTTCGACTTTACCTAGCGGATCCGAAAATAGAATATTGGCTGTTGCCGACGCATCTGTCAATTGAGGGTCAACACAGCAACACCATTTTTTGGCCAACTCTGAAGCAACTTGCGAACCGGTCTGCGCAAATGGACGAGGAAAAGCATTTGTTGTCTGAGAGCTACACAGACTCTGAGTTAGACTCAGTCGAGCACCTCTCTTTTCATGAAAGCCAGCGACGTACCTTACCTTCTTCAATCTTTACTTGCATAGCATCATTTCTGCTGGTTATCTCCGTGGCTGCAAACATCTTCCAATTCCTTCAACACAACACCCACACGACGCAACTCACAACGTTCCCCGGACTCCAGCATATACAGCAACAGATAAATACACACCACGCCGAGCACGGTGTCAAAAACAGCGACTTCCAGGGCGCCCCCAGCAATGTGACAAGGGAGGCATGGACGGCCCTACTCCAACCGTTCTACTTCAACGCCTCCGCTTCTGAACTTTCCACCGCCGGTGTCCCTTCAGAAACAGCTGTACGCGTCAAAAACGGAGGCTATCTAGCCAGCCTAGGTGTCTACCACGAGCTACACTGTCTCAATCAAATGCGCAACTTCCTATACCTGCGCACCTCCTCCGCCCTGTCCGCTTCCCAAATCGACTACTACCACTCGCACCTCGACCACTGCATTGAAGTCCTCCGGCTCTCAAGCATGTGCAACGCCGACCTCAGCCTATACACGTTTACGTGGCCGAAAGAGGAGAACTTCACGTTTCTGGACGCGCATTCGAAGACGCCGAGGAAGTGTGTGGATTGGACTCAGGTTGAGGAGTGGAGTGATAAGAGGAAGGTGGAGTTGGCGCCTACGGTGATAATGCCTGAGAAGTAGAGAGAGAATGGAGATACTTGAGCGGAAGAAATGGGCTGCGAGATTACGGTATCTCTTTCAGCCGCGTGGTATACTGAATTACCCAGCATGGGAATTATTACTCAAGCAAAGGACTGAAGCGCAGGACGTGCCAGCCAGGGTGATCAGCGACGAAGAAGCCAGCGAGGCAAGAAGAGTGAAAACGACCTCTCCGTGGGCGGATGCAAGTAACGTTTTGTGAATGTGGATTCGAGGTGGCAAAAGGTCAATGGGGGCTTGAAGTTTTGTTGGGAAGAAGAAGCTGCCGCCGATGTTAGCGTCTACCTGCAGTCGGGCCCGCTATGCGATATTCATAGAATTAGTTCTTCAAGTTGCGCAGTTGCCCGCGAAACATATTCACTGTCCAGCTCATGTGGTGTTTACTGCTGTATAAATTTGTCATGGGAGATTGTGGTGTATGATCAAGGGATTTCGAAGGCAGACGTGCTTATTGGTGGGGCGGTAGAATCGACCTGTTAGTCTGCGGCTGAAAGAAATTGGAACCTTAGTGCATGTTTCTTTGCCCCATTTCCCAGCCATTGAGAGATATCGCTGCCAATTCGGCCCCCGCGATCGTTGCAGGGGCTGCGTTTCAACAGCGAATGCCAAAGCGTCTCTTGAGAAGTTGCCATATCTTTGGTGAGGAGCCAGACCATATGATATAGGCACCTGCGGTCCTACTCTATGCAAGGTAGTCTTGGGGCACAGTTCGTCCGGTCAAAGGCTCTTAATTGACTGGATATATGAGGTGTACGACCGGACGCCAGAATGCCCTGTAAGCTTACTTAAAGCAAACATCCAATGAATGGCAGCTACAGGACCAGCGCAGTTGGTTCCTCGAACCAGGTCGTGAGTATAGCCTATAAGCAGGTCTGCCGTTCAATGCGCCGAGCGAATATATTGCCATTTCGAAGCAACTGTTCCGCCATTCAAGTACAGCTGTTTCCGAGCTCTACAATCATTCCTATGTTGATTTAGCGAGCGCGACGTATGGACGCACTTCCCACCGATGGCCCCATCCAGGGCAAAGCCGTCTTCGCCCTCTCGATGACATGGGCCGCCCTCTGTACCGTCATTATCATTTTGCGATTCTGGTCCCGGTTGACCCTTCCCACACGTCCAACAGACCAGTTTTCCTACCGCCGGTTCTACTGGGATGACTGGTTTGCACTTGCGGCGTGGGTAAGTGCCCCGCAACATCGCTTGGTGATCCTCGACTGGACCATGCTCATACTCATGCACAAAGCCTTTCGTCGTAAGCGTTCTATTCCTCGCCGCATGTTCACGAGACTCTGGTATGGGCCAACACGTTAGCACTATACCCGTCGTACGCTTCAGACGCTTTCTACAAGTCCTCTACGGCATGTATCACTTGTACGACTTCGCGGCCGGCCTGTGCCGAATCTCAGCACTGTTTTTCTACCGCCGCATGTTTGGGACAACGAGCCGGACATTTCTCATCAGCTTTTGGGCGTGTCTAATAACGAATCTGGCGTGGTGGATTATAATGTCTTTCGTCGCGTTGTTCAACTGCATGCCGGTCAACGCTTTCTGGGATCGCGCCTTACCTGGGTACTCTGGATATACCTGTATCAGGACCATCGATATACAATTGGGTAACGGAGTGACGAGCGTGGTCATCGACCTATGGCTCTTGCTCATTCCAATGCCATTTCTGTGGAACTTGCAGATGACTCGTCGGAAAAAGGTCCTCACGATTATGGTTTTCCTGTTTGCGTATTGGTAGGCGTACACACAACACCCTTCACATGCATGAGACTTACATTGGATCAGCGTCGTCGTCTTTACAATTGGCCGGACCGTCTCGGTATTTGTAACAGGCGACACCATGAACACTGATGTTACCTGTAAGTCTAAGGCGACGATCCGCATGTTCAACAATTAACGACGTATCAGGGGGTTTCGTCACTACTCTATATTGGTTCATTATTGAAACCAGCATATTGTTCATCTCCATCTCTTCACCAAGCTTATTGCACCTCTTCCAACGGGCGAAAAAGTTCGGCCTTCGGTCACTTTTGAATAACAAACTGTATGATGTTGATCTATCTAAGAGGTGCTCTGTAATCAAATCATAAGACCTGGGGCAGTCACTCTCAAGTCAGAGGTGTCATTATCTCGAAACTTTCCTGCACATGATTCACTCAGCCATACCTACAATTCACCTACTCACATCTATGATTCATCCACCCATATCTGTTAAGTAGTATATAGATTACAAGATTAGAAACATTGCTATCGAATAGATCATGGCTTACCCACAGTTAGCCTCGTGCCCCCATCGTGGTGTAAGTCATGATCTTAGGATCTTACCTGACATAGCGCAATGTCGCCTCGGAGCGGGTTCGATCCTTGGGTTCGATACTTTTTTGCTCTTTTTTTTTACGGAAAATACGCCTTGGTGGGCCGGTTTGCGAAGACCAGTCTGCCATGGCACCGGTTGAGCACGTGGCAAGGCGTCGGGTGAATCAGGATTTAGGTATGTGCTGTAGCTCAATTTGGGGACGTGGTAGAGGATCTGGTGATGTGGAGATTGGCGCTCGAGGCGAAGTTTGAACCTGCCCCTCGGGCATTAGGGGCCGTCAAATTGAGGGTGAGCATCAGGTAAATCGCGCCATTAGGCCACTAAAGAACATTTACTCCTGGCAGCTTCATGACGATATGATAGGAGGCTTCCTCACATAACACTCATCGCGCTGCAAAGGCATGAAACACTGCTTCGTTGTTTGCCATATATCTTGCGGTAAATTTTCCTGTTTTAGACGTCGGAGACTGCTTCACTGTGGTTGCACAGCCTAGGGACCGAAGATTCAAGATATTGAGATATTGCTTTTGTCGTCCTCCAGTAAGCTGAACCTTCAAAATCGATCTTATGAGCGATTCTATCCTCAACCTTGAAAGCTGGAGATCATATATCGATCGCAATCCCGCACGCCAATGCTAGATGCGCCTAATAACACTTCCTCTTGTTGGATTATGGTGTTATTGCGCTTAAAGCTGTGCGGAAAGGTACGAAGCGATTTGGTATCATGGTATCGCCAAGTTAGACTACTATATGTGAGGACTAGGAAAAGTAGGATATCTTATCGCGCGTCAAACTTGACCCCGCGCTCCTTTTCCGCTTAGATTTTCGTACAAGTTAATATATGCCCTTGGCGGAGATCCAAATGAGCAGGTAAATGAGAAGATGTCCCGTGGGTCACTGTGCCAGGAGATTATCCTCATTATTACAACGCTGGAGGCGCAGCGGGAGTTTCTACCGCCTGACACAGACTGTTTTGGAGGCTATTCCGCCACTTTGTAATGTCTCTTGACACCCTCTGTGCTCGCTCTCGCGCTCTGGTGGGAGATTGTCCGAAGTAATGAAGTCTTTCTTCCAATGCAGCTAACTTTCTGGGACTCTCAGCAGGCACTTTTTCGACGCTCTAAGAGATCGCTGGATAGCCCCTGAAGTTTCTATACGATGCGTTTGCATAAAGAGGGCGCCTAGCATTGGAATTCGAGATGTGAGTATGAGAGGCTCTTGAGACCCCACAATGCCGAATCCTGATTTCAAATTAATTATCTCAATCGAGGTCGTGTGTATGGACACTCGGAGTGCTACGCCACCTTATATACGCGCACACCGCTCTGATCGTAATCCCAATCACTGTACATTGAAATGTATTATAACGCTACAATTACTATGCGAACATGCGGAAGCCAGTCGACGTATTTGATGCAGCTAGCCTTATGCATACTAGCTGCATGAACCTCATTGACATTGGTGGCCTTGTGGAGCTAACGGCGTGCTATTTTGGGCTTTGGAGGCCTCACCAAACATCCAATAACATGAGAACGATCGGCACTAAGCACGCCGAACTCTGCCCCATTCAAACGAGGAACGAATGCTCACGCGTTGTCCAACTGTTCAAATGCCCAAATATCCGGGGCTTGTCCCCGGCAAAACAACCTCAAGGATTATTCATCACGCAAAACGACCTCCGAACCCATAACAAGACTTCATTAACATACACAGCACAAACACAAGTTGGCCACAATGGGTGACTATTCATGGCTAGGCGGCGCCACCTGGCCCACGACATCCACCAACTACGGCCCTCTAACCACGACCTTTACACCCTCCTCAACATGTCTATCCTATCCGCATCTGCGAACTTTCGATAGGGGGGGACCTGGGTACGACGGCTTGGGAGGTGACGATGGGACGTGTTTCAAGACCGGCGGCGGTCGTCCAGACATCTATGCGTACAACTACAATACCGACTGCTATCCTGTCCCTTTGAGCGCTTCAGCAGACAAGGACAACTTCTGGCAGTTGTCTGTCGGGTACTTTTCGCCAGCGAACGTGTGTCCGTCTGCATGGACGACTGCAACGTCGTCTGTTGCTAGTGGGGAGACGGAAATTGTGTGCTGCCCTAGGTAAGGGCTTCGCCCCCGGCTCAGTACGACCAGAAGGGACTGACGCAACACAGCCAGCTCGTGCTCTCTACACGGTCAGCAGGTGGTCCATTGTGTGTGCTCGCATCGGGTTCACAGTTGCCGGTGTCTGGGTTCGTGAGTTGTAGCGCTGATGAGAATGGAGAATTCGTAAGCACGACGGTGACGACAAATGCTAGAGAGACCACTTCGGTGTTCTCTTTGAATCATCCTGCTGTGTTACTCAGGTGGAAAGAGGGCGACGAAAGTAAAACGACGATAAGTACTGGTGGTGGCCCGACCCCGACAGCTTCGCCAGCCTCTTCGCATAGTGGCACACCGAGCAGTACGACAGCGCCCGGAACAGCGGCTCGAGTCACGGGAAGCGGAATTATTTCACTCATGTTGGGCGGTGCGAGCATTGTTGCCTGGTTGCTGATGTGAGAGTGCGAGGGGAAAGTGGAGCAGAGAGAAAGAAAATTCTTGAACGGACTGAAAATCGAACAGTCCTTGCTTGTACAATCGAATCTAGTCTAGGTCTTCGTGTATCATTTCGTGTATCAACTTCGTGTGTCATCATCCGTCTATAACATTGAGCGGTCTACTCAGAGCCGTCATCAGCATCTCTGTCATCGCCGCCATCAGACTCTACACTCTCATCAGCCTCGGATTCTGTTTCATCAAAAGCACCGATGATATCCAATTTCAGATCGTTCTCTTTGCAGGCAGCCTTGACCTGTTTAAGAATAGCTTCATCGCCCTCGACCACGACCATAGTCTTCCAATGTCTCGCAACGATACTCTTGCTCTCAATCAAAGCAAGCAAGAGATCATTGACTTCCGCATCAGTGCCGAGCTCATTGAAAAACTCCAGCGTCTCCAATTCCGGAGGTAAGCCGACGGAGTGCAGGCGCGGCTTCTTCGATGATTTGGCGAACAGCTGGTAGTCCCAGTTCAGGCGCAGGGTCTTCACAGCGCCGAACTCCCTCATCCTCAACACTTTTCGGCTTGTCATAGATGGAGAGTCGATAGTAATGCTTTTTAAGGATTCGCTTTGGGATCTGAGCGCTTGAATGTAGTCGGCAACACTGTCGGAACTCTCTTCGAGCTCTGGCTCTGGTTCTTCTTGGTGTGTCATCACAAACTCCTCAAGTGCTTCGGGAAGCTCAAGGATATCACTGAGGCCGTCGTCATTGATGTCGCACTCGATTAGGTGTAGCTTTTTCAAGGCTGTCTCGTGAGGTCGCTCTAGGAAATTGAAACCTTGCTCATCAAATTTTGCACGCCGAATGGTCAGCTCTTCGAGCTCAGGATGCGCAAATATATGTATGTTTTCGCGCAGGTCCCAGTACTCATCATTGGGACACTGATAGAATAGTTTGCATGACTTGAGACATGATAGATCGAAAGGACCGTTAAATAGGGAACCAATGCCGTGCAACAGAACGCTCGGAACGGCTATGTCAAGCTTTTCTAGATTCGACATTATGGAAAGCGTGCGTGACAAGCCGTCGAATCGGGAATGATGGATGTAGGAACCAGGTACGTGGGCACCAAGCGCCAATTGCGAAAGCTCTGATGCCGGGTATGCCAAGGTGACTTCATTGATAGCTGATCCACGACGCGGGCGGCGACCGAGCGATTCGCTGAAGGTGAGGTGTAGCTCCGGAGTTTGGAATAGCACCTGCTTGTATAGTGTCGCGTCGCTCAGGCGATGGTACCTCTTGCTCAGTCGTGACACGTTGCAGAGGTCTTTTCGCGTGCCGAGCTTTGCGAGCGTCTCGAAGACCTGCAGTAGGAGCTCATCTGGGAGGACGCCGAGGCGGTCATGTTGAGAGTCCGCACTTTTGTCGCCATCCTCATCAGGGAAAACGATCATCTTCAAGGTGAGAGGCGCGCAGTGACTTGTCGCGGGCGGCGGCTGTTGAGTTGTGCGCAAGGGGGCAACTTAGCGGGCAGCGGCTCCAGGTTTCCCCGCGCCCACGTGAATTTATGTAATCGACGCTAGTAGCAAAAGGGTAAGTGGCGTGATGCCAGCGTGAACGTGTGGAGATCGTCGTGGTGCAACAAATGCACCATCAACGCATCTTCGGCTCCATGTTCCGACCCTTTGCTTCAGAAAAACGTTGCTGCCAGGGCAGGCGAATTCGTGCTGCTGTCTAACTCACCTACCGATTCCACAGCGAAAAGAGCAAAACTCCCCATGCGCAACACATCCTATGGAGACGCCATTACCCGCGGACTAGGAGGACGATGAGGAACCATCGTCTATCAGCAATCTACCTTTTATGCGCGATTCCAGTACGTCGTCTCAGGACACCACCCCTTTGACGATCATGCCGGTATGAGCGTTGCCGGATGAGATGGCATCCGCACACGCATAAGAAGAAGTAAGGCAAGCCAAATGCTTTTTAGAATGAGCCAGGAAACCACATGGAGGTTGTTGGGGCATCTGCTGGTATTGAGGCTACTTATCGGAACGCGGATGAGATTTTGGCCGCACCCACGGCCACGTTCCGCGCACAACGTGGACCATCTGTCAGCCACGGGCCAGACCGCCACTAAAATACTTTCGAATGTTCCCTACCTTCGACAACTACGTCAGCAACCGATAAAAAGATGCAATCAGCGCCAAACACCGAGACACCGAGTCGACGGAGGGGGCGGAACCGGGACTCTTGGCATCCGTGGCACCGAAAATTGCGAATCGGAGGGTTATTCCTCCACCGCAACCCACTCCGATCCACCCAAAACTCGCGCTAGTACCTGGATCAACCAAACCTGTATCGTACGAAGCCATGTACAGTTTAGTACGAAGGGCTGAAGGCCCACGAACAACATTTTGGAGTCGGGCCGTTTAGAATCGACCCTTATCAATTCTACGGCATCTCGGTCGGATCGGACTGTAAGAACCCCGATGAGGTAGTTTTGTTCTTCGCATCCTCTATGTTCGTTCTGTGTGTAGTTTTGTACCAACTTTCATTCTCCAATCCCTACGTTCAGCGTACACCATGACGCGACGCAGCGGCAGTTTCGGGATTTCCACAGCTGGTGGCATCCCTTCCGGCACAGGTGAGGACCTGATGCGAAGGTTATCGCGTACCTTCTCCGGCAAATCGCAGGTTTCCGATCATGAGAATGCCGACAGGATCTGGGACGATGCTGAAGCGAGCGATGAAGACAACGAGTCCGCCATGACTAAGGTGGAAGAATGGAAACTCGCCTCAGTCGTGAAGGGCATTCCGCTCAATGATCAAGCAGAGGGACGAAAATTGGGCGTGACCTGGACAGGGTTAACCGTGAAGGTGGTCCCTTCGGACGCCTTGCTGCAGGAGAATGTGCTCAGTCAGTTCAACATACCGCAACAGATCAAGGAAGGACGCCATAAGCCGGGCTTGAGGACCATCCTGGACGGAAGCTCTGGTTGCGTGAAGCCTGGAGAGATGTTGCTTGTTCTAGGTAGACCAGGGAGTGGTTGCACCACACTATTGAAGATGCTGGCGAACAAGCGCAAGGGGTACATTTAGACGCCAACTTTGAACCTTAAAGAAGCACAGCTAACATTGGCAACAGTTACGCAGAAATTGAAGGCGACATGCACTGGGGCACTCTAGATGCTGAACAAGCGAAGCAATATCGCGGTTCTATCGTCATCAACACCGAGGAAGAGCTGTTCTTCCCTACACTCACTGTAGGAAAGACCATGGACTTTGCCACACGCCTCAATATTCCAAACCACCTACCAAAGGACGCTGACAATGCTGAGGACTTTCGGAAAAAGTTTAAATCCTTCTTGATGGACTCCATGGGTATCTCGCATACTGAGGATACGAAAGTCGGTGATGCTTATGTCCGTGGTGTATCCGGTGGTGAGAGAAAGAGAGTCTCAATCATCGAGACGATGGCCAACAGAGGAAGCGTTGTGTGTTGGGACAATTCGACACGCGGTCTAGATGCTTCGACCGCTCTAGAGTACACAAGGGCGCTCCGGTGCTTGACTGACGAATTAGGCATTGCTACAATCGTTACGCTATATCAAGCTGGAAATGGCATATACGATCTCTTCGACAAGGTCCTTGTTCTGGACGAAGGCAAACAAGTCTACTACGGGCCACGTGAAGAGGCTCGGCCATTCATGGAGTCTCAAGGCTTTGTCTGTGGCGATGGTGCTAATGTCGCTGATTACTTGACGGGCGTCACAGTGCCGAGTGAGCGAGAGATCCACCCCGACTTCGAATCACGCTTCCCGCGCAATGCCGGAGAGCTTGAGCTGGCTTATCGCCAGTCTGACATCAAGGCCGCAATGGATCAGGAGTTGAGCTACCCTGCAACCGAGGAGGCCAAGAGTAACACACACAACTTCTGCGAGGCAATCAAGCTCGACCGATCGCCTCGCCTCCCCAAATCATCGCCCATGACCGTCTCGTTCCAGGATCAAATCAAAGCTTGCGTCATTCGGCAATACCAGATCCTCTGGGGAGACAAGGCAACCTTCTTAATCAAGCAAGGCTCCACTATTGTTCAGGCTCTCATCGCTGGCTCTCTATTCTACAACGCTCCCTCAAATTCAGCTGGCTTGTTTGTGAAAGGTGGTTCGCTTTTCCTGGGATTGCTATATAATGCCTTGATGGCCATGTCTGAGGTCACCGATGCGTTTGCTGGCCGACCCATTCTCGCGAAGCACAAGAACTTTGCTTTTTACAACCCTGCCGCTTTCTGTATCGCTCAGATCACAGCAGATGTTCCCATTCTATTCTTCCAGGTCACTGTGTTCATTGTCATTTTGTACTGGATGACTGCGCTAAAAGCGACCGCGGCGGCTTTCTTCACTTGTTGGTTCATCGTCTACTTGACTACATTTACCATGACTGCATTCTTCCGCATGATTGGTGCTGCCTTCCCGAACTTTGACGCCGCTTCTAAAGTCTCTGGCTTTTCGCTGACCGCTCTTATCCTCTACATTGGGTACCAGATTGCGAAGCCTGCAATGCACCCCTGGTTTGTCTGGATATACTGGATTGACCCTCTTTCTTACGGTTTCGAAGCAGTCATGGCCAACGAGTTCAAGGAAACAACCATACCTTGTGCAGTCAACAATCTCATCCCAAACTATCTTCCTCAGTATCTCGATCCTGCTCACCAGTCTTGCGCTGGTGTCGGTGGAGCTGCTCCTGGCGCCACTTCAGTGTCTGGGGAGGATTATCTCGCCAGCCTGTCATACCAGCCATCTCACATATGGCGCAATGTCGGCATTCTGTTCGCCTGGTGGATATTATATGTGGGCCTCACAATCTTCTTCACCCAGCGATGGGACGACACCGCAGGTTCTTCAGGTGCCCTTCTCATCCCTCGCGAGACCGCCAAGAAGGTGCCGGCCCAGATCACCGCTCCAGGTGATGAAGAAGCTCAAGCCAATGAGAAGATCCCTCGGACTACGGCTGGCGACAACAATAATGCGGACGCTACCCAGGACACTGCCGAAGGATCGCTTATGCGAAACACATCAGTATTTACATGGCGGAACCTGTCCTACGTTGTGAAGACGCCGTCGGGAGACCGTACTTTGCTGGATAACGTTCACGGGTATGTGAAACCAGGCATGCTTGGCGCACTCATGGGATCCTCTGGTGCTGGTAAAACGACTCTACTGGATGTGCTTGCTCAGCGCAAGACCGAAGGTACCATCCACGGAGAGATTCTAGTTGATGGTCGTCCGCTTCCAGTATCTTTCCAACGCTCCGCTGGTTACTGCGAACAGCTTGACGTACACGAACCTTTTGCCACCGTTAGGGAAGCCCTTGAATTTTCGGCACTTCTTCGTCAAAGTCGCGAAACACCGGACGCGGAGAAGCTGGCATATGTGGATACAATCATTGACCTACTCGAGCTTCATGACATTGAGCATACTCTCATTGGCAGGCTCGGCGCCGGTCTCTCCGTTGAGCAGAGAAAGCGTGTCACCATTGGAGTGGAGCTAGTCTCTAAGCCTTCAATTCTGATTTTCCTCGATGAGCCAACCAGTGGTCTTGACGGACAAGCAGCGTATAATACGGTTCGATTCCTCCGAAAACTCGCTGATGTTGGTCAAGCAGTCCTTGTCACTATCCATCAACCTTCGGCCCAGCTATTTGCCCAATTTGATACTCTGCTCTTACTGGCTAAAGGTGGCAAGACTGTCTATTTCGGTGATATCGGCGACAACGCCGACACAGTTAAAGGATATTTCGGTCGTCATGGCATGCCTTGCCCATCAGGTGCTAACCCTGCTGAGCATATGATCGATGTGGTCTCTGGTAGCAAGTCTTCGCAAGACTGGAACAAGATTTGGCTAGAGTCGCCAGAGGCTGCTCGCATGCATCAAGACTTGGACCACATCATCACCGACGCAGCCAACAAGCCACCTGGAACTCTGGATGATGGAAATGAGTTTGCTACCACTATCTGGACTCAGACCAAGATTGTCACTCACAGATCCAACATGAGCTTATACCGCAACATTGACTACGTCAACAATAAGTTTGCTCTGCACATCGGTGTGGCGCTCTTCGTCGGTTTCTCTTTCTGGAAAATCGGAAACTCGGTCCACGATCAACAACTTATTCTGTTTGCTCTATTCAACTATATCTTCGTTGCACCTGGTGTCATTGCGCAACTGCAGCCACTCTTCATCGAGCGTCGCGACATCTACGAAGCCCGCGAACGCAAGTCTAAAATGTACCATTGGAGCCCGTTCGTTACAGGCCTTGTCGTCTCTGAACTTCCTTATCTCGTCATTTGCGCGATTCTCTATTTCCTCTGCTTCTACTACACAGCTGGACTGCCGACCGACTCCAACAAAGCCGGTGCAACCTTTTTCGTCATGCTAATGTATCAATTCATCTATACCGGCATAGGGCAGTTCGTCGCTGCGTATGCACCAAACGCCGTCTTCGCCTCGCTCGTCAACCCCTTAATCATCGGTACTCTCGTCTCGTTCTGTGGTGTCCTGGTTCCCTACGCCCAGATCCAACCATTCTGGAGATTCTGGATGTACTACCTGAATCCATTCAACTACATGATGGGTTCGCTGCTTGTGTTCTCCGACTTCGACTGGAAAGTTGAGTGCACGGAGACGGAGTTCGCGCGCTTTGATCCGCCGTCGAATCAGACTTGCGCAGAGTACCTTGGAGCGTGGCTTCAGGGACCTGGGGCAAGCAACAACCTCGTCAACCCGGATGCCACCAGCCAGTGCAAGGTTTGCCAGTACACTGTTGGCAAGGATTACCTCGCGACCGTTAACCTAGGCGACTACGTCTATGGCTGGCGGGACGCTGGCATTTGCGTCATCTTTGTGTTGTCAGGGTATGCGTTAGTGTACCTGCTCATGAAGATGCGCACCAAGGCGAGCAAGAAGGCCGAGTAATTGTAACTCGTCCTTGCTGCGTACACTACAACCACATCATAACGTCGACATACCTTTCCGACTCACATCACTCCCGAATCTCTGTTCAAAGGTTTCTTTGCAGTAATTTGTTATAGACCTGTCAGGCGTTCTGCGTGCGTTTATAGGCACTTGTTTTCCTTATCATGTCTAACGACAACGACGTGGCTGGCGCGCAGCAAAAATCCACATATACCCATTTCCTTTGTCGCACGACGTGGCTGGCGCGCAGCAAAAACCCATATACCCATTTCCTATCTCGCACGACGTGGCTGGCGCGCAGCAAAAAGATATACATAATTTTTTCTTTGGCGTTCTGAGGTTAACTTTGAGTGTTTTGAGATCGACATTAGACGCGCACGAGCGCTTGTAGGATTTAATAGATTGGATGTTCGAGTATGCATGTCCAAGCTTTCTAAGTCGCACTGCAGTGATGTTTCATACAATATGATGATGACTTACTGCCTGCGGGAGCACGCAGCACTAGAACATACAGGAAGAGATGTGGAAGGTCGTGGGCTCCTTACCGTCGAAGGCGGCTCCTTCGTAGTGAACAGATTAAGTCTAGGTGCTTGTTCAGGAAGGAATACAAAGGTTTGTACTGTTAAGTTTGTGATGGCGCCATATATGCTCAGCATGTGCTTGAAGTTTGCAACCTGGGAGACATGAATCGTCCAGAGTGAAACTCTACCTATTCAGCGCGTGCTGCATAGAAGGCTCCGATGTCAAACAACAGAAAACTCAACGTGGACAGCAAGAGCATGGACTTTCACTCCCCTGGTCTTGGCCGACGCAATCTTGGCCGCTGTTGAATCAACTCTTCGATCACAGAATCCTCGTGCTCAGCTGAGACATTTCCACAAGCACTCCACTCGCCCACGTGCTGCTCTCAACTACAATCGGCATCAGTATAGACCTTATAAGACGAGGTCTCTACCAGTGCCAGCATTGGCGCATAAGGCTGGAGGCCGTTGCATCCGAATTCGCACGCAACATGTCTTCACCGCCCCACCCAAAACCACTCTATCCGAGGTAAGTTAAGTTTCGAACACTGCGTTTAGAGACCACTCCTCACCTTACGCAGAAAACCAGAGCCCATCGGCTGGGACTTCGAAAATATACGTTTCCGCGAAGACCCCATCCCCGACACATGGTGGTTCATCCCCTGGACCAACACGGAGTACTGCGAGTTCGACGAACCCTCCCCCTACCCCGGACAGCCCGCGAGTCTACTCTACTACGAGACAACGGGCGTAGGTCACTACCGCGGCTCGGGCATCGTCGTTGAGGAAACCGATGGCAAAGTAATCGGATGCTACAAGGTCCGCGCCGACACCGAAGACGGAGAACACGACAGAGAAGAAGTCGCAGAGCTCAAAGCAAAAGTGCGCAAAGCGGAAGCCGAGAATATTCCCATCGAGCGCATTGATAACCCCAAGGGTAGGGCGAAGAAGAAAGGAGGGAGGTCTGCTGGGCTGACGGGTGCACGCTACGATAAAGATCTACGTATGGGGGATAAGAAGTACGACGGGAAGCCCTTGGACACTCCGAATCAGATTCGTCGCTTGAATGGTTTGATCATGGATCCACGTCCTATTAGGATCGCTCTGCATAAGGAAGAGGCTTTCTTTCTTCACTCCGCTATGGAAGGTTGTGCCCTTGAGGATTATGGTGCTCAGTATCCGCAGTTGGAATACAAGATTCGGAGAGCGATGAAGGATACTTTCGACAAAGAGCAAGATCTGCCAATCTATCGTCTCAAGCAGATAAAAGCTGCGAAGGAGGCTGGGCGTCCTGAAAAGGAGTTTACGGAAGAGCAGTCTAGTGAGTCGGAGGAAGAGGAGGACGAGGTTGAGGAAGAGGATGTGGAGGAGGTTGATTTGAAGAATATGATAGAGGCGGATGAGACCCTTGATGACATACTTGATGAGCTGGAAGAAGATGACGAAAGCTACGAGTTCGAAGACGAAGTGGAAAAAGACTAGAATCTTTGAGGATTGTCAGAGCAAGGAGCCAAGCTGTACCATGTAGTGAGAGGGTGTACATTAATATCAAGTTCAGCCAACCATGGTGTGATAGTTGCTGTCTCTCTTCAACTGCACAGCTTCGTATATATGTGAACAATCAGTATAACAATAAGTCGTGACGCTCATATAATGCTGTTAGTGCCTCTTCATGTGTGGAAATTCTAACGCCCAATGAGCAGCAGCGATAACGATCATACTTACGAGGTCACAGTGCGCAAATATCTTTACGAGCAGCGGTGGGGAAATCTCTAACAATGTCGCATATATCAACTAGCCCCCACAAGTCTATGATCGAGTTAGTTGTACCTACCAAATCCTACAGCGCAGTTCAGTGGTCCTTGGGATTATGTTCGAAGTGCGAACTCTCATGTATGTAAGCCATGTTTATGTGACTCGTTCTTAGTGATCTGAATGTCACCAAGTTTCAGTCTCTGGTCAGATCAAGCGTTGCTGTGATTGGGGTACTACTGAACGCACCTTGGCCGGTCGCGACGCAATTGCAAGGATCCGGGGGAGCGCGACACGCCCGGCGGCGGCGATGGTGGAATCGACAAGGATCTGATGCAGCGCAGTGTGATCTACGATGACGATGAAGTTGACCAAGAACTGATCCGACAATGGAATTGATGAGGGATCTGATGCACCGTAGTGTGAGCGGCAACGATGTAAGCGCTACCAGAACCCGGTGGAACAATAGTCGTGTAAGCGGCCCAAGCACATGTTGCTTGGGAGTCCTGAGGGTGTTCGCGGCCATGATCTTGAATCACGCATAGGCTGAGCGTTGATTCTGAAGCGCAGCTTCAGTGACCGAAACGCATCTTATGAGGAATTAGACGGACGATGGCGGCCAAGTCGCATGACATGAGGACCTGTATAGTATCGGATCTATTGAGGCTCAAATTGAGCGGCTTCTACGATTGAATGAATTATCGTGTAAGCAGCAGCTAGGTCATTAGGAAGCGTCCTGTGAGCAACAGTAGTCAAACACCTGAGACGAACTTTTGATGCCCTTCATCGTGAGCAAGCGGCAGCCACAGGCCAAGATTCGTTTCGGGCGGCTGCAATTGTCTGAGAGAACGCGATTTGACCAGCCACTAGAACCCAGGCAAGAGAGCTCGGAGTGGCAACAGCCCAATGTAGTGCGAGGACCGGGCGATGAAGGGTATGGAAGGATGAGCGAGGCCGCGTTTGGAGTATGAGGTACCTGAGGAGGTGGGTGTGGCACCGCGCTGGAAGCAAAGTCGGAGAAGCGACAAGTTATGTAGAAGCATACCGCGATGTACAAGGCTAGAGAACGAGAGTGCGACCTGCAAGGGTCATAACGAAGAGTGCAATCCTGGAAGGGTGATAATGGAGAGTGCGACCTACAGGGGGTCATAAAGACGAGTGCGACTGCAGGGGTCGTAAAACGGGAGTGCGACCTACAGGGGTCTCAAAAGTGCACCACGAGCAGCTATTGCCAGCGATGAGGATATGATGAAGCAGCGACGGCACTCAAATGCATCATGCGAGATCTAGAACCTGGATCAACATCAGTAGCTACAAATACAACATATATCACGAATCGCACTACATTGAAAATTACCCCTGCGGAAGAAGCGACGAAGAACCCACTGAAGTACTGTGAGCTGCAGCGGCTAGGCGTACGTTATTCGATCTGAAGCGGTCAATCGAGTACTCGTAAGGCGGACCAGGGTACTAACGGGCGGCCCTCGTTCATGGACCCATTGAGCATGCGTCGGCTGGCCGGATGATGTCCGTCTCGCAGTGCTCTGCCCACGCTCGGTCGGCTTTGAGATTTAGTCCATGATCGAAGGTCCGGAATTCGGTGGAATGAACCGCTTCCCTAATCTTACACTTGGTGGTATGTGCTTACCCTGCACATGTGAGCTTTGGTGCTCAACTCGAGATGCAGGCCACCAAGCACGCACGCTAGTCCCCATGGAGGATGCAGTTGGCCTGTAAGATCTCAGCCCCAGTCGAGCAGGCCAACAACGCCAGCCCTGCATGCACCCACCCTGTCCTTGCAGGTCCCATGCTGCAGGCTGTATGGTTTACTTGATTCGACGGCTGATCTAAATGGGGCATGCCGGGCGTAGCGTGGCGTACTAGTACAGCCAGTCAATCTGGGCGAGGGTCCTTCCGTAATGCAGGCGTACCCGACCTAGTGGAGGCGACTTTTAACTAATCGCGCCAACTACCATCGGCAGTGCTTGGCGATGCTCGCCGAGCACCCATGATGGCAGCACAATCAATAATAAATATCAGTTCTCGTCCATCCGAGTTGACCATTATGCTCAACAGGCCTCTTGCTTAGATTCAAGCGCGACGTACTCCATTGCTCTGTGCCTACCTCCCTCGAAGTACCCAGATATCCTTCCGGCTATCGTGTTTGTTCACAGAGTGCTTGGCAATCTCCTCAACACTACCACCATCGGCCGGTGCTGGACCTCTCGTCCGTTACTCCTCTGGCCGGTACACCTCCAGCTACGTTTGAGGCGGCTTTCGTCGCTGGTCAAACTGCATTCTTGGCCCTCGCCTATCACAGACTTTCAGTGGTTTATCCAGGATCGCAGTCCACCATCACGGCGCCCACGAAGGGCCCAAAGACATCCGAGCAACCAAGTCATATCAACCACCAGTCTCTCAAAGTTGCAGAAGAATCCTTGATCACCATGTCTCGAGTTTATCATACTGCGTGTAACACTTATCATCACGTGAGGCTACCTTCTTGGTGGATCCATTCACTCGTCTTTCTTTTCTGCGCCACACTCATCCCAGTTACCGCCGCTTTTGATGACAGCCACGCTCTCGGGCCTATTAGGCAGCAACATTACCCTAGGCAAGGGCAGACACACCATGGGTTCTTCGTCCAGTGCTGCCTCTTGACTGGCGGTCTTGCCTTCACAGTGTCGAGCAACCTGCTCGGGCCACTTATGGGCATCTCAAGCATGCTGTGGCTGATGATGCGTAACGATTCGGCTATTGATCCAAGGTTAGCTTGGATGTAAGTCGTCTCCTTCCCTGGTTCAATCACTAGCGAATCCTGCAAGAGTGCAGCAGAAGCTTACTGACTTATCAAGGATATTCGGTGCCTGGTTGTTCTTCGGCCTCACATACTTTGTGCTACAATGTCACCGCGTAAGCAACCACCGATTGTAAGTGAGACAGTTTTGCCTTGGCATACAAGTGCTCATGACACCCAGGTACATCTTTCTAAGTCTCGCTCTCGCGTCTGTGTGCATGTGCGTCGTGGCGTTGCTACAGCGAGCCTCGCTCCAGAACGGACTTGTTACTGTTATACCTCCTTGCACCTCCTTTGCCGCGTACAGCGTAGCTTATTTCTTCCCATCAAGATTTCAGGAAAGTCGTATTTTCGAAGTGTAGTCGGCATTGATATTGTGAAAAATCGGGGTTACCGCGAGGCTTTCTCGCCTGGTACAATTGTAGAACAGAGAAATGGGAAGATCAAGGCGATGCCCAAATGTTTTTTATGCAATCTCCTAGCCAATATTTCACCTAACGCTCCAATCCATCTGCGTTCCAAGTCCCCTCCCGCGAAATGGAGGCATCATAAGTACGCAAGTGGCCGCGTTAGATCTGGCGATAGATGATAGCAACCAATAGTCACCCTGGTTGGCGGTGGATGATGCAGACCTGGAGACGTCCGAAACCCAGAATCCCGAGGACGTCTCAGCTTTTGCGAGGCAAATCTGAGGGATCTTAACAGCGAGCGCAGCGCAGCCCTATGTAATGTTGTGAAGAGGCAGTAGCTGAACACTCAAAGCGTATTCAACAGCCAGCACGGCCTGAGGCATTCGCGCCGGCGACGGGCTCTGCTGGCGATTGGGCAGCCCTTGTGACTAGGCTCCAGGAAAACGGCATGGGTCTGGAGGAGGCGCAGGCATAGCCTCAAATCTGTGATGCGACCGACAGGAAGAAAACATGAGCACCGCTCCTCTTGCTACCACAATCTTCAGCCTAAGGACGGGCACCTGGACAACAGCTCTGGCCAGCTTGTCGATGCAACAGTACTTCAACCTCTTCATCGATTGCTCGACAAAAATGGATCAAATGGTCAGTATCGAATCGAACGAAATGCATCACTCCAGGCTGCGCACCTGCTTCTTCCATGTCTACGCGTCGCTGAGTGCCCTACATGCGGCCGTCTTACATATTAACCTGCTCGGTCCAATCACACAACAATGCAGCCGACGGGCTCAAGCGATGCAGGGATATCTCCTGCAGCTTTGGGAAGTGATCAGTTCCATGGCTCTATCAGCGTCAAGGAACCTCACCGGTCCCCTGATGGGGATAACGAGCGTATTATGGCTGATCATGCGCAACGATTCGGCCATCGACCCAAGGCTGTCTTGGATGTGAGTTTCGCCTCATCCCACCAGTCCTCTGACGTTGCTAACTTATGTAGGGTGTTCGGCGCTTGGTTGTTCTTCGGATTGACCTACTTCATGTTGCAGTGTCATCATGTGAGGAATTATAGACTGTGCGTCGAGTCCACGTATATCTAGGGTCACTACGCTGATGAGGCTAAGTAGGTATATATCTTCACTAGCATTACCCTCTCATACTCCTGCAACGCTCTCGTCCTCAAAATGGGCTTGTCACTGCGATTCCGCTTTTCGCCTCTTTCACATCGTATAGCGTTGCTTACTTCTCTCCACAAAGAGACAGGAAGAGAATCGCGATGTCATAGTCTGAGCTATGGCGACGCTGCCTGCTCTGGATTCATGGCGTTTTGTGATCTGTGCGGGTTCCAATAGCGTACACAGCATGGCAAGAGTGGGAAAAGCATAACGAGCATTCTGGCATCGAGGCGCAATAAGAAGTCCTGATGTTGACTCGGTGCGCATGGATGAAGATAATACCCTTTATGGAAAAGATACCATAGGTAGCATTTGAATGTCCGATACTTGAGGCTTCTTACACTCTGTTATCAATCCATTTCTGACACTCCGATGGACGATCGGGAATCTCACACCACCCCTTCAATTCCTTTATTTGCTCCCCAAATCCCATGTACCGTCATACTCGTCGCGAGTCCTACAAGTACCGTCCAAGGCACCACCTTGAGCATCGCATCCTGCAAATCTCGGTATACCACCATGCCTGCAAATCCCCCGAAGCAAATACTGCTCAGCACAAAATAATCTTGGTGTTGATGGTGTGTGTTCTGGTGATAGATTATTGATGTGGCGGCTGTATATACAAGCAAAGGAGCAAGAGTATTTGTGAGGTGTTGTCGGACGTCTAGCGGAGCCAGATCGTACGGTGTTCGGTCGCTTTCCTGTGTGGAAAGATTGTGTAGACTAGATGGATCGCGTGGTGAGCACTTGTAGAAGGTTGCAGCGGCGGCGGTGGCGGCGAGGAAACAGATGGATGTTATAGCAATTCTCATGCGTTGACAACGTGTCTCGTGAGGTTGAGTTGGGATGCCGGTGGGAATAGAGGCCTGCTGAGCAGTAGACCTTGGTTGGAGGAAAGACTCAAGATCGCCTCCACTGACAGCACTATTCATACGCCGCGAGAATAATGCCCCTATAGCGCCCAAGTAGTGTGGAATCCATTTCTTGACAGGGTGGACAGCGTCAGAACAGTGCTCGTCCTTCCAAGCAACAAGATTCCTCTCGTCGGTGATGCCGCAAGAGTCAAGTGGCGAAGAATCGATGCCTGCCCTTGGAACGATACTCGGTATATGCGCGCGCACTAAACTGTACGCAATGAGCAACTAAAATCACCACAACGAGTAAGGACTTACTGGGTTGCGCCTGTTAAGCTGAAAATCTCTGCCCTTTCATCGGAGACATTGTACTGACTTTTGAACTGGAGAGCGTGCAGCATAGTCTATGCAATTGAGTTGGGGAGGGATCACGACCATAGCCCGGGCTTCAGGACGTAGAAGTGCAGCAGCTTACATGTACGTGCCTACTCAACGACGCCCTTTCGAATGGGGTAGCGCAGCCCACCGGTGAAACCAACGTCACGCGGCGTCGTACTGCATGCGTTGTTGCCTTGGTATGCCTCAGCCTTGCGGGTTTTACGAAGCCGAGAACGCCATGGAGCCGAATTCGTATTCTTGACGAATGGTATCCGCGAGCTGATATCATGGGAGAGTACAACGCGCAGATCATTCGTATGCGATCTATGTTCACTGGTACTTTCGTTGCTCTGACTCTGCAACTTGATGCCGCGGGAAGGCGACGCAAAACATGCCACACGGCTCCCCCAAAACCTCCGTCTTTCAGCAATTCGAGCGGAACCGCAAACCATCGTTCTCAACAATCGAACACGCAAGGTCGCTTGGCTTTTCCGTAGAGCCTGACGGCCACCATTCAACATGTCGTCTAGTGAGTCATCGGCCTATACAGCGAGAGTGTACTGACTCATATGATGAAGTCTTGTATGAGAAGGACTTCTCGAAGTTAGAGTCATCGATCCATGAGTCTACTTACAAGCTGTTCATGCACATGACGTTAATGGACATGTGTATGGACAATAGCATGAGAGAATTTGAGCTGCGAAAGAGGGCCATGATAAAGGCGAGAGATGATATGCAAGCAGCCGGTGAGCTGCTGCTGGATGAGCCGGAAGAGGATGATGTTGCCGGTCATCAGGAGATTGTACCGTTGCCAAGTACGAATTCCAACGGGATGATCATGGGACTGTTCACGAAAACGATCCGTTGCCTCGAAGCCGGTGCAGTGTCCAAGTGTATCGCCGCTCTAACCTGCGCTATGTTGATCGCACCAGCGGCGGCCATGGACGCTCAACTAGTGCTGGGCAGGGTTATACATGCGCCTGACGTATACGCGGTCCATCAGGTACCGACGATAGCCATTGGGACGTTGACTGGGATGTTGTTACTCTGTGGAGGGTATCTGATGGGCGCTGCAAGAAGTCTCATGGGCCCATTGATGGGTATCACGAGCGTGTTGTATTTCATGTTGCGAAACGACGTAGCAGTGAAAGCTGTTTTCGCATGGGGGTAGGACAGCATGTTCATCCACTCTATTGAAACTGACATATCTCGCAGTGTCCTTGGCGCCTGGTCGATGTTCGCCTTGATGTACCTCACCCTCCAGTACCGGAGGGTGACGTATAACAAATTGTGGGTTGGCGCTATTTGTCCATTGTTTTGTGTTAATCATCGCAGATACATGCTGATGTCGCTGGCTTTTGCTGGATTGTGTTTGTGCATTGTGGCATTGGTGCAGAAATCGTCGATTCAGGGCGGGCTCGTAACAGCCATTCCACCTTGCACTTCGTTCGCAGCGTACGCTGTAGCATTCTTGTTTCCCGATCGCCGTCTTCATAGAGAGCACCTAGAAGTAGTTTAAAAATGATCAATCGGCCCAAAAAGCCATTTCAAACATTCAAAGAACGTCAAATGGAGACAAGACCTCGATATGCGAGAGCTTCATCGAAGTTGTTGTTGTACGTAATCGATGAATTGCATGTGTGTATGTACATGCTTATGAATGCGGCGTCTGCAGCTGTAATTGTTATATCGGATCGACAGCCGATTACCTCGTTTTCTTGGCTTGGACCTGTAATGTAGGCTGCCGTTTCCGTCTTCTCTCGACCCAGCGTGCCCAGCCCGAATCTACCAGATCCTCTTGTATTACTAGATCCCGTACCCTAAAGAGGCGTGCGAGCTCCGTTTCCAGTATCCACTCCACCCACCCGGATTTTCGCAGGAACGTCGTGATGCCGAACCACACTAGAGCGCATATAGCACCTGCGAGACACCCAACCAGCACCTGCTTCGGAGTGTGGTAGTTCAAGTATATCCGGCTCACAGCAACAGCCGCAGCCGAAATCAATGCGAGCACCGAAAGAAGAAAGCGCTGGAAGAAGCTGAAAGGCGTATGCGTTTCGGTCGGGTGAGGCACATGGCGGAAGAGAAGAAAGAGGGCCAGCGTGACAGAAAAGAACGTAACGAATTGGGCATGCGAAGAAGGCATACCATAGCCTTTACCGTGCATTTCTGTATTATATCAGCGAGCGCGTTCCAGTATAAATACGAGCATCTAGAGTGAATGTACCCCGCGGGCGCTCCTCCTTGATCAAGCGTTTTAGACACCAATTGAGGGCTTCACATGCCATCTGGCCCGCAAACATCAACATGATTTCGATCTCGCGATTGCTCCATATCAGGGTCGCGTAGATCACGCAGAGCCCTTGGGGTACGAGTGCGAGCCATGCGCAGAGGTACGAGATGCGGTCTGCGGGGTTCTATAAAGGTCAGATAATGCTTTGAACTTCTTCTCAGAGACAGATACGTACATAATGTACATGCGTCAGAGACAGTGACGCGAGCGGCGGGTCTTCCATCGGGGTGGTAGTGGTGAATGCTCAAGCTCAGGGAAGACTGGCACACTGGATGATGACGGTGGACTTCGGCAGGGTTCCTGGAGGCTTGGCACGGCGATAAGGTGGCGGAAGCGACGCGACAAGTCTAGCCTTCACCACCGCCCTTCACCTTCATAAAGTAATTCTTTAACCTGAGTCAGAATGCGCGCTCTTGTCACTTCAGTTTGCTGGATTGTTGAGGCGCCCGTCACCAGACAAAGTCAACCATCACCCGACACCTGAGATTCCTCTACACCATATAACCCGCATCTGCCTCCGTTCCGCTACCATCTTTCGCCTTCCGAACTTTCTAGGACATAATACAAGATCAAGGGGTTGAAGACTGTTTGTAACCCGAGCATCGGAAAGACAGGGGCCGATTCCAGCCATAGATCTGGCATCGCTTTGTGGCATATGGCGACCGCTGCCGACGATGAGCGTACCGAGGAGCTCGAGACGCTGCAGTCCATTTACCCCGAGCTGGTCCTTGATGAACCATTTGCCGCACATATAGAACTTCTAGTAGCACCCACCACACCGCTATCCATCACCTTCGAGCCCGCGCAAGAGGTACACAAAGTGGCATACCTACCGCCTCTCCGCCTCGAGATCGATCTTCCTATCGAATACCCTGCAGAAGCGCCGCCGAATGTTGAGCTTGCTGCTTCGCCGTCGTGGCTGCCATCTGGAACCGTAGACAAGTTGATGAAAGAGGCGCATTCATTATGGGAAGAGTACAGTGGTGGGCAGATGCTGTTTGCATACATTAGCTATCTACAGGAAGCAGCGGAGACTACATTCGGGTTGTCCGAGCTCACACTTCCCAACAGCCTAAAGGACGAGCTCTTACAGTATAATAAGCGCATGAAACGGGAATTATTTGACAAGGAGACGTTCGATTGCGAAGTCTGTCTGGAACCGAAGAAGGGCTCGGTATGCTACCGTATGGAGCGGTGTCACCATGTCTTCTGCGTTCAATGCCTTCAGGACTACCTCAATAACTGCATTTCAGAAGGCGATGTCAATAACGTAAAGTGCATGTCAACAGACTGCGGGAAACCAATGCCGAACGGAAAGAAGAAGGAGCGTCTACTATCGCCGAAAGAGCTTTTACAGATTCCGTTATCCTTACAAGCGGTAGAGCGCTATGCTAAGATAAAGCGGAAGAAGAAGATCGAAGCCGACCCCACGATTATCTATTGCCCACGGTCATGGTGTCAAGGTGCCATGCGAACGGACAAGTATCCCAAGATCAAGGATGTACGCGAAATGGACGATTCCGATTCCGAAGCAGAAGAAGAGGTGGAGACGACATCCGAAGAAGAGCAAGCATCAGGGCCCGAGAAGCGGAGGGTAGGTACTTCGGGGATGGATCGCCTGGCTGTCTGCGAAGACTGCACCCTTGCTTTCTGCAAGGTCTGTCTAGCCTCATGGCACGGTGACTTTGTCCGATGCGAACCGCGCGACAAGACTCAACTTACGGAGGAGGACCAAGCCTCGCTCAACTACATCATGCGCAACACCTCGCCATGTCCTACTTGCTCGGTCCCTTGCCAGAAGTCGTTCGGATGCAATCACATGACCTGCTTCCAATGTAAATCGCATTTCTGCTACTTATGTGGCGCTTGGCTTCCTCCGGAGAATCCTTACGGCCATTTCGGCAATCCAAAGAACAAGGGCTGCTACAACCGATTGATGGACATGGTTGAAGGTGACATGGGAAATGGCGAGGCTCAATTCGGCGGAGCACGCGGCGCGGAACAGATAGCTGATTTCTGGGAGCAAGAGGCGATGCGAATCCAGAATGAGCTGAATGCACAGGATAGTTGAAGCGAATACCATCATCATTGCACGTTACATTTCTCAAAGATATAACATATACTGCCCGATATTCATCGTGGTATGATCTGTGCTATACATGCTCAGCGGCCCATTGAATGCTTACCAGCCGAGATCTTGCATGAGTGGAAATAGCGACCACTATGCAACGTTATCCACTACTTCTCTCCCACACGTGCAGAAATGCAGCCACCTGCGGGGCGGATCTGAGAACAATCGAACAGAGTACCTTCCGCTACCCATCCATAGGATGTTGACCCACTTGTGTGTCTACAAGCTGCAGGTGCGTGTGGTCGTACACCTGCACAGACTCCAGTCGACAGCAAGTTTAAGTGGACCTGGCCAAGTGCTCAATTATATGGATTGCGTATCGAAATTGACCAATATACCACCAGCAGTGCCTACGCCTTGTACTAATAGAACCTCGATTCCGCTTCAGCTGGACACACAACGCCTCGCTCTAGCTTCTCAGGCTCTCCATCCAGCACCTATGGAGTACTAGACAAAACGAGCTTGCACGCCGCAATTACAGTCCTACCGATGTGTATAGCTCTCAAAGTCATAATGTGTATAAAAGCTCAATTTCTAACTTCATACCTTACGATGAAAATCCCACTCGACCTACACTTCAAACTAACCGCCCATAGGCGTAGGCCTTCCCAGACCTACATCTCAACATGTCAAATCATCATCGTAGCTGGCGACACTCATGCATCCGTCACTCCTGGCGCCCCAGCACTCCATTTGCGAATGATACGGTTCCGGGGAAATGTAGGACTTGAGGCAGAGCGAAGCTCATCCCTCCCAGGGTTCCGACGTCAGAAGGAAAGGCATAGGCACAGCTTTTGGTCCGCTGCTGCCGGCCGGGAAGGGAGCTGGGAATGAGGGTGCGAATGCTGGATCGATGACCGCAAGTGCGGCTCCCGGGGCGTCACCACCGCCGGGAGGGAAGAAGCGAACTCAAACGAGATGGAAGTTAGGATGTCTCAAAGGGTTGAGGAAGGTGCTAAGTGTGATTTGAGCCTATGCGTTGCGTTTTACCCTAATGTTGTTGATGGCATTCGGGCCGTTGTGTCATGGCGGGAGTTGGTTCATCCGACTGAGAGATGTACTGCCCAAAGCTATTCGGCTTTCGTTTTGGTTCTAGTGCGAAGAGAGTCATGTAAAGGCATCGTCCATTTTCTGGATTTCAACCCTGCATTCTGTCACGGTGCTCGCCCACTCTGTAGGTTAACAATATCACGTGCCGTAGCCGCGACTGTGGGAGCTGCAGCGATTTCTCGAGGCTGTCTCGGATGTAGTATAAGCGTACTCTCTGCATTTGACAAAAGAGTACATACTGAATGGGAAGTGAGTAGCTCCCAAAGACGTCGCGGCCTGTCTACCTATCTATTTAATGGCACCTGTCGAGCACTGCAGACTCGCGAAGAAACATTGTGGTAGCTCAGGCCTCCTACCTATCCCGGAGCCAAGAATAGCACGACGATCGTTGGACTTATAAGCAAGTACCTGTGCTGAAGCAAGCATTTAAGGCAGCTGCGGTTAAGGACCGCTAGGTAATTTTCGCCTAGAGGGGTTAGGTGATATGAAAGCCCATGTACCCGATTAGGAAGACTATAATATGAAACACCCTACAAAGTTGCGAAGGAGCCGCAAGTACGGCATCTTCCGTATGTCGGGTCGCTTAGCGACGGTGTGTACAAATCTCCTACCCTGCTTTTGTTGGATAGATGCCTGCGAAAGCGCCTTTCTCCTCTACAAACCTCCACGAACTTTTGCCTTCTTCAAGCGGCTCGTTACACAACAAGATCTGGGAAATACTAGTTCAACCCTGCATGTACGGATAATTGTCGAGCTTCTGCACATCATTTCCACGGCCAACACAAATCACAAACTCAGCCCCCACTCGGACCTTCAGCCGCATCCGAAAATCATATCGCGACCCACAGCAACGGTCCAGACAATCTAATACTAAGATTTCTGTGACCGAGTCCTGAAGCTTGTTATTCCCCAAGCACGAGGCTTAGCCTGCACGTTGCGCTAATCTGAGCCTTCGCCAAGAAGGGCGATGTCCTCAACTAGCCTGTTGTAGGGCCTAGTGTGTGCTTTAGGGGATTTTGTCGACACATGGCTGGCTAGAATATCTCACTATCTCCCGCCCATGTTGCTTGGTATGTTCCCAACTTGGGGCATGGGCTCTTCATGTTAGCCCCAGGCACGGCGGTTGACGTTGTGTATGTCCAATAAGCTTTCGAAGGGGCGGAGAATGTTTGAACGGTGGCTTGAGCCGGGTGCATCGGGCTGCAGAAAGGAACGCTTTAGCTACGCACGATGAGATGTCACTGCACGCTGGCTTTGCTACAACGAGGAAATGTGTGAAGAGACCCTGTGCGTTGTGGACAATGGATGCGGTGAGTTGAGGGCTGTGTTATTCCGCCCCCTTCTAGTTCGACATTAGGGGAGACGATGAAGTCGTATATAACAGCAGATCAGGGCGTAAAGTCCCGGTACGGACAAGCTGCGCGCTACTTGAGTTCCTTCTGGTCCTAAGACACCGGGTCTCTAGTTTCATGGTCATCGTTGTGGTCATATTTCTCGTTGTCGTATGCTCCTCCGTCTTCAGTCGCCCTACTCGCGACCACCATAGTCCAAAATGGGCCACGAAGGACATCACCACGAGGAAAGGCAGCCTCTCGGCCTGTTCGCCTCCCCGTTGAACGAGCATACCGCCCACCCTGTCCACCCGCAATACCACACCCCATCGACGCACTCATCCGACGTGGAAGCCCACAAACCCGTCCAAGACACATCGTACAATACATCACAGGTGCCCTTCGGCAACACAGACTGTTCTCTGCATGATAACCCTGCATTCCATCGTCATGCAGAAGCAACTACATCCGAGCTTTTCTACGACCTCTTCTTCGTCGCCAACTTGACTACCTTCACATCGATGCTCGAGATCAACGACCACAGTACACTTACAGCTTATGTCGGTTTCTTCTCCCTGCTATGGCTGACATGGTACCAAGTCTCGCTCTACGACGTGCGGTTCTCGACGGACAGCGTGTTCGAGCGCGTGGCTAAGGCAATACACTTCGGGGTGATGGTAGGCTTCGCCGTCATCGGTCCCCAGTGGAAGCCAGGACAAGAGATCTATGACTACAAGATCTACAAAGCATTCGGTCTGATCCTTATGGTCTCGCGTATTACTCTGTTCACGCAATACGCAGTCACTCTGCTCTATGTGAGAAAATACAAGAAGACCGTCATTCCGCTAGGCATCATCATGGCTTCGACGCTACTTGCCGCTATCCTGTACGGTGCACTCACGCCGGCGTTTCCGAAGGAGAAGCTCGATCTCGAAGGCTTCCTGCTACCGCAGAAGAGCAACGTATATATCGCGTGGTATATTATTGCGCTGTGCGAGACGCTGACCACGGTCGCCGTATCGTGCATCTTCCGCGTTATCAGCTTCAAGGGCACGCACATGGTGCAGCGCATGTCTTTACTGACACTCATCATTCTCGGCGAAGGCATCATTGTGGTCTGCAAATCCATCAGCAAGATCGTCAAGAACGAGTTTCTCTGGACAGCTGCGGTGGTAGGACAGATTATCGCTGCGGTGCTCATCATCTACTTCTTGTACATGCTATACTTTGACCGCATGCAGGAAGAACATTTTGGCAGCATCAAACAACAGCTCTGGTCCTTTGCTCACTTTCCGCTGCACGTCGTGCTCGTTTTGGTCTTGCAGGGCGTCAGTCTCCTCATTATCTGGGCGCAACTCGTACAGGCCCTACTCGGGATGTACACTGACTTCGGGAATGTTCTCGATGCTGCAGGCAACTACACGAGTGGTAGTGAGCTAGCCTACGACTTGAACTATACAGCGTACAACTGGGTGTTTGCTTGGGTCCCAAAGGGCGTGGACGCTACTCAAGAACTCTACACCGCCGACAACGCAATCCACTTGATCGCTGATGCGTACGATTACCTGCTCGAGAATTCAGACAACTCCACAGCCCTGAATAACTTCACGGCAGGCGTCAACGATCTCGTAGCTGCTGCGACGAAGACGCTATTCGATAGCTTCAGCGTGACGGTGCCGAAGAAGAAGGCCGCTCTTGGGGCGAAGAAGCAATCAGACTTCAGGGAACTGTTCTACGAATATCTGGGTGTGTTCCAGCTAGTGTTTGAGTATGTTTTTATTGCAGTAAGTCGACCTCTTTCTTGATGCTAAGTGCATCTGCTGACATACAACAGGGTGGCTTCGCGCTTATCGTCATTTCAGTGCTGGGTTATCTGTCACTGCCAGCTTCCCAGCGTCGCATCTCTTCGTATGTCCGCCTGGGTGTGAACTTGATCTTTGGTGTTGGCTTGTGTCTCGTTGCTACTTTGAAGTTCAATGAAGCGCTGGAGGAGAATTACCTGGCTTCGGCGTGGATGATACCGACCATATGCTTGGTTTATTTTGTTTGCGTGGTGATCAATCACATCAGGATAAAGGGGATCAAGAAGCATTGAAGCCTCATTGAGTGCAGTAGTGGAAACGCTCGGGTAGTAATTTTCAGCAGTGTACTATGTAGCTTGCGTGCGACGATTTGTTCAGGGTGAAATGTATCCCCGAAAATCAGAACCTCTAAGCAAAAGAAGGCAGCGTCATACAACAGCTTATCACATAACTTACTTTGTTCCAATAATTCGTTTTGCCCTCGGCCAAATCTTCCTGCGCCCAGATAGCCTGCAACAATAGTCGTACATGATTCAGCGAACGAGACGACACTGACTTTTCGCTCCTGGAGATTAAATCCAGAACGATGGTCCGCTGTGCGTCACTTTGAGCTTCGCAGCCAAAGATGAAGACGGGAAATTGCCGTTCGCACACTTCAAGCTGCATCAAGATCTCGAAAGCCCTATCAATCTGCGTTCGGACGCTGATGGTTTGTCGGAGCTGGCTCCAGGTTACTCGATTGAGATATACAAGCATGGCCAGCTTGAGCAGTTCAAATTTCAAGTTGCCTGCCTTTTCCTCGTAGGTCGACGTGGGAGGCTTTAGGTTCCTTATTCTCCATTCGAGTATCTCGAGGAAGCGTTTTCGTTCGTCGTGTTCCGCTGGTGTGAGCCCACATAGTGGTCGTGGCACTGCGTCGGAGAGTTCTGACAGTAGATCAATGGCTCTCAACGAGGCAGAATCTCTTCGTATGGCCTAAAAAGCCCTAGATTAGTGATTTTTCAAACAACCATCAGTTTCTTTGTTCTCACTTGGTCAATCCATTCCGTCACATGAGTAGATGCTTCCGTCGACGTGCACGTGATTGTGATAAGATTCAACGCCGGTTTCCCATGTTGCCTGTACCAATGACGCAGACTGAATCGAGCAAGGACATCGTGGTAGTATACCCAGTCGAGCAGAATCGTTAAGTCTTCGTCTTTGTCGAGCTTTTCTAGACCAGCCGCCCGGATGACGTTTTTGACGCCGCACAGATACTTCGACCAATCATCTGAGGTGCAAGATGAAAGGTGTATCTGCAGAAGTCAGACGAAAGGCCTTAACGCGCAACGTTATATATCAGCTGGCCTCACCTCGAAGGAGAGCAATAGCATCCCTGCGGCAACATGCTGTATTGCTTCTAGTTTATTTGTCTCTTTTCCTGCTTCTGTTGTCAATGCTGCTGCTTTCAGAGCATTAAGACCAGCGATCTTGCTCTCCATGGCTTGCGCATGGATGCTGTGCCGATGAAGCGCGGAGTATGCTAGAATGCATTCGCGCACTGCCTTGGCAGAGCTCGTATTGCTAGCCAGGGCAATCCTAATCAACACGTTTCCTAATGCTGTAGGATCATGATCTAGAATGGCAAGTGCTTTTGATGCAGTGTGCTGGACTGCAACTGTCAGTCTACCATTACCAAGCACCAGTAAGCCTACTGAAACAGAACTCTGCAATTGAGGTCATACAGATAGGACCTATGCAAGGCTCGAGTGGATACTGGGTTGCGCTATCATGGTATCTGGGCTTAGGCCACATGATCGTGCAAAATGCCGACGAGACTTACAATACTGGAACCGATCTTGGTTCTCGACCTCCACCTTCACCGCTGGAACCATCGGTATTTTTAGCTCCAATACCTGCCATACAGGCTCTGAAGGGTGTGAGTGTTCTAAATCAGTAGCAGATTTGGACTACTGGCGCACCTTTCTCGGTAGAACCCTTTATGAAATGGCTATGCCTCTGAATGTCTTCGCTCGAAGTGTGGAGAATGTCACGAACATGGATGGCATCATTGCCTGCCGGAACCTTGCTCACGATCGCGCGTCTATGTTGGCTACCGTATGGCCATGAGAGTTTCAGGCCGCGTCCTTCCGTATCTGACTTCGAGATTTGAGATCGTGTGCACGTTAGAGTTGCACGCAGATTACCAGCCGTCTGTGTTCCCGGATTTGTCATCCCTCTTGTTGACGCTTGCTCTGTACAATGTCAATCCCGCCCAAGTGAGTCGATTGTATCTGCAAGGTGGGTGAATTGAAGAGATTTGGGCAACTGCAGTTAACATTCGGCGCAAGGCTGACAGGCGAAGCTCAAGAAAGGAAAGTCGCCATGGCGCTTATCATGCAGGTCTGGCTGTGGATCAGATTTTGGGCAACTCTCGAGTAAGCGAAAGTAGACTAGTCGCAAGCGGCCTGGGAGTGCTCGCATTTCATTGGTCATACTAGAGGATCCGCTTCCTTACGACGGAACAACAGTCATGCTGGCTTGTGACTGTGTGCACGAGACGATAGCAATCATACGAAGTAGTCAAGAGCTTGTCCGAAATTTGCACCTCTCCAAGTGCATATTCTAGAACAAATTTGGAGATAGTGAACAGAAGGCAACGCTGTGGGTCCGGCGATAATCGGACATGTCAGAGAGTGTCGCCCAGGCGTCCTCAGAGGAGGCAAGTATGAAGTAATCCGCGATAACGTTACCTAGGTATACTCAAGGGTGAAAGCGGAGGAAGGAGTGTCAACAAGAACGATTCCGAGGAAAATTGGATATCAGCCGGAGACCGCTTGGCGAATATGAACACGATAGGAGTATATAATGATGTAGTTTTTCTTTCATACCATCGCATGACTTGACTTGAGAACTTACCCTTCCGACAACTGCCATAAACATGCCTTCTTACCTTATCACTGGAGTATCCAGGGGAATCGGAGTACGGCCCAGCGTTGCCTCTTTAAATACAACTTGCTAATCTGCACAGTATGAATTCCTTCGCCAGTACTCTAGTGACTCAAACAACGTCGTAATCGGATTAGTCCGCAATAAGCAGGCTACCGAGAAGAAGGTGTCTGAAGACCCAGATCTGAAAGGCCGAACCAACATCCACATCATCGCGGCGGATGTTACAGACTACAATGCTCTACAGGTGAGGCGCCTAAGCTCGACTTTAGAAACAAGCACTAATGTCGCGACAGAAAGCGGTCACCGAAACTGCTCAGATCACCGGCGGAGCCCTAGACTACCTCATCGCTAACGCCGGCCTCATCACCCCCTTCGACCAATACGACGGCATCGGCGACCTGTAAGAAAACACCCTCCCTAACCCGAGTAAATCCTGACATCCGACCAGCGCAACCCAATCAGAACAAGTGACCAACGAACTCCGCGCTCTCTTCGAAGTAAACGTCATCGGAAACATCCACCTCTTCAACCTCTTCCTGCCGCTCATCCGGAAAGGCGAAGCAAAGAAAGTGATTGCAATCACCAGCGGCTACTCCGACATCGAGCTCACACGCACGTGGGACGTGACGCTCGCACCGCTCTACTCAACCAGCAAAGCCGCGCTCAACATGATCGTTGCAAAGTTCAGCGCGCAGTTTAAGAAAGAGGGGATTCTTTTCATGGGGCTTGCGCCGGGGTCGGTGGATGTCGGTCAGACTTACGATGGTAGGAGCGGTCGCTGTCTTGTTGTTTGAATATGAATACGCTAACCGTTTTGTTACAGCGACTCCAGAACAGCTTCAGAGACTCGGGGCATTCTTTGGTGAGTTGGCGCCGAAGTATGCGCCGGATTTCAAGGGCCCAATCACGCCGGAGCAGAGCGTGTCACTCATGCGGCCGATCATTGCGGACGCCAGTCTGGAGAAGGGCAGTGCTGGCGATTTCATCTCTCATTTCGGTAACAAGCAGTGGCTGTGATGTGGCTACCATGAGTAGGTGGAGGCTCGGCGGGATACATTCCATTGACGGTCCTGTATGACACGCGTAAAGACAGAGAAGTAGAAAGGATTGTAACATTCATCTACTTGATAGTTTCATGTTCAGAGCGACGTAATCCTTGGCAGTGTACCCGGTCTATTGAAGACAAACAACGTGTGTTCAGTATTATCTCGAACCACCCAAATCCAAGAACGACCACTCCTGTCAACTGCCATCTTTGAGTCATCCGGGTCGACTCGACAGTGCTAGTTTTGTTCATAAACAGTCCGCGTTACCCTATAATCTTCTGACTAAGTTATATGTTTCCAACATTGTCGTTGTGCTCGCTCAGCTGTCTCCGGAATCTCTCTAGTCCTCCTACAACATCCTCGAACTTAGATCTTGTCCTGCTGATTACTCCTGCAACCTGGAATCTTCAAATCTAGCGACGAACTCGAGGTCCGAGGTCTATGCGTGCCCATGGTATGCGAAATCTACTCAATGCTTCCCAAAAGCTGGGCGTTCCGCTGGTCAGCCCCTCTCCGGAGGATCCAGAGCTATAGACGGACGACGTCCCAAGTTCTTGCGTACTCATCATTTTCATGTAGATGTTGTCGATTTCAGTCATAGTCATCTGCCCAAAATCAGACGCCGACTCGGGTATCATTGGTAGAACCGTTGGATCCTCGGACACTGAAGGCGACCTCGCGACGGAATAACGGCGCTTGAGCGCGTCGCGGCCATTGCGATAACGTCCTTGGAAACGCTTGCGGAGATCCATGTGTTTAAGAAGCGTATTTGTCGAAGCAAAAGATCAAGTGGTCGATGGTGTGTAACGATAAGACGAGCGTTGATTGGTGATGATGTGAATTCTTGCGTTGAGAACGGACAAAGGAAGCCAGCATCGATGTTTAGTGATAGATCATTCCAGGCTCCTTTTGGACTGTCTTATTAAGGGAGGAGGTATTGCGGAAGAACTTGTGTCCTTTTTCCAAGATTTGACGATGCCTGCCGACAGACAAGCAACGCAAATTTTTCGGTGTCGTGTTGGATATTACAGCTTGCCGAATGGCTAAGTATTAAGGTGTCATCCAGCTCGGATCTGGGGTGCCGTTTCCGTTAAGATTCAGCCAGGTCGAGGGCTGCGTAGTCCCAATGCGCCCAGTCATATCGGGAAGACCCAAGCGCTTTTTCCATTTTCTCCGCCTGCGCTCCGCCTCTTCTTTCTCTCGTGTCGAGAGTCCAACGGGCTGCCGTGATACGATGCGGAGCCGTTTCGGAACGGACATTACTTGGTCGCTATTACCGGCTCTTTCACATCAAGCTTACCAATAGCGGCGCACGACGTCAATTTGTATTCCCCCTCCTCGGGAGAAAGATTCGATAGTTCAAGGTGATCGGTCCATATCCATGGCCTGTTCTTCGGCAGGATTGACCTGTTGCGAGTAATTTTCCTCCAGTTCCATCTCCTCTGAGCGCGCAGCGCAGCTCCAATGTGTGCTGATACGCCGTCGCTTTGGCTCGGATTCGAGCGGGCAAGGCGCTCCTCGTTTAGTGCCCGCAGTCGATACAGCAGCGAGCCAGACTCGCTCGAAGGGGCGCATTGGATTGTGGGTGAGACGATATTCGATGATCAACATCTTGCCGGTATACTGAGATGTCGGAAAGCCGCGGCGCTTGGCATATTTGCAGAGTTTGCTGCATCTCATGTTGAACAAGTGTGGTTGTAATACCATGGTTATGCTGCATGCGGAGGAATGCACACGCCGGGCTCGCTACCAAACGCATACAGGCGCTTGGGCAGGCTGCACACAGCACAATGGCAACTTGACAATCATGCGCCTGGTGTCCTCCGGCTTGCCATGTCCCTAAATGGAGAACTGCGGTAAACTGCTTTCGCTCGTCATACCGCCGCATCCATGCCTCGTCCAAGCCTGACAGTCTTCGGCCGTTGGAGACCCACAACACCACCCGCTGCCCATCCGCTGCGCTCCATGCGCTTTGACTCAACGGGTCCTGCTGGACCCCATAATCTCCTTGGCTTGTTCGACCTGAAGGGAATCCACCTTGTCATCCAAAAATTGCGCGTCCATTGCCGAAAATCTGGTCGGCCAGCCCGTAGCCAAGCCGACAGCATTATTCCAGCGCACGCAAGCCCGCCTTCAAGCAAAACAAACAACAGGACTTCCGGCACGATGGATAATGAACGGACAATAAGAAGAAAAGGAAATAGAGCAATGCGCAATGCAGGCCCAAGGCGCACCAACATTGCCTTCCGGATGTGGTAGGTTTTCGAGGGCAGGTTGCCTCGCACATAGGGCACGGAGATTTCTTCCAGCTTCGTCATGTCTCCGCCTTCTAGCTGGATGAGAGGACGGGCGGAATCCCGCAAATATTGCATTGCTTCTTCAAGAATTTGGCCCTCTTCATAATCTGCAGCCTCTGGCTTCTGCCGAACCTTTTCCAGCTCTGCAAGAGTGTGGTCAACGATTGACCTCGGCCAGACCTCCACCACGCTGTGCTCATCTACAGTCAAGCGGACTTCGACAATTTCTCTGTGGTCTTGCATCTCCTGTGTAAGTAGGGCCTTGTCGCTCCTGACGAACCATGGAAGGCACACAACACAATCGACATGGTCGTCGACCGAGGAGATTGCGAGCCCCAATCGCGTCGTGTCGAAGAAGGGTGTTCGAACCGCATTGTTCTTGATCTTCGAGAAGTGGTATGCTTCCGACCTTTTCATGAGGCCTGTCAAGTTGATTGGCTCGTTCTTTAGTAGCAGCTCCACTCCGTTCTGTGGAGTGGGGGACTGGAAAAGTCGAAACTCATAGATGGCGTGGGCGACGCCATTATCTTGGCGGTAGGTCATCGAATAGCTGTCGACGATTGTCAATGGAAGGCCTGCTTTGAGTGTCTTCTCAATGTGGTGTTGCTCCTGCGCGTATGGTATCGTAGATGAAGGCAGCAGCGACCAGAAGGCAACGGTAAGAAGCCATGTGTATAGCAGCAGTCTGCACGCGCGGAACGGCTTCAGACGAGGCATCGCAAAAGACCAATTCTTTGTGTCAGTCTCGACTTGGTGTTGCCTGAAGGAAAGGAGACGTTGAAGATCGGCGCTGAAGTCCGAAAGCCACGAGCTTGGGCCACGGCGTGGTGGCTCGTTGTACCTAAATTTAGCAATGACATCGAGCGCGCCTTCGCTCCTATATCAATGCTCCTCATAGGTGGGGGATTTCAGGCCTCCTGTATACATCTGTGGCCTCTTAGAATCGATTTCTGGCCTCCCGTTGTCGAATCGGATGAGATCACGTGATACGGTTCTAACCTTGGAAGTATACCTGTACGATGCAATCTGCTCATGATCTTCATAAAGTATGGGAGGCCGCGTATCCTTCACCTCGTATCAATTGTTTGTTTTCCCGGTCTTCTCAGTGTTTCTTGCCACCATCAATAGCATATCGGCATCCTTCCCGCTCACTTAGCCCCCAAATACTTCGCAGACATGCGATGCACCCACGAGCGATTCACCTTTCCAAATACATCTGCAATTCGTCAGCTTTAGGTACTTTCCCACCGCCCATTCTCCTAAACGAGAAAAATAGCACTTACACATAGGCACACAAGTCACAAACCCACAAATCGTGATGATACCCCAAACCATGCACATGTGCGCCGGTCCCCGCTCCGCCGCAAAGTCATTGATGAACGTCGAGAAAGCGTAGAAAAGAAAGTTCTTGATCATCATCTGCAAAATGAAGATCTCGGTTGCGTAAGGGCGGAAGGCGTCGCTATCATCTCGATCAGCGTATTTTCCCAACTTTGAAGAAAGAGGAAAAAAGCTTGAGTCCGGCAGCTTTGAAACGAGGAAAGAAATTAGAAAGGGGTGAACTGACAGTATATAAAGCCCCGTTGACGTGCCCGCGACACTTGTCCCAAAGCACACCGCGCCATAGCAGAACGAGCAGAGATACACGCCGCCTTTCATCGCGGGATGTTTCAGCGCCCACATAAACGTAAACCAGCCGATGGAAAGCATAGTCACAGCGAGGGTATTGACTGGGATACGAAATTCGGCTTCGAAAACGCCCTTATTGCGTCGCGAGAGGGTCTTGGCTGAGAGGTCGCACAGCGGCCCGGATATCACGCCGAGTATGCCGCCGAGCAGGGCACCGGTGAAGAAGTACCCGTTCTGGCTGACGGTGAGGTTGTAGGGTGGGGGTGTGAAGATTTGCGCGAGGGTGTAGGCTGTGCCGACGAAGAAGGACTTGTTGTGTGTCAGCGCAGTGTCATGCATGTAGTTTCTAGAAAGGGAGGGAATGGTGAATCAAGAACGGAGTATTGCATACAATCAAGATGGCCGCTACCAACGTAATCCATACGATAGCTGGATTAAGCAAATGAATGAAGATGCGACCCAGGAGCTTGAAGATACTGTCGTGATTGTAGACGCCGGACGTCAAGCGCAGATCCTGAACGAAGGTACGTTTAGGAACGGTAGGAAGTGCCGTCGTTGTGCTGGGCTCTTGTGTGATAGACTGTGTGCTCGCCTCGGCTTTTTCTTGAACAGTGAGTTCATCGTGCTCCGTCGCGGTACCAACCCTCACCTCATTCCGTCGGAATTGAGTCTCTGGAATGAATAGGAACGAACAGATGAATCCAAAAAGTTGCAATGGCAGCAGGATAACGAACAAATTACGCGCCCCAAGCACCTCGAATATGTGTCCTGAGCATATGGCTACAAAGGAAGCGAGGCATGCTGTTGTCAGAACAAGTAACGAGGTTCGTATGCCCCGTTGATGCAAGAAGAACATGTCGCCGATTGCTGCTACGGTGAGCGACTCGTAGGCTGTTGTCCCTAAACCCTGTATCATGCGTCCTGCGAGAAGGACGGTATACGATTTGGAGAGGCTGGATTGATCGAAACCCCCGATGCAAATGCCGGTGCCCAGTGCGCCGAAGAGGCCAGCAAAAAGAAATTGAGGCCGTTTACCATATTTCTCCGCTAGGACGGATACAATAGGACTGTAGAATGGTTACTGGTTAGCCTTGAACTGTTCATGAGTGTGAATTGGAGTACATACCCAAGCGCACCGACAATGAGAAGCTGGTAGCCGGAGAGCTGTGCTATCTTCTTGACTGGCACTTCAAGTTGTGTGGCCAACGCGACGGTTGCAGGGGCTATCATGGGCCCCGGACAAGCGGCGAAGATGATGCTGTTGAAGAACAGAACAACGAAAGCAAGTTCGCGCTTCCATGTCGGCCAGAGCTGAACTTGTCAATAACGTTTCGCGCAGTGATCGAGCATCACTCACGAGCGGGTCGTTCGGATCGTCGGATGGCTGCGGGATCAAAACAATCTCTTCTTTCTGGTGCGCTGTCAATGTCCAAGACTGGGTGGATGCTCTTCAAGAACCAACCTTTCCCTTCCCATGCTTGAAGTGCGCGTGCTCATACTGATGCTCCACGCTCGTCTGTGCCGTATCCAGCAAGTACTCCGTCCCGGGCGGCTGCGCGCTTGTCTTAGGCTCCACGATACCCAACGTCATAATGCACTTTTTGTCGCTTCTCAATGCGCACCTCCTTTTGCAATCCTACGACGAAACAGAACGAAACGTCCGAGAACGGTTTGGGTCGAACCCTGCCGCGATCCTCCTCACCTTAAGTATGGTTGTCTTCGAGAACGGTCCACCATTTACCCTGATAAACCATCTTTCATGCCCAACATGTATAAGGCTAGGCACATATGCGGTTTCGAGGGCTGTCAACGGTCAGCAGCAAAGCTATCGCTGTTCATTGGGCAGAGCCTGGTCGCTTCTAGCGATGTTAATCTGCCGAATACCCCACAGTTTGGTCCCATGTAAGATCTGCATGCACCGGCAGGGTTGTGCGCGGGGAAACCCGCACAGAGCCAATCGAAGTGGGGATACAAAGATTGATCGTATGAGAGGCGAGACTGGTCGCTGTGGGTGAGACATTGAGGAGTACCTCTTTTGCGGGATGAAGGAGCGGTACGGGCCCTGTGGTGTCCTCGATACCAAGGCGCTAGGTATCATGACCCCGACTAGGGCTGTCCTCTTCGCGCTGAGCGATTATTGCATGCCGTAGAGATGGGGTTAGGGAATGTTGGATGTTGAATCAGTGTTCGTAGCGTACTACATCTATCGATACTCAGAAGAGGCAGGGCTGAAAGCCGTGCGCCCTGACTTGCTCGAGATGACGTGGACCTACACCACAACACGCGCTTCACTGCTCCTAGCAGAAGGAATGCGATACGCCCCCTAAACTTTGTGTCATGCTAATCGATATTCGCCTGCCAGCAGTTTCTGATTCCGAGTATGGTAGACCTGCCAACACTCCACAACACAACACCTCCGACGCGCAGGATGGTCAGTTCGGCATGGATCACATCAGTGCTAGGATTGCAAGTCGAACGTCAGCGAAGCCTAAGATAAGAGTCGGATTAAACAAAATATACAAGAGAAAGTAAAGTCGATCTAGGCCCCACTCGCTACCTCCTCCAAGCCACATCTACCTACAAAGTAGCACCCGCGCTCTCCGGCACCGAGCTCGCAATGCTGCTCGCCGACGCAGCCTTAACAATACTAAACCCCTTATAATCCCCAAAGAAGTCCGTGTCCGCCCTACCAAGCTCAGCCGCACTACTAAACGTATTCGCCTCGCAGCTTCTTCCCAGCGCAGTGCTGCAACTCGCCGCATTCGATGCCGTCGCGCCGAACAACTTCCCCGCGTATCCGCTGTCGAGAGTAGTCGTGATGCTCTTGAACACATTACCCTCGAAGATGCCCCGCGCAGCAGAGCCCCCGCCCTCAATCAAATGCCCGGTGTTATCCTCAAACACGTTGTTGACGGCATGCAGCAAGGTGCCGCCGCTGAGCGCAGGGCTGCGTCCGGAAGTCATGTACACGTGGTTCGCATACCATGTAATGCTGTCGTCTGTGCCGACCATTTCTTCGCCCCAGTACGTATGAGAATCACAAGTAGCGGAGTTGGTCGTTTTGCCGTTGATGAAAGAGTTGGAGATGGTGATGTGGTCGTTGGGGTCCGTGCCGAAGGAGTAGTGCTGGCGGCCTGTCTGGGAGGTCTCGACGTGATCGATCCAGATGTTTGAGGTGCCGGAGAGAGTGAAAGCGTCGCCGCCCCAGACGTACTTGGGGTTGAGGTTGGTGACTTTAAGGTTTTGGATTATGATGTTGGAGACGGAGACGAGGCGGAGGCCCTTGCCTGTTTGTTCCGCTGTGTTAGTTGGTGTTGCTGGGATAGGGGAGGGCAAGCGGAGGTAGACATACCGTTGAGAGTCGCACCGTTTTTGCCCACGAGCGTCTTGTCAGACTTAACCTGGACGCCCTGGTACGCCGCCGTGTCGATTTCGACGTCGTAAGTTGAGGTGCTGCAGCCATTGAGAGTATTTAAGAGCGCCTGGCCGCCGTTCTCGGGCGTGCAAGAATATGAGTTGCAGGCTTGCAAAGTCTGAGTGCCCTCAGAGCCGGCAAAATTGTACTCGCCATCAATGACGATGACCTGGGGATCCGACGAGGTAAGGTACTTCTTCAAGTCGTCGATTGTCGTGGGATAGACAGGGGTGGCATCTCCTCCACCAGTGGCACCAGACGCGAAACCGATCGGGGTACCAGAGACAACAGAGGAGATAGCCCGCTTGACGGGAAGCGCAGCGCTAAGAGCAGAAGGCGCAAAAGAAAGGGCCCAGGTAAGGGCAGCGGTTTTAGCGTTAGAAGAAGGCATCTTGACCAGCAAAAGATAGAACAGAACGAATGAATGCTATCAAATTTGCACAAAAGAATGTGAGTTAGTTGGTACAGGTGCAGAAGCCACTGAAGGCTGGTGAAGCAGGCATTGCCTGGCTTTCTATGGGACCCCGTGATCTACGACTACACGGAAATATTTTCTCCCCTCGTCGCGCGATGATGCGCTATTAGTGATCGTGCATTGTAGAGCACCCTAAGCTTTGCGGAAGGCTGCACGCTAACGCTGTAAACATATTGCGTATTCTATAGGCACTTATGCGCTTTTCCCATTGTGGGCATGCGTTTACCGCTACGATGCTAGTTTGAAACGTTTCGTTTCCTGAGGAGATTCGCGGACGAGATCTTCAAACTTGACCCTGGTTCGGGTCGAGAATATCGCCGAATTTGGACAGATGCGAATGCTTCCAGGAAGAACTTTGCCATAGTGCAAGCCACGACCAGTCCATGTGGGCTACAATTGCGAATGATACCAGATTTGGCCAGACGTATGGAGCGAATACGACGAAGACGCCAAAAGGTCATGAGCAGTGTATATAGCTGTAAAACGGCGATAATTATATATGCCAAAAGTTATTCTTTATCATTAAATATATCATTTGTGTATATATGTTTTTCTCTATTATTGGCCGGATTGTACAATCTGGTTTACAACAGTCAACTTCGTTCTGTTTGTATTGACATTTCCCGTGTCAAATATGGAAGTCCAAAGAACTCGGACTCATCCTCTCTGTCTTACAATTGGAGATGAAGTAATCATCGAAAGGAGGTTATTAAGCGCTATCTATGATGAGAGACCTTAGAGTCACACAGCTTCAATGCGCTTCAGGAGTTCTTATGTAATACTATATCGTCAGTGTTCACGCGTAAAACATCGCCAGCAGCCCGACTCGCCTGTGCAACAGTAAGAATGGGTATCAATTGCCACCATCGTAAAAATACGACACCACTTTTAGTACTCCGATCCATGCAATATTAATGCTAACATCGTGCATCGCGCACCGACATCCCTCCCAAAATCTTAAGACTTCACAACGTCACCCTCCACCTCCTCCTCCATAACCTTAACCTCATGCGCTCCCTCCAACTCGCTCAAAATAATCCACGTCGGCACAACGCACAGCACCGTAATCCCAAAGTTCAGCCCAATGCTGACAAAATGATTCGCGTTTCCCTCAGACTGCATGGCCCACGCGACCGTCTGCCCCAGCGCCTCCACGCCGCGCAGAATACCCGTGTGGTGCGAAAGGTTGGATAGATCCGTCGCGTACTGGCCAACGAGCCAGTACAGAAATTGCTGGAACGCCTGCCCGCCAAACTGCCAGAAGAAGACGAGCGCGTACGACTTTCCGAAGCCGCCCGTGAACCAATCGTGAACAGGCGGCTCGGCCATATTGTAGAATTCCTTCTGCAGGACAGACGCCCATATCCATGTGCCGACCAGGATGGTAATAATCGAGACGAATGCGATGCGACCCCTAGTCTTGATATGCACCCTCTGATTATCCAGCAAAAACGCGATGATGAACGAGCTGAAGATTCCCGCAAAGTTAGTGAAGAAACTAGAAAAGGCGCGCGCGCGGACGGTGAAGTATTGCGTGAGCCACGTGCTCGTGAAGCCGTTGTAGAAGTAGCTGATGAAGAAAGCTGGGAGGAGGAGCAGGATGCGGCGGCTGATGAGGAGGCGGCCGACGGCTTTGAATTCGGCAGACCAGGTGGGCGCCATGGAGGTTACAACTGTGCTGCCGTCTTTGCGCCAGACCTTGCGCGCGGGAGAGAGGCAGAGGGCGATGGGCAGGCCAAGGCACATGATGACTATGAAGACGATGTAGGTGGAAGAGGAAACGGAGCCGGCGGTCTTGCGATTCGCGTTTAGTCCTAGGTTGATGGCACCTCCTACGATGGGACCTGCGGCTTTGGCGGACTGCCAGATTGCGAGGTAGAAGGCTCTGTCGCCGGGAGAAGGATATCCGATAATGATTGCTGCTTCGGCGGCCCAGAAGAATCCAGCTGAGATACCGCACAGTGCCGAACCAAACAACATGAACCAGGTCGTCGAGTGTACGTTGTTAGTGTACAGTCCGGCACCGTAAAGAGGATAACCGATCGCACCGAGCGCGAGTCCGTACTTGAGGCCGATGCGGTTGTTGATAGCGCCTGCGGCGACGCAGACAATGGCGAAGAGACCGTAGACCAGGGCGTTGGCAGCCGATACAGCGTACGGTTCCGCTGCGCCTCCTGCACCGAGTCCACCCAGGGCATCCCACATACCCGGCGCGGTGAAAGAAACACCGCATGCGACGATGATCTGGAAGGGAACCGAGCGGAATATTGAATGCGACTTTGCGGGGCCCGTGGGCTCATCGATGACGGACGACATGGTGGAGGCGAAGCTGGTCCAGTTATCCCAGGATACACTTCGAATGCAGCTCTCTTTCTCGTCAAGAATTCACCCGGGCACAGTGATGATGTTGGAGCAATTGGCAGTAGCTATCAGCGGTCCTTGCCACTTTCTTCAAACTCCAAAGAAATCTGCGGGAGAGAACGACCACAACGGGATCGAAGAAGGATGGGTTTCGACATCTTGGCGACAGCTCTCATTTAAAGCGCTCCGCATTACCCTTGTTTACGTGGTGTTTGAAAATTTGATGCTCGTTGAGACAATTCGAAATCCCGCTAAGGATCACGACATCGGCGCTACATGACTAGGGTAGGCAAGTTCTTCAGCCCTACGACCAGGCACCTCCAAATGCTCGCGGAACGCGACCGGGCTGTGATTGAGCTACACCTTTTCGGCAAGAGGCTGCTGTCCTGCTAGGACCTGTGTGAATATCGTTCGTGGACCGAAAGGAGGGTATTATTTACGAATCACTGGGCACCTGCAGCTGTGGATTCACGTGATATTACATGTACCTGAGAGTAGCGCCGAACAGAACGCCGAACAATCATCCAGACCCTGTCGAACACGCTAGGAAGCACCCGCGTTCCGCATATCGGTCCTTGCCGGCGAGAGGCTACCATCGGTCTACGAGTTCATCTTCATTCCTCATACCTACTAGCTGACCTTGGAACACAGATCATTGACAGTGATGACGTCCATTGTCTCGTTGTACTCGACACTCCAAACTGGTATATATCCTCAACGCTCCCAAAAGCGACCTCGCTATGCATCTCTCATATCCAGATTAACCAAAAGCGCCCCTTCGATACAAAGTCGAATCTGCATGATATGCCCGCTCAAATAATACAGCTCGTACCCAATTCCTCTAAAGGTATATACCCAAACCTCGATACCCTCATTCTACCCACAATCCAATTCCGATGTCTTATATCAAGCCCCTTCCCTCCCTGACATCACCAAGCGCCCTCTCGCAATCTCCGCAATACCCCTTCACCCAGGCTTCCACCTCTTTCTTCCCCTTCTTGCCCTCCTTGCCTAGCATGGTACCTAAGCGCTCGCACTTGTGCGTCTCGTCAAGTAGCCAGTTCTCATACTCCGCCTCGACGACTTCTTTCTCAATGCGATTGACTACACGGAGCGCCACAAGGAGATCGTGTCGATGAGATCCAAGATTCTGGCGTGTGCGCTGGAGACGGCGCGGTGCGTGGATTGATGGTGACATCGGTGTCGACGGGTTGGCACTGGGATCTGTGAGGAGGGATGTGAACGTTTGATGGCTGTTAATGCGTTAGAATCGACGACAGAGACGAGTATTGGGGGAAACAGGACGTACCACTTGTTCGACGCTGCGTCGGCAGGCAGTTGCAGTGCCATGGCCGTCTCGTTCTTGGTAGCAAAGGATTCTTCGAGGTCACGGAGATACACGGATCGCGACATGACGGTGGTAGGACCGACACCCAATCTAGACATAAAATTCGCAGCGTTGCGCTCGTTCCACCACTGCCATGAGTCCCGAGATGTGTGGAAGAAGTTCGCGCCACCACTGACTAACAATAGGATGACAAGTAGCTTGTGTGCGGAAACAACTTTGCCCAGTCCCGCAAAGACAGCTAGTATCCAGCTCATCAGCGTTGAGAAGATGCTGACGATGATGTTGCCGATGAATTGAGCAACAAATGAGCCCGTTGTTTGCGGTCGCAGCTTGAATTTACGCGGCCGGTTAGGCGGCGGAATATCTTGGGCAGTGACCTGAACAGCTTGGGTGGCAACACCAATCTGCCCGAAGATATTTGTGACCTTGCCAGTGTTCCTATTGTGCCCTAGTCGGGCAACTTGGTCATTAACAACGTCTAGTAGATCCTGCGCTTCGAGTTCAAGATCCTGAAGACCTTGTCGTTCAATGAGTTTCTTAGCGAAGCGCGGATTCTGTGCCCAATCGATCTTCGTGTGGATCGCGAGCTTACAGCGGGATTTCGAAACATGAGTTATAACGATCTTGCTCAATAGGATGAATCGGTCGTGGCCGGGGAGATACCACGGTGTCTTTCTATCTGCGACAACGTAGCAGAGGTGATCATTCAGGACCTCGATGACTTGATAGTCATTGATGATAACAGCCTCGGTCTTGCCAGGTTGAAGAACCTCGTATTCGAAGTCGCGACGTTGATGACCTTGATCAATCTTCGTCCACGGTCCTTGCACGACACGTTGAGCAAGCCGCTCTCGATACAGCATCTGAAAAACGGCGCTCTTGTCACCGAATAGGATATGAAAGAGTCCCTTGGCGCTGATCTCGTACTCTTTCTCGATTGCAAGTTGTGTCATTCCTTGGGGTGCGAAGACAACAGGTTGCGATGGAAGCTTGAACTTGCTGGCATTTCGATTGACACCTGAAGGTCCGAAGAGGTTGCCATCTATGCGCAGGCTGGTCTTGAGATCCTTCCCATAACCAGGATCCATAGGTGTATGTGAGGGTACCTCCTCCCAGCTGTCCGCACTAGGTGAGTCGTCTTCACTAGCCTCGAGCTTGATAAGTCGTTTCACGATCTCTTCTAGACTGTGCTCTTCGGTAGTGGCGTTGCGGACCAGAAAGTTTAGGCGTCGAAGCAGAAGTTTAAGAGGCTCGAGGAAAGTCTTAATCGTGATTCGAGTCGCACCGTCTTCTCGTGTGCCAGATTTGAAGTGCAGAAAAAGGAAGTCGCAGTCCTTTCTTGGTGCTGCTGTCACTTCATCTATAGATGCCATGCTGACTCCAGTAATCAGTACCAGTCCTAAGTGGTTACTGTAGAAGTAGATGTCTTTTGCTGTGACGTAAACTCGGCCAGGAAACTCCTGCTGATCAGTCATGTTCCAGACTGCGCGAAAGACGAGCACGACCTTTTCTGCACGAGGCACAGTCGGAAATAACATACGGAATTGCGCGTCTTGCAATCGCAAAGCAAGGGGATAATGATTTGGGAAGTCTTCTGTAACCACTTTTGGTCGCTGTTGTATCGTCGTTTGGCTCCCGAGACTCATGGTCTTGCGATGCGCAGCATTTGCTGGAGAAGCAGTACCGGGTGGCGGGTCTGCTGATGAAGTATTGCCCGACTTGGTGAAGGCGTCGAGCTCAAGAGATGGGCGAACGGGGCTGGGAGGATCCGACATGCTACGATCACGCATTTCTGGCTCGTCTTCGCGCATAAGTCGGTTGACGTAACCCCAGTTGACGGAGCCCCATAAGTTTGCCATCAACCCTCCTGGCATATTGCCTGATTTCCCAATACCTAAACCGCGTTCACCGCTCACAGCGACGGCAGCTTTGCTCAAATTTGTGGGCGCGGGAGGATTGGCAAGCGTCGAAGGAGCCAAACTGCTGAATGGTAGGGTCTGACCCATCACGAGACGAGTGTCTGGTAGACCCGGTGCAGGAGCTGTTATCTGTCCAACCTGTACAATGTTATGACTTGCAGACGCGAGGCTTGCAGAGATAAGGCTAGCAATGCCACCCGATGCGGAAGAGGGATTGCTTCCGCTTAGCTGGGGCCCTACAGTAGACTTCCTGGTCAAATCAAGCTTTTCCATGATCCGTGCGGCATGGTCTCGGCGACTACCATCTTCTCGCTCAAAGCCCGTGGTACGCTTTGTGACATCGAAGCTTCCACGAGCGGCTAGGCTGTCAGAACCGGGAAGTGCGAGCGATTCGGTACGTTCGATCACACCGGCATCTTCGCTAGTATGAGCAGCATGGCCTTCTGAGGTTTTGGCAGCGAACTCAGGTGCTACGGGTGGACTGATGGAGAAGGCAGCGTCGATAGAACCAGGCGCGCCAGAGTCCTTGGACGTATCCTCAAGCGCTTTTCGCTTAGCCACTTCGAATGAAGAGATCCACTCGGTGAGATCGGCTTGTGTTTCGGCTTGGAGCAATATAGTGGTGTCCTTGGTCTTGACTTCGAAACAAAAGCGTCGCTCTTCTTGAAATGCTGGTCGGATACCGCACAACAGTACGCCAATCTTTTCAGATTCTTCCACAGCACCAGACCGCGTGCCTTGTGTGAGCCAGCCGAAGATGCCGTGTTTGACAAAGAACCAGCGGCGTACCCAATATGTCCTCGCCGGCTTCCCTGTGATGGTACGCTGAAACAGCCAGCCCTGCTTTTCCGCTTTCTCGTTGGTGGGATCCGGCTTCGCAGGAGAGGCGAGATTGGCGGAGGAAGGTGCTTGAGTGCCTAGGTATGGGACGGTAGAAGCTGCATATGTGTCTAGTTCTCGCGATGGTCGTGCGGCAACCTCAGCGCTGCTCTCGACTTGTTGCCTCGCCAGATGAAGCTCCCGCTTGAAGACGCGTTCGCCATCCTCCATCTCTTTACTCCAACCGCGCACGCGGTCGATGTCGGAGTTCCACGATGCAAAAGACTTCACCGAACTTTCGCGCGCAGACTTCATGTCGCGCCATTGCTCATTGACAACCTTGACGAGTATCCTGTCCAACGTCGATCTTACTTGGGGCGCCAAGACGCAGAAGTTCATGCTCGCTTTGAGATACTCTTTCCTCGCCTCATGTAGCTGGAATGCATCTTCCCGCAGCGACGAGGGCTCCTTAGTTTTAGCCTGTCCAGCATACCGTGCAATAGCCCCGTCAAAGGTGCGCTGCGTGGTGTCAAGATTTCTCCGTGCTTCCCTGAGCATTCGTAGGTCATTGTTGAGGAAAGCGCGGACGGGCTCACACACAGTCGTCTCGGCCCGCTTCATGCCCCGCAGCGTGGTGTTCCAGAACTCGCGTGCCCCCTCACCGAAGCGCTTCAGGGCCAATACAGTGTAATCGTGATCGAGCACCGCCTCGGAGAGTTGTAGTGGAGGATGAGAGGCCTGCACATACGCGTCTACAAGTGTCTGCACGTTGTTCATTTCGTTCGCGAGCTTCGAGACGGCGGTGAGGTAGGTACTGAGCCATCTTTCAATAAGATCAATCTGATCGCCAAAATGCACGGCGGTTGCGCGGAAGGTGGGAGAGTCGAGCGCGGCTTCTTTGATCACCACAGGGCTTTTGTAGTCAGTACTGTATCGCGAAACAGAATATATGGCCGTACATGAGAGCTACTGGGTTTGCGACGGGCTCCAGCACAGGCGGTGGTGCCGCGCCTTCGGCCATAGTGTTCAGTCGTTGTCGCAGGTGTGTATGGGACAGTAGAATGCGCAGCGGAGAGGTATATGATTATGCATTGGGGCTACAGAACATAGTGGCAGGCGCGGGAATGTAAATGTCGTGCCTCCTTTGGCGCTGAGGGCTTACTGTTACGAGGTGTTCTTGCCGCCCCCATGCCTGTCGCCAATCGACGTCAGCTCGCTGTCCGGCTGCGGTTTCTCCGCCCCGAACTCGAAATCTTGGCGCCTTCATTTTTTAGTGGGTCGGCCCTTTCGCTGCGACACAAATTCTCAAGCCTCGAGTAAGACATAGCACACACAATGGGCAGATCCAGGAGCAAGCAGCCGACCAACGGTGTGAAGCGCGAGCTTGCCGAAGGTACAGAACTTTCCAGGACTCATCCTGCGAAGAAGACGAAGCTGCTTGACGACAGCGATGACGAAGCGAATGGCGACGATGGCGGCGTGTCGCTGAAGATCAATGAGGACTATGCCCGTCGCTTCGAGCACAACAAGAAGCGCGAGGAGCAGCATAGGTGTACGTGACCTATACCAACCAATATACTTTCGAAACGCTAATTGCTCGCAGTGGAGGAAAAGTACGGTAAAGGCAGGGCACTGCAAGCTGAGGATGAAGATTCGGAAGACTCTCAAGAAGGCGTAGAAGAGGATGACGCCGGCGAACTCGTCACCGAAGACCTCGATCAGGAGATCTCTGCCACCCTAGCGGCGCTTCGTGCGAAGGACCCGCGCATATACGATTCGAGCGTGAACTTTTTCAAGGCGACAGAGGAGAGTGCCTCCAATGCTGTCGATGGCACCGACAAGGGCCCTTCCATGACGCTGAAGCAATACCACACAAAAAACTTGCTCGAAGGGAAGCTTGGCGAAGAGGAGGGTACACCGCAACCGACGTACGCACAAGAGCAGGAAGATGCACGTCAGAATCTCGTTAGGGAGCTCAAAGCTGCAGATGAGGACGACGAGGATGATGACTTTCTGGTGGCAAAATCTAGGACCGAGCCTGCACCCGAGAAGCGCGTCAAGATTACTGTAGAGGATGTCGAAAACGCCGACAAGGATCCTGAGACCTTCCTCTCCAACTTCATGGCATCCCGCGCATGGGTACCCAAGGGCGACGCCCGCTTTCAGCCGCTCGAATCCGACGACGAGGACGAGGATGCTGCGGCCGAAGAATGGGAAAACTCATACAACATGTACTTTGAGGACACCACTGGCGCAAACGAGAAACTTGTCACCTATGCTCGTGACGCTGTTGCTAAAACTACAGTCCGTCGAGATGGAAAGAGCGGTCGAGCGAAGGCCCGCGAGGCTGCACGCGCGAAGCGGGAAGCTGAGAGACGGGAAAAAGAGGAAGATCTAGCTCGGTTACGGAAGCTCAAGATAGAGGAGATGGAGCAAAAAGTTCAAAAGATTCGTCAAACGGGAGGTCTCAAGGGTAGAGACTTCAAGGTTGATGAGTGGAGAGATGTTTTGGAAGCAGATTGGTCTGATGATCAGTGGGATAAGGAGATGCAGAGGCGCTTTGGCGACGCGTACTACGAGGACGGGGATGCTTTGTCGGACAGTGAGGATGAGGATGACGGTGCGGGCAAGAAAAAGAAAGCGAAGAAGCCAAAGTTCGACGACGACATCGACATCAAGGATCTCATACCGGATTTCAAGGATGATGACGAGGAGCGACAACAATTTACACTAAGTGATGATGAGGGCATTCACGGTGGTGCGGATGAGATGGATATTGATGATGAAGAAGACGATGAGGAGGCATCAACATCGAAGAAGTCGTCGAAACAGCGCAAGCAGGAGCGCGCAGATGCAAAGAGCGCCGCGCGCCGTGATCGTCGCCTCATCGAGAACCTTGTCAACGATAGCCTGCAATATGAGACCGCTCTCGCAGCGTCGTCATCTAAAGCGCCAAAGGGCTTCCGCTACCGAGAAACTTCGCCCACCACTTTTGGTATGACACCACGCGATATCCTTCTTGCTAGCGACAAACAGCTTAACGAGTTCGCTGGGCTCAAGAAGCTGGCCGCGTTCCGGGACCCTGCGAAAAAGAAAAAAGACAAGAAGCAGCTCAGCAAGAAAGCCAGGCTTAGGCAGTGGAGGCAAGAAACTTTCGGTGATGCTGAAGGACCAAAGGGAGGCTTCGAAACAATACTGAAAGAGGACGAGGGGGCTGTTATTCGTGACGCAGAGGTAGAGGGTGGGAACGTTCATGAGGGTGAACGCAAGAAGAAGAGGAAGAGGAAAGGAAAGAGCGCTGCGGAGGCTTAATCCAGCTATCGAGATGTGACCGAATACCCAAGTTTCATGCCAAATCACGAGTAGTTAATTCTATAGCCAAGAGTATCTGAATTACTTGCTTCGCACAGGAATCTGCTATTGGTTTGACAATTGGGGCCACCATGCATCATGTCGTGGTACATGTTGCGAATACCTCGGCCGACCTTCCTGAAGCGGTTGTCGTGTTCAGTCACAACTTCCACGACAATGCGCAAACCGGCCGTGGCCCAGGTAAAAGGGGAGCCCAGTGGTAAGAATAGACATCAAGTCAGCGCCTGACGATCCCGCACTACCTGTGATAAACAAGGCGTTGTGATGCAGGACGATTGCCCCATGCGAGCTAGCCCAACGTTTCCCGCGGTGCACAGCTCACCGGTTTCGAACACCCGCATTTTCACAGCCACCGAAGGCCACTCCCGTCCCTTGTGGGCCCAGCTCCGCGTCTCCGAGATGTCGTGGCGATCGTCTGGCAGTTCGGCGTCGGCGGTGCTGGCCAGATGCTGACGATACATGCGTTTGCGCGAATGCGCAGTTGCAGGCATCGTTCGGCATCCTTCAGGCAGACATATTACCAGACACACCCACAACTGCTCGCAAAACCTCGGCCACTACTGCCACGCGCGCTCTGTTTCTTCTGTGACTTACGGACGAATCTTGTGATTTGAGCTTTTGCGCAATGGAGGCTGTAACTTGGAGCGAAGTTTCGTACAGGCAGGCGCCGCTGCCGAAGCTCAGGATCGCGCAAGAGTGTCCCAGGAGGGACTCCCTGAGCTCATCCAGAACCCAGGATTCGGGATACATTAGTGACCCAGAGATCTCGTTGTCTCCACTTGATTTCGTTAGCCCGCATAGTGAGTCTACAACATCTACATGAAGCATGTGTTGACATTAACGCGTAGTACCTCATACATCGTCTGACTTCACTTTTGATTCTTCAGCATTGTTCGACGTTAAAGAGGTCGCACTCTCCAGGACCAAACGGTTAGCTGTCACGACATTGAACCCCATCCAAGCGAAGAAGCACAAGGTCAACCAGGAATTTGTTTCAATCCCCAGGATCGAGGTCACGAGTAATCCGAAGCTTGTTGAGCCTTCAGTAGACATACCTCGCGACCACTGTACAGCAGGACTCAAGCACTTAGCGGAAGAGTCTTCGCTCAACGAGAGCATCGAGACTTGGGTCAAGGACAACCTCCGTCCAGACGATCGGACAAAGGAAAGGAATCTTTCGATTGTGTCATTGGATTCTACCGGGAGCTGCGACATGTATTCCAACACTGACGACAATAGCGATGACGAGCATGGCAACAATACCGTAACTAGTCCACTGCCAAAGGCAACACTGAAAACAATCGAACTCATTATGAGGAAGATTGAGGTCAACCTCGGTTATGCTGCCTACATGCAGTGCGCCGGGGGCCACACATCTCGAACGCAAGGCGGTGCCAACGTTGTACGTGGCAGCCGTTCTTCTCAGGCATCAAGCGGCAAGCGCAAAGCACGCTTGGACGAAAGCCTTCCACCCGACGACCCCGACGAGGATGATACCAAAAGGCGTCGAGTGTCAGTTGCCACCACCACCGAGGACTCAGAGACCGGGCCCCGCTTTGCGTGCCCATTTTTCAAACACGACCCTAATCGCTATCGTCATAAACGCACGTGCGGTGGTCCTGGGTGGCCCACTGTGCATCGCATGAAAGAGCATCTTTACCGCTCGCATGCGCAGCCTATATTTTGTTTCCGTTGCTATGCGATGTTCGACTCGGACGCTGAACTCTCAGGCCATTTGCGCGGTAACCCTTGCCAGATTTCAACGCCACAACCCATCGACGGCATCGATCGAAGAACTTTTGAAAGCTTGAAGAAGAGGTCTCCAGCGCTGAGGTTGGAAGAGGACAAATGGAGGGATGCATATCAATTATTATTCCCGGACGTAGCAGTTGCAGACATTCCTTCACCATGTATGTTCTATTACGGTCCACCTTGTGACTACAACAACTGGGCGAAGGCATCAAAGCAGACTGGCTGACAGAGCAACAGACTATGACAGTGACTCACCTACCGAAGAATCGCGCCGTTTCCGCCGTGAGTTGCTCGAACGCGTGCGGCAAGAGCTCTTCGCAACAGCTGAACGGGAGCCTGGGCCAGTCGAGCAAAGATTACTGCGGCAAGTAGCTGGCATCATTCGTCGGTGCGAGAGTGACCTTTTGGAATCATTCTGCGCGCCGCCTGGCGCCCACCCATCACCACTGTCGCCCTCTCGACGTACGTCGGACATCTTGAATCCTATTGATCTCATTGACAACGGCGCTACCCAACGGCTTCCCCAACACCGATCCAGCTTTGACCATAGCCTGGAGCCCCCGACTGCGGATCCAGCACCACCGACGGCGCCCGTAAGCCCGCGTGACGTCCATGATCCAGGGGCTCCACCCCCAATCGGCGAATGGCCCAATCTAGATCCCTTCTACCCAAGTCCATGGATAGATTGGAACATTGCTTTTCCTCCTGGACCAGATATACAGGGAGCGGAACGCGAGGACGCGTTCATGACATTGAGTGCGCCTGTGTGGACACAGTGATGGAGCTCAAGTTTCCCTTGGGAGCTGTATTGATACTTAATGTAATTATCGGTGCCGTAATACGTATTGAATCTGAAGTAGCTTATCATGACAACAAGAACAAACCCGTGCCTGAGATGCGACATCTTGGTGTTGGTCCGAGCGTGCACGCGACAGGGCTTGAACGCGCCTGCGCGCCTCGGCTCGCGTTAAATCGACGGGGTTTGGCACCTTTCCAATGTTTCCGTACTCCAAGTATTCCTGCTTACTACACTGCATGTAAACCTTATGTACTGATCCTCCACTCATCCTGTTTGATGCCGCCCACCGCCCACCTCACGGCGACATTCGTGCCTCTATTGTCAAACCCGCTCCGGGTTTCCTTGCGGTCGCTGCGTTGGTTCACACGCCGCCCGCTTTTCGCACCCCCGGCCTCGCCGCCGCAATGTCGCTCGCTACATCTATACAAGACGGCCAGAGCGAAAACGATATTGGGCATGCACAAGATTATCCCATTTGACCGTTATGAGCTACCCAAACTAGCTACGTCAGACCACAAGATCAACATCTTTAGATTCGTAAAGAATGAAGACGGACTTATGGTCAAAGGGTTGGTTGCGGAAAGCGTCACGCTGCAGCAAGTATATGATAACTACATAGAGCCTGGGAAGCTTCTAAGGCTCGCAAACAATGTGCCGAAGGACCACGCACCCGCAGATCATGTGCGATTAGAGGAACGACAAACCGCCCAAAAATTCAAAGATTATGTTATTTTTGACGCCTACAGCACGCCGGGAGTAAAAGTCAAAGTCGACACAAAAAAGTCATTGAAAGCAAGGGGTAACCACGAAGAAATCGTAAGCCTGCAGGCTCTGCGCGAGATCAAGCTCCTGCTCCATTCCCCAATGGAGCATTTTGCTGTAATGTTAGACAAGGCTTATCAATTCATCGCACTTGGAAGCCCGGTCGAGTTTGACATGGTAATACGCCACCACACGAAAAAGGTGGCCGCAAGAATAGCGAGCCCGGGGAAAGACACGCTCGATTACGTCTACAGGCACTTCCCGCACCTTCGCCCTGATTTTATTCTCAAGAGCATGCCTCCGAAGACGAGATTCATCGTACAGCCCGTCTCCGATGGCAGACATGTACAATTCGTCATTGGACATGAATCGATAGATGATACTCTAGGAAAGATCGACCTTACGAAGCGCTTGTTCAAAGTGAAACAAGAGGTCATAAAAGGCGTCGTAGAAGGAAGGAGGATACAGCTCCCCAAAGGAGCACGTTCTCAGATCATAGAGCAGGCTTATAAAGAAAATAAAAGTCAAGGCGTTGCCGAAGAAGATCAAGGCTATGAACAAACAAGAAGAGAGAACAACCGAGCTGGAACAGAAGAGAGAGAAGGAAGCTAGAGAGCAGGGAGAAGAAGGTTGGAGGTTGAGATACGCAGAAGGAGGTTGGAAGCCGGAAAGAAAACGTTGAAGAGACGCGGGTAGTACAATGGAGTGCTCTTCTTATTTTCAAGTGCGCCAACGATGAGATATCCTTCCACGGTAGCATTGCTCCGTATTTGTGCGGATGGCATGTATTCTATTCTGTACGACACGCGTCTTGCGGCGCAGTGTATGATAGCGTGCGGTTCATGTGTTTGTAGGTCTAAAGCACCGTAGTCTTGATACGCACTATTATATGCCGATGAATGACACAAAAATCAAACAAAAAAGAATTCAGGATGGACAAATGTCGTCCTCGCGACGTGCCTTTTGCATTTGGCGTGCTGACGAACGCGGTGCGGTGCGGTGCGGTGTTGAATTCACGTGGCATAGCGTCGGTGCTTGCAAATGGTCCGCAAACAAGGTTTCGACCGGCGAGTCCAAGGGCACCGGCATTCGGGTTCTACGCCGTTCCGGTGCGACGGTGATTGGGATGGTGTTTGGACGATGACGACTTAATGCAGGTGTGTGGGCTTGGCACCAGCGCAGGGCTGAAGTCAGAGACCACATCTCCATGGTGACGAGAGCATAAGCCCGAGACCTCGCCCCTACATTCCCGCACGCCCGCGCCCCTGGACCCTTTATCTTTGCAAAACAGACGCAGGGTTTCCGAGATCCGCATGCCCCTCTCCCGCCATAGTCGCGCTCCCACGCCTGACTGCGACAGCGGCTGCTCGATAGCGCCTCCCTGTCGAGTGCTCGCCCTGCCCGCCTACGACAGCGCCGCCCACCACACACCACGTAGAGTCAAATGAACGCCGCGAAACAGGCGTGCCGGCCAAAGCATCAGGTGCTGGTGCGCAAGTGCTACCCCAAGTTCACCAAGAATAATGCCGAAGTCAAGGCCAATTCGTCGGAGCTGAGCTACCTGTTGTACTATGCGAGCACGCGACGCAGCAAGCTGCAGAAGGTGGGCGATTTTCTCGACAAGCGCACAACGGCCGACGTCTGGAAGGTCCGCACGGGGTAAATTGCATTCTTCTTCTTGATATCGACCCAATTACGCCGCCCGGAGAAAGTGCTGACAGCTATGGTACAGGAATGTACAAGTCACCCTGCAGATCCTCAAAGCCCTCATCGAGAAATGCCCCCGCGACCTGCCCCTCTTCGCCGCCGCCGTGTTGAGGAGTCTGAGGACTATTCTCAAATCGAACGATGTCGCTATGGTTGAGGAGTCGGTGCCTACGTTCGAAGCACTCTGTGCGCACCAAGACCCCGCTAGCCTCGCCGCAGACAACGACTACATCAGCCAGTACGAGGAGATTGTGCAGCTGTACGCCGAGTTCGCGTCTAAGGAGCCCATAAAAACAGGCAAGACACCGGTTAGCTGGCCCGTCGCAATCCGCTTTCGCAAGTCGGGGCTGCAGGCGCTCAAGGCAGTCGCGTCCTCGGAATCGCTCGGATCAGAAACTGGGCGCCAGCTCGCAGTGATAATACCCGTCATTCTGTTGAACATATATTCCGAAACCGGGGAGTACCTGCGCCGCCTCGAGAGCCGCGAGAACGAGAAGGAGGAGCATGAGAAAGTTGAGGAGCGGCGGCGGCGACAAAGCATATCCACCGTGCGGACGGAGGAGGAGGAAGCCGATCCAGTTGCTGCGTCAGGAACTACTGAGGAGGCGGACAAGATTGCAGAAGAGGAGGCTGGTATGATTGCATTGGAAGCACTGCGGCACATCTTCCTGGGTGTCAACCGCGGACAGCTGCGCCTTGCGACCTCCGCCGTCCTCAAATTCATCGGAAGCCATGTGAAGCCGCAGGAACACTTGAGAGAGGAGAGAGCAGAGAATTGGGCGACCACTCTCATGTCGATGATCTGCTCGTGGGCGCCGGTTCAAGATAGATATGCGATTCTAGTCTGCATCGTGGAAGCTCTCGTGCGCAGCCCGATCGTTGAAGACGACCTTGAACGGCAGCTCGTGCTCGCGACCGTCGTCTATCATCTCCTTGGCTCAACTATCAACTTCATCGGACTCAGCGTAATGGATGTATTAGTTGGTTTAATCTCCCACACCCTATTACTTTTACAACTCGGTGGACCTGGAACCTCAATATTACCGCACCACCAACAGAACACTTCGGTTTTCGAAAAGGATACCGCAACCCCCAAGGCTTCCGGCAATCTTGGAGGCGTGGTGATGGAAGTTGTGAAGGAGCCGTCGCAATTCAGGTTACAGCTGCTCAACGTCGTTAAGCAGTGCATGGCTAGCCTGGCAGTGCATGTGTACTACACTGATCAGATCTCGGACATGGTCGCGGCGATATTGAGCCGTTTGAAGCCGTCGCCTATGGCCGGTGTCTCTGCTGCGGAGGCGATAGAGGATCCCTCGGGAGCTGTCAAGTCGGTCGCGGACTCAGCAAACCTCAGAGAGCGATCGCCAGGTGTAGATCGGTTTTTCTCGTTTGAGACGGCTCGTTTGGCGGCATTGGAAACTGTAAAGAGAATCATCGAAACCGCAAACGCCCGGAGACCCGATGGCTCATCAGCCTCTGTTTCGCGACGCTCGGTGAGCGTGAGAGCTTGGGAGGGCACGCAATGGCTGTTACGCGATCCCAGCGGACAGGTTCGCAAGAGCTATGTTGACGCATTGGTGACTTGGTTGACGCTTGAGAAGAAAAAGGAGGACCTGAAGTTCGTTGATGACTATCGCAAGAAGGAGAAGGAGAACCAAGGTGCGCTTGCAAGACGCGCCGTCTCCAACGCATCGCAGCGAGAAAAATCCCCTCGTAGGGGAAAAACCACCTTCCTTGCTCTATTGCATCTTGCAATATACGAGAACGCGCTCCAGTTCGTAGACTCAGAACCGGACTTGTTGTTACTTCACCTACTTCTCACCACTCTGGTCAACAAACTGGGAGTCAACGCTATCCGGACGGGCTTACCTATGATTCTACGATTACAAGAAGACATCTCTACCATTGAAAACCCCGGTGCAAAAGTGCGAATAGGTAGCTTGGTTCACGGCTATCTGTGGACTATCAGCATGGCTTTAGACTTCGAGGCCTCCACGGTCGGCAGAATCATTCACTCTGAGATTTCTAGGCGAAACGAGAAGGGCTTGTGGGTCAAGAGTATCCGCGTACCACCGTTGCCTTTAGACCGGATCGAAACGCCACACTCTGAACCAGTCAAGCTGCCGGCTGACCTCGTCCAAACTGAAGCCCTCAAGCCTTTTGATAACCGCGATGCGCTTGTCGACAAGATAGCCGATGGTTATGCCGACTCTCTACGCTCACCTCCCTCTAGCCCGCCCGGCTCACCCGGTCGCGACCGCTCAAAGTTGATGAGTGCTCCAGCGGGTCGCTCCATGTCAATAGCAATGACTGCACCTGCAACCCTTGCACCTCCACTCCTACTTTCTTACAAGGTGAAAGAAGACCTACTTGCCGACTGGAGCAGAGAGACATGTCTGGCAACGAACACTAAGGATCCTTCATCAGCTTCAATGACGGGCTCGCGAACCGCTACTTCAGCACAGAAAAACAACTATCTCGGTGTCTCTATCCCTAACGGCAATCTTGACAGCGCCGCAAATTCTCCTGTACCTTCTCCACGACGCGCTCACAGCCGGCCTCCTTCTATGGCGTACGGCCTCGTCGGACGCGTAGCTTCTCCCCACCGACATCACAGTCCCTCACGAACACCCGGCAGCAACTCGTCCGTCCACTCCACCGTTCGCGTCGACGATCTAAAACGGGTGCTTTCCGGCTCAGCACCACGCACATCCTACTCCACGCGCGTTCCCAGCCGTCGCAACCACACCTCCTCCGTCGACTCTTCTGCCTCAGAGTCTCTGGTTAGCGTCCACAGCCTCTCGGACGCCTCCTTTGTCACCGCAGACCACGCCGCCTCTCAGCCTATACAGTCCCCTTCTACCCCTGCCGCAACGCACACACCGACTACGGCTTCCCGGCCTTCTTCAACCTCCGGTGCGCCCGGTTCGCCAGGTTCACCAACGCACGCCCAGGCCACCCGCGCCCGCGCGTACTCACGCGATGCCGTTCCACCTGTTCCTCCTATACCTGACTCCTTACGCGACAAGAGTGTCAGCCCCGCGGCAGACCGACCGAAGACGGCACCAGGCGGGAACGCGAATGGTACCATCGACGTGCGGAAGAGTCGAAGTGTAAGGACGAGCGCGGGGAAGAGTGTGAAGGAGAGGAGCGCGTCGAGAGGGAGAGCTGCGGTAGGACTGAACGGGGCTGCGAAGGTGAGGAAGCCGGATTTTGGGGCGTTCTTGGATAGTATTGATGTTGGTGGGGAGGAAGAAGAGGGATTTGGGGGCAGTGTGCGGAGGGTGCCTTATTAGGTGCTTGTGTTCATTCGAGGGTGAAGAGGGGGATGTAGTGTTTTGCACATGTTATTATTATTATTTTCCCTGATAGTTGCGTGGGAGCGGATATCCTAGTAGAGAGGATGTTGGGTGCTGAAATTGGCAAAATCATCTATTTCTATCTTGTTCGATGTGTACATTGTATTATAGCGAGATATAGTGGTGGGGCAAAAAGTTTGCTAAGGGTCGCAAGAGGATCGATAGTGAGATGGTAGGCTGAGTTAATCATGAAGAGTTGGATGTTTGAATCGTTCATGTGCTGTGTTAAGTCGAGTTGAGAAACCATAGCCACCCAAAAGTTTATCGTGGCAAGTACCTTGGTGGACTCCCTACAAATCAGTAGACCTTTGTTTCCACGCCTGCCGCAGAGGTACACTCTACATCTCTGTCCACTTCACATAGCACGGAAGCGCGTGGTGGCAGTCATGTGATAGCTCTATTAATCCTAATGCGCATAATCTCGCAAAATCTGTTCTTCTCGTGGTATATTCAACGACCCAGAACGCCATGAACTAAGCGTGAAACCTCATTTCTCAGTATACTCCCCATACCTCTTTACAATATTCTCAAACACCTCATCCAGCGTCGCCTTCCCCACGCTGTAAAACTCCACACCCAACTCATCCTTCACCCTCTCAAGCATCTGAATCAACCCACCCAACGACCTCCCCTCAGCAGGAACCTCGAACCTCACCTGCCCACCCTGCGTCTCACGACTTATCATCGCATTCGCAAACGTCCCCGCAATCCAATCCTTCATGCGCTGCAGCTCTTCATCCGTAGTCCGCGGCGCCGACCTCGCCACAAAATGAACATGAAACGAGTCGCCCGCCCGCCGCTTCAGATCCTCCCGCTCACCCAGCGCCAGCATCCGCGCCGACACGATGCCAATCCTATCCGCAAGCGCATCCGCCTCCTCCATCGAATGCGTCGTCAGCACCACCGCGCGTCCTTTGCCCGTGATCTGCAGACAGCGCCACATGTTGCGCTTTGCATTCGCGTCGAGCGCCGAGGACGGCTCGTCGAGAACGAGGACCCGCGGGTTGCCTACCAGCGCGACGGCTAGACTTAGCTTTCGCTTTGTGCCGCCGGAGAGTTTGCCTGCGAGTTGGTCCGCCCAGGCGGAGAGACCGCAGGCGGAGATGACGGTCGCGACGTTGTGCGGGATGTCGGAGACGCCGCGGATGCGCGCGAAGAAGCGGAGGGTTTCTGCTACGGTGAGCACGTCGGCGGAGTCGAATTGAGGGCAGACGCCGAGATTTGCACGTGCGGCGACGGGGGAGGACAGGATGGAGTGGCCGGCGATGGCGATGGCGGAGTTTGACGTCGAGGGCTTGAGGTCGCCGCGGATCATGCTGATGATGGTGCTCTTGCCTGCGCCGTTGGGACCGAGGAGAGCGAAGATTTCGGACGATTGGACGCCGAAGGTGACGTTGTCGACGGCGTTGTTCTTGCCGAAGGCCTTGGAGACGGATTCGATGCGTAGATCGCAGGTGTCGGAGGTGAGGCGCTTGCGTTCGGTCATCAGGTCTTTGGAGTACATCTCTGTTGCTTCGGGGTCGTGGGCGGCGCTGCGTCTGCCGAGGGAAGGGAGCTTGAAGGAGCTGTCCCACCAGAGGAGGATGGTGAAGAGGACGACACCTTGCAGTATGAGGTAGAGGATCGGTCCGCCGAAGAGGTAGATCGAGCCAGCGCTGTGCCCGTTGCAGAGGGCCGCGAATTGTGTCATTCCGATGTCGAGCGCTCTTTCGAGACACACGACAGGAGAGATTATGCCGAGGCCGAAGAAGAGGCTATTGAAAACTCCTTCCATCTTCGCGTAGGGGAATGAAGATTGCACACCGATCAAACCGCCGAGGTAGGCGAAGTAGAAGATTACCTGTCCAAGCGCAACCACTATCGCCTTGTTAGCATGTGTGTAGATTTGGACCTAGGGTCTCACTTACTGAACCAGGCTGTCACCGCAGACTTGGCGAACATGGAGATGACATAGGCGAGTAGCGTCGCAGTCAAGCCATACAGCACCAAAATGAGCCAGATATACCCCAAGCCAAACCAGACCGGGGTAGAGGCTGAGAGCAATCCAGTAGCCACCGAGCTGATCACAACAACGAAGATGCCATCGAAAGCGAGATGCGATAGCCAAAGTGGAAGCGGACGAATACCATTAGAATATTGCATCGACCGTACATTAGAGATGCGCTCGTTGGTAGGATAAAGTGCGAAGAACGCCGGGTAAGCAGCCATGATCAAACCATAGTACACTATGAAGATCAGTGGCCGGTAGTCATATATCTCGGGTGGCTGTTCTGTCGGAAACGGCGAGTAGCCTGCCGAGATAGGCACGCCGGTGAGGATATTGTCGAGGAAGTTCAGCATGATCGAGACTCTATCAGATGACTGGACGTTAGCGGCGACGATGGCTCCGTCATCGCCCATCCATATTCCACCATCGATTTGAACATCATCATACGATGAATATGTACCTGAAGAATAGCTGCCAACGTAGCCTGCTGAAAGGTAGTCTTGGTAGGCGTGGATCTTCTTAGTGAACTCATCGTATGTGTTGACCATCACTAAGGAATCCTTGAGCTGGGTGGTATTGTGGAAACCATAGTCAGGACAATACGATCTCACGGTAGGATCGCAATCTTTTGTTCCCGTCGTGTTGTGAGAGTACACATTCGCTACTTGGGCCAAGCGCGTCTCGTTCAGTTTGTCTGGAGGGCCGAACATGATGCGAGGGGAATACGTGGTGATGAGATCGTATCGATATGCTGCATTGTAGTCGCTGACGAGGTCCGCTGGCGTTGGGCACTTCATGGGTTCCCTAAAACTCTTGATAAGGAGAGGTGCAATGCCAGCGCCGACGATGGCGAAAGCAACAGCCACGAAATAAGGAACGTAGCGGCGCCGAAGAATGCGGAATCTTTTCCCAACGAGCAGGTACCATTGCTTAACCACAGAGATAGGTCGACCATCCTTGAGCTCGTAATGTTCGGTACCAGCTTTTACAAGCGCAACTTCGTCTTCCTCGTCTACCTTGTCTGCGGTTGCTGCCTGTTTGTCCTTTGTAGGACTGCTTTTAAGCGACATGATAGTGTCGCCAGTCGCCTTCAGGAACAGTTCTTCCATTGTAGGTCCAGAGATTTGATAGTCGCGGATACCCTTCGCTTCGAGATGCTCAACAAGTTCGGTCACCAATGCCGCCGTCGCGACTCTGAATACCACCTGATGTCGAGATGTTTCTCTCTCAATCGCACCTGACAAGGATATGTCGACGTCGATATTCTCCGGTAACTTGATTGTGAATCCGCGTCCGTACTGGTTCTTCAACGCCGCAGCCGTACCCTCGGCTTTCAAAGTGCCTTTATACATGATGACAATATTGTCACTAAGATAGTCCGCTTCGTCCAGGAAGTGAGTAGTCATGATGATTGTCCGTCTGTGGCGCTCCGCTAAGAGGATCTCCCAGATTCTCCGACGCGAGATAGGATCGAGGCCTGTGGACACCTCGTCGACGCAGCAAACAGCAGACCCTCCAGCAAACATCATAGCCAGTTGGAGCTTTCGCTTCTGACCACCAGACAGTGTCTTCGCTCTTGATGGAAGCTTCTTCTGCAAATCGCACATACGGACAAGTTCCGAGACAACTTCTTCGTTGACATTAGAGATGCACTTGAGATCACTAAAGATGCGGATATGCTCTTCAACTGTCAGATCCGGCCAGATGACGTTGCTCTGAGGTGCGTAGCCCAAGCCTCCGCTAGGATCGATTGCGACACTCCCAGACGTCACTTTGTGTTGTCCCGCAATGCAGTTCATAGTAGTACTTTTGCCGCTGCCGTTCGGCCCAAGCAAGCAAAGTATCTGCCCTCGATATGCGCTGAGGCTCATGTCGACGACAGCGTGTACGTCTTTGCCGCGCTTGAAGATGCGCGAGAAAATGCCCGCTTTGTATGTCTTAGAGAACGAAGTCAACGTAACGGTCGGGGCCTGCTCGTGCGATGGGGTTGCGAAGGTCCTGTATGGCGATGCCGTGGAGAAGCGTACGTGTTCGACGAGAAAGGCTAGGATCGGGTACACTATAATCTGTACAGCTAGGAACACCCAGTGGAGGCCAATGTTTAGACGATAACTGGTGGGGTCCTCCGATTCTTCTGGCGGTTGACTCCACATATGCATCTTCACATCGTATGATTCGAAGACCGCAGCGCCCGTGATGAGGTAGGTGTATGTTGCCGAGGGAAAGATGAAGCTCATGATACCACAGGCAACCTTCGTCTGTTGATAGAGAGTCTGAGGTAGAATAGCGAAGACCAGTGTAATGACTACTAGGATAGAACCGCTAAGCTGGGATTTCTTGAAGAATGAGGCTCCAAAAAGTGAGAAGGAGGTCAATGCCAGACCGGCAAAGATTGTGAAGCCAACGGGAATGCCATGCGACGTTTTCGGGAAAGCTAGCTCGGAGACGACCACGCCTACAGCTATCCAGCTTGGGAAGTAAACGATAGCGAAGGAGATATAGGTTGCAATCTGGCGCGCAAGTCGGCCTCGAATGTTGGAACCACCTGGTATCATAGCGTCGATAAGTCCAGACATACCAAGCTCCCTTTCATGAGACACGAAAGATGTCATATGATAGACGATGCCAATGAGGGTGAAGGTGTATAGTGTGCCGAAGGCGTAGATACAGAGCGCTAAGAAGTTGCTCGTTCGCGAGTCGTCCAGAGATTGCTGATTCTGCGAAGTGTATACAACCGTTTGAGTCGGCGAGAATGATGCTCCTTGGCTAGATCTGGATCGTGCTACAATCTCTTCATCCACAGCGCGTTGTAGTGGTATGAGATACACCTCTGCGTTGTTCTTATCTTGCGTCACGTCTGCGAACCCACCGGTGGCATCGCCGCGAATCGTGTAGTTCCAAGTTCCTTTGGCGCTTTGTTTGGTTCCCTGTTCTGGTGAAGCGAGGAAGACGACACCTCCATAACACTTTGGACCATCATCAACTCCGTTCGGAACACAGTCTTGCGTAAGCTCCTGGGTAGTGTCGTATCGTTTTGCGCTTTTTCCTGCATCTGTAATTGTTTTCGACAATGCATCAATCAATTCGGATACATCGCCTTGCATTCCATTGGTGACGAAGCCGACAACGTCACGGCCATCGCTCGATGCTAGGCCTTCTTTGAGTGAGCGTATCTGAACAGGGTCAGGAGAAGCGCAGTATCGCGATTGCAGCACAGCTACTCACATTGTGTGGGGATGAGATCCCATATTTCAGTGGTGATGCAAAGAATTCTTTTGTGTAAGACAGAACAAGGACCACGATAAGAGGTATTGCCAATGCGCGTATGAACGTCGAGATTGGCCGTCGTAAACATATGACGAGCAAATTCTTGCGGATCAAAGCCCATATCTGCCGGATCAAAAGACTCATTTTGGCGTCTCTACCATCGTAGGTCTCAGAAGGAGAAGTGCGGTTCGAAATTGGGCTACCAGGCAGCAGCGTATGTGCGCCGAGTTTGAATGAAAAAGAAGTGCGCGTAGCAATCTCCTAGGCGCACAATTATGTGTTCGGCGTTGGGCTTTACGACAGACGAAGCTATTAAAACAAAATTGTATCGTTGCTACATAGCCTTGTCCAAAAATGGTGCTCGACGAAAGTCAGACGCCAAATCTACAAATGATCTACGCGAACAGCCTCGTGGCAGCTTCCGCAAGTTATAAGGATTCGACCCGGAGTTGGCTTCAGACGGACGCCTGAAAGGCTGCACAGACATCGCGGGGTCACAACGTTCGTACTGGGCCGCAACAAGACGTGGAAATGTTTCGCGACACTGACGCTTGTCCTCATTGGATACCATTGTCTGCAGGAAGTGGGCTTTTCAATTAGGGTGTACTCGGTGCAAAGGGTACTGGGCTGGTGTTGTTTCGTGTCTGCAATGAGCCGTGAGGCTGTGTATCAAAGGGAGGCGGCTATGCATCGCTTCGCCCCAATACGGTGTAGATCGTGTCGCACAGACCACAGGCTATGTCAAGTGCGGTCCCAGTCGTGACACATGATATGCAATATCATCAGAGTATAGATGTTGTCAGTAGAGGTGGCCAAAAGTGGATCTGGTATCTTTTGGCTCGCAGGCTCGCAGCGTGGAACGCTGCCATCCCGCGCACAACGCCATATGTGCATAATCACGCTCTAGATGGAACGGCTGTACCTAAGGCCATCGACCGTTTCCATGGCGATAGCGAAAGGACATGGGGTGACCGCATGTTTATTACCACCCCCTTCGCATGGTCAATATAAAAATAGTCGTATAAGGTAGGCGATCACTTACCTAAAGCCTTGCTTGCACTTAGGTAGCCGCAGTGTTCCCAGTCACCTTCGATGCGATCTAATCGCAGACCAGAGCACGATAATGAGTCTGCCTAGGCGGATCTGAGGTCTTCGTGTCTTCGGATCGTCGATCTTGAGTGAGACATGGCATATCGTATGTAGTAGACGAGTTGTCGATTGCTACTGAGCTACGGTCCAACGTAAGTGACGATACTAAGGCTTTGTATGCCTTCCAGATGTATCGACTCTAGCGTTGATGGACAGTTTCGAGATCAACGTTTCATAGCTGCTCGCAGGCTATGCGATTGTCTTACTTTGTTGGGTCATTGGATCTCAGCAATGTTGAATAAGCATTAGGGCTTCTCTTGAGCTTAGGTGGTGAAATAATTGTCCAGATAGCCATTCCAATGTGACCCACGGTATGTTCTTATCAATTGCCCAAGGCTGTTCCAGCTACTGGGTGACGAGTAATGACCTATTGGTAATACCCAGTATTTCTGTGCTCCCTACGGTCACGTTCCGAAGGTTCACGAACCTCGACCGCGTATTTCTTCATGTTGCGGCGCTGGAGAGCAAGGTCTTGCTCGTATAAGCTCCCTCGCTTTGAAGACGCCGCAACTTCGATTTCGCCAAGCCCATCCGGTCCAAACAGCGGCCTAGCGAACTTGTCCTCGGACTGCCGACGCGGCCTGCCTGGTTCGGGTTGCTCAACAACAACCGTAAGTGATGACTTCGTCCTGATTGCCTCTCCTTCCTGTGAACGAGTCGCTGCTGCTGTAGGACTAACAGCTTCCCCATTCCCCTTCCGCGAGTCTATGATAGATCGTTGAATTTGATCGGAGGTTTCGGGTACATCTGATAGTTGCACCTTCGTGGCCTCTTCGGAAGCTTTCTCAGCCCACCCAAGCTCTTCCTGGGCTTTCTTGGCCTCTTTAAGTGCTTTCTCGTGAGTAAAAAGCGTGTCTTCGGCTTCTTGAAATACTTTCCATGGACCTAATAACTTTGTGTCCGCTTCGGGCTTGTCGGATTTATAGGCTGCTTCTCCAGCTTCTCTCCGCTTTGGCTGCTCCTCGGTGGCAAGGATAGGCTTCTCGAGTTCCTCAAACTTTTCCAAGTTACCCTGTGCCTTTGTTGCCTCCAATGACTTCGCTAATTCCTGATCCGCCTTATCGGCTTTGCGGGTTACTTCTACGGCTTCCTCCCGCTTCAGCTGCTCCTCCTTCTGGGCAAGAATAAGCTTCTCAAGCTTTTCAAGCTTGTCCTCGTCGCCCTTTAATTTGGCGGCAGCGGCAGCAGCAGTAGCTTCCTCGGTGGCCTTCAGCTTCGCTGCCTGTGTCTTGATACGTGCTTGTGCTTGTTCAACAAGCCGTCGCTTCAGGCGAGCGAACAGCGCATCTTCAGCTTGCTTCTGCTCTACTTTCTCCTGGGCAAGCAGAGTACCTTCCGGGACCTGAAGGTCTACGTCTACATCGACAGGCTCGGGCCCAAGCTCAGACGCAGGCTCTTTTCTGGCCTTTCCCATTTGCCTGTCGTTCTCCCTGGAAGAGGACGATGCAGGAACCATCGAATTATGCTCTCGTAAATTGGTCACCGTTACTCGATCATCTGACCAGTCTTCGATGGGACGTTTGAAAACGACGCGCTGGTTGTAGCCTTCGCAGTGACGTTTCGATTGAACGCAATTAGTGCAGGTGGGTCTCTCTTCACCGCACCTGATCCTCCGCTTGCGGCAGGTGAGGCATCCGGTCTTCGTCCGCTTCGCCTTTGTGTCGCTCGCGGGATTAGCTACGGTAGGAGCTTCTACCAATCCTCCTTCCTGGTAGTCCCCATTTTCCTCGCTCCACACACTTCCAGGCTCTTCCTTCGTGAACTGGCATGTTTGGGCCCTGCTCCAGCATGCAGAGCATGCCTTTGTCGCAGTAGCGTCGCACTCAATTCCACGGTCCTGACAAGCATCGCACGGCGGGTTCTGCCTTCGCTGCTGATGCGCTTGATTACTACTTATCCTCATAGGAACATCATGCAAGATTGCATCATCGTCCGAGACATTGTCACTTGCTGTTCTATGGATTTCCGTGGAATCATTTGCAACATGGTCTTGATTATCACCAGTAGCATCGACGATTATAGAGGACGAAAAGCCGTCCAGCTTACCGTCCCAGAAGTCTGCCCCAAATTTCGCGAAGGCCATGGCATCTCTTTCGGGAATCGTATGAAGCTTTCTCGCAGCTTCTTCTGGTATTGTACCCACCGACAGACCTCCACTAGCTATACTATCCAAGTGCTTCAAGCGTTCGAGAATTTTATCTCTAGAATCTGGTACTAGGCCTTTTGGAGTCGCATCCTGAGATAGGTTCGATATTCGCGTAACATTCTCTTGAATGTCGTGTTGCAAGTCTAGAAAACCTCCAGTAGTATCTCCTGCCTATAAGCTCTTCGTCAGTGCCGTTTCATTATGATTTGATCATGAATATACCTCTCTAGCTTCGCGGATCTCTTTTGTACGATCAGCCAGCTTCTGGATCTCTACTTGAGACAATACGCGCAGAACTATGCAACAGTCTTCGCGCTCTTCGAATTGTTCCCGTGCTTCCTCAAGCGCTTGCGGATTTACGAGCCTCCGGTCGATTTTTGTCCAGCGAGCTCTCGTAGGGGCGATGTTTTCCGATCCACACCTGGGGCAGGATTTGTTGTGTTCCTCATGCATCCACCGATCGTCGCAAACAAGACATAGCATCATCTCTGGCTGGACGGGATCTGGTGGCTCGGCTATGGATGATGCATCGACGCTCTCTGAGTCGTCAGAGTCTGACATGTCTTCCTCTTGCCATTCGTTGACGTTGAGGGTGGCATCATAAGAATTGACATCGTCACCCTCATCTCCATCAGTCTCTTCTAGATTGGGTGGTAGAGCAAAAAGAGCTAGCTGCTCTTGATGTCTCCCAACATGCCTTTTGAGGGCCTTGACGGACATTAGCACGCCACACAATGGGCAATTGGTTTTCGCAGTTGTGTCAGCCGCTCTTCGGGATGTCCGCTTCAGTGCGATAAGCATAGATGGCGAGGCCAGGTCCGGATGTTGTTTTGAAACATGAGCCTCAAAATCACATTCTCTCGTATGCAGTGTGTCGCATCCTGGTACGCATTGCCATGATGATCTATGAGCTTCAAGTTCGTGTTGAAACCAAGCATTCCGTGACTCGTAGAGATGGTCTTCCATGGCACACTGCTCGATGGTGCAAGAATAGGGGTGGAGGTCTCGGTAAATATGTTGTCTGGACCGTCAGCCTCAGTATCGTTTCCAAGATTGACTTTCACGTACTTCCAAGCAGCTTTGGTATGAATAGAGACGATCATGAAACACAGTGGACATTCGAAATGCTCGTGTTCGCGAGCTTGCTTCGGCAGTGGGGGAACGCGGATGGTTGCATTCACCGATGTCGCATAAGATGTCTGGGATAAAGTGTCATCCTCATCAAGAACGTTCAAGCTATTGGAACGAGCTACCGGGAGGGGTGATGCCTCAGTACTGTTGGATGTATGTTCGGTGCGAGGCTGCTCGAGTCCGATTAGCTCGGCCTTCTTCGCAAGCTTTTGATGATGAAGCTCTCGATAATTGAGGTATTGCCGCCGTCCGGAAATGGCTCGCCCAAGTCGTTGGGACAGAAATTCGGCACAATCAGGAAACTTGGTTTTGGCGTGCAATATGTCATAATCTTCGAAGTAAGACTTATCGACAGTGATGGTCCTTTGTAGACGATCGTCCGACGCAGGATCTCGTATGGCCATCGAAAGTCTGAATAGACATGTGACCGAGGACTGTATGCTATCAAGCAACTGCTTGAGCTCGGTTTCTTCTCCGCCGTCGCTGGACGCATCACTGGCTGAATCCGAATCGTCGTCACTGTCTTCAAGAGCGTCCCAAGGTGTTTTCTCACCCTTTACGATAGCGACGGCTTGGAAAGTAAGCATAAGAATAGCGTGTAGAGCCTTCTGAACGTATACCATCTTTGAGTGACTGTTCCAAGGTGGTAAGCAAGCCATTAACCTCGTCTCGTAGGTGAGTAGCGTCTCGTAAACGATACTCGAGAGATCGACGCCCTTTGCGGTGAGCGGCAATATTGCCAGCCCATATCTTGAAACGGTCAAATTCGTCCTCGACGCTGTGTGATCCGACTTGGCCCGCGTACTGTGGGGAGTGATCTAGTGCCTGCGTGAGACGGACGAAATTCCCACCAACATCGTGCACACGCAGATGAATGGCAGGAGTTGTAGCCATCGAGAATTAGCTGCGCGATATAGAGGCTGCTCAGGAGTCGATATGAGGATGGAGATAGACTCTTGCGATGGCGATCGTGACGCCTGATGCGATGAGGCTGAGCGAGCCCCGCACCATAAACCCCCACGAATGAACCCAACCCGCCTGTCATCTGGACTTCAGCCTTCAGCCTTGTTGCCTCTCACACGCATAGTTAACTCATCATCATCACCCAACTTCCAATCATCACATCTAGCATGCCGTATAATATCACAAGTCGGCGTTAGTCTTATCAACGTGCGATATGTCGGGGATAGAGGTTGCCGGCCTCGTCCTGGGAGCGATCCCACTGATCCTAGCATCGATGGAGTTCTATGCAAAAGGTATTGCAGTCTCGCGGTACGTGACCATAATCAAAGTCACTGTAAAGGGTGTCTAAAGTCGTGAATAGGCGATGTCTCAAATACCGACAGCAATTCCAAAGTCTCCTGGTCGAGCTTCGGACCGAGAAGACGATATGCGAAAACTCGTTGCACCTGCTGCTAGTGAGTCAATTCTGGATATTGCACTAAATCATCGCTCATCAGTTCTATTACAGGTAGGCATAGTAAAACAGAAGGATATGTCGGAGTTCCTAGCAGATCCTGGTGGCAGTCGCTGGAAGGACGGCCCGTTCAACGACAAGCTGCAAAAGCGCCTTGGCACAAGTTATGACTCGTACATCGCCACCATCGATGAACTGCGCAAAACGACCGATATCTTCAAGCAACGATTGAAGCTAGATCCAAACGGGAGACCACAATTCAACGATGAGGCAAACTTCAGGAAGTACTACAAGCATTTGGATTTCAGTCTGAAAAAAACTGACTATGACGACCTGATGAATTGTCTGCGTCGGGCTAATTCATCACTTCATCGTATGACAACACAAACAATCTCTTTAGAGGGTCTACAGACTTCCGAAAAGTCAGATCGTCCGCCAATGCCCAAATTTGATGTAATAAAGGAGCACGCTCAAGGGTTTCACTCCGCGTTAGAGTCTGGGTGGCAGTGCCCATGCCATGCCGACCATGGGGTTCATCTACGTTTAGAGCACCGTATGGATCAGATTCATGACGAAGAAAGTGACGAAGATGAGTCTATACAGGAGCCTTTTCATGTGGTTTTTCGCTATGATCACCATAGTCTAACGAGCAACAACCCGACCTTGAACGCCAAGAAACCATGGAACTGGGAAGAAGCTGATGTTCAGGTTACTATTCGCAATCTCAACGAACCCTTGCCTGGAGGCCAAACAACTTGTGTTGCTAGCGCCAAAGGCGTTCGATTCGCGAAACAAGCTAAGACAGCTGTGCGAGCAGCTTTGGGACCAACCCGTAACATGCAGCCTATTCAGAGTCTATGTGCGACCATTAGCACTTTACAGCCACCACAAAGGGAGATATGTCTGTCTCTTCTAGTAAAAGAATACGCCAAGACGAAGCATAGTATACTCATCTACCTTTCCAAAAGCCCACCACGAGATCCTGAGAGTTGGTTGATCCGGGACCTTCGGAGTGTGCTCACGGATCCACGCTTCTCTCGCCGCTATCGTATACGACTAGCTGTCACTCTAGCATCTAGCGTGCTGCAATTACATCAAACTTCGTGGCTCGCTGACAACTGGAGAAACTCAGATATCCTCTTCATCGAAAGATCGGGCAACACCGCCTACACTGATCCATTCGTACTACAAAAGGCCGGAGGCGAAAATCAAGCACGCTCTGCTTCTTTGCCCCCTCTCATGAAATTGATCATTCGAAATCAGGCCCTCTATGCACTGGGGATTGCGCTCATCGAGCTTTGGTTCGGCAAGCCGTTGTCTGAGCAGCATAAACCGGAGGACGGGCTACTGGGAACAGGGGATGTACAAACAGACCTTATTACGGAGCTTGCCACCGCAAACAGGCTTGTGGAAGAGCTTCGGGATGATGCCGGAGGGAACTACGCGGACGCGGTCCGCAGATGCCTAAACTGTGATTTTGACTGTCGATTCAAAACGCTCGACGACATTTCGTTCCTTAAAGCGGTTTTTCAAGGCGTAGTAGCGCAGGTCAAGGACACATTTGACTGTATGTTTCGGACGAGATCTTGACTTTCTGTTAGGTATGCACGTAGAGAATACCTTGCATAGCAATTCACACTGCATCCACGTGCAAATGCAATCAATCTGTGGATCAGTCTCCGACATGCCGCTCGTGAAATGATATTCACACTGCACTATTCTGCATACGCTGCACTTCACGCCAAGGGACTGCAGACCTCCAACACCGGATCTTCGCTGTTCTCAGTAATGTGTGCATATCGACAAATACTTTCAATGATCACCACACTCAATCTCTACACTATGGGTGGTTTAACCGCCGTTTTGGACATCCTCTGGCGCACAGCACTTTTGCACAATGGAGACCTTACAACCCAACGTCGGAGCTGCAATATCCATAACCTACTCAGCTGCTCTTATCGCCTTCATTTTAAGATTCTTCGCCAGGAGATGGAACGGTGTTCCATTTATCACCGGCGACTGGGTCTCCGCAGTCGCATTCGTATGCTCCAGAACCCTAAAAAGTTGATAGTACCACGCTCACTTCGCCAGCTCTTCGTTACCGCGTTCAACATTCTATACCTGATCAGTGCGCGCATCCCCCTACACGAGTATCTAAAGACCTAACGCATGCAGAGCTCAAAATCGGCCTCGGCCTCCACTGCGCAGACATAGCCCAGCACAACCACCACGGCGGAATCGACTACGACCGAATGACCCACGACTACTTCCTCTTACTGTACCCCGACATGTGGCTCTACACCGCCGCCATGGGACTGTCCAAGATGACAGCACTAGCCTTGTACTGGCGTCTGTTCGGGAAATCCATAACGCAGTACTGGATCCTGCTATTGGCAGGCTGCGTCGTGTGGTGGATGTTCGCACGAGTAAGTCGATGGGGTATACCACGTGTTTGGGTCTTTCACGGCTAATAACCAATAGTATATCGTTATTTTGGTCGTGTGCGACCCGATTTCGCATTTCTGGAACCGCAAGGGTCCGGGGGGGTGTCGGGTTGACATGGCCCAGTTTTTCTATGGTTCTACAGGTAGACTAGAAGAGATGCCGTACTAGTAAAAAAGATACTGACTTCTCCACAGTGAGTAAATGGACGGTGGAGGACGTTCCACACTGTCGGTGGACAGTTTCGCTAATCGACCCAACGTACAGGCGGTTCACCTCGCCCCAGAGATATGCATTGTTGCGTTACCATGGTACGAGCTCCGCAGGCTCAACAGGGCGAAAGCGGAGAGGATTGCGCTTGCAGCAATGTTTGGCTCCGGTATATTGTAAGTGTACAACAGAAGTTCTACTAGTATTGCCTTTCTGACAATCAAAGGGTGTGCATCGCGTCGCTGGTGCAGCTGGTTCTGGCCACTCAACTTAACACTACCTCAGAAGAGCTGTGGTGGATCAACACCCCTCAGGCCATCGCTTCTGTCGTCGAGATCAATCTAGCCCACTTTTCAAGTAAGCAAGCCTCCGATTAGGCGAGAACAATTGTGCTAACAGGTTGGAGCGTCTCTGCCAAATCTTCGACCTGTGTTCCGATGTCTGACGAGTGTTGGAGAGGTTCGAACGGAAACACTCAATGATAAGAGCTCGACCGGGCTTCTTCGACCCTCTGAATCGAACAGTGCTGTATTGCCGTATGCTATGCATGCACAGTCTCGCGAGCTTGATTACGAAGGATTGATAGCGCAACCAGAGCTTGCGATCTCAGTGGACAGAGCGACGGAGACGATGGCACCCTATGTTCGGCCCTTCTCCCGGCCAGGGAATGGGTTCTCTAAGACATTGGCCACTAGAGGTCGGACCCCTGGATAAGATTCACAGGCCACCAAGCCAGTATCAAGCATAGATAACCAAACGTAAATTTGCGGTTTCGCTTCCAACTTCTGGTACTGAATGCGCGAACGGATACTAACAACACAATCTGATGCATGACTAACGCGTTGCTGCGAGGGCTTGTACTTTATTGCCGTGAAGCATGTCCGCACCTGGGTGCAAAGGTAGTTGTCTTATGTCCGTGATAGTGCGGCTCTGCGGGTAGGGATGTGGCGCAACCTAAGTGGATCCACGAGACTGCTAGTGTAAGCACAGGCATGTAGGTCAAAAAATTCTCATGCTCAGTAATGATATGAAGAATGATGTGAAGAACGGAATATTGGTCGAGTGATCTGGATGCGGTGGCCATTCTTTTCTTGATCTCACGTTGCACCAACGTGGCAGTAACATGGTATGGAGAAAGTTCGGAAGGCGGAAGGGGCGGCACCAAGTTGCTAAGCTTTGTACTCTCACGATCTTTGCAGAACCTTCCTAGGTGTTGCATCCTTTAGCACCGTTTCATGGGCCCATCACGCCGTCTTCACAAGCGATGACGCAGTGTCATGAGCGCCACGCCATGGCCCTAGCGGGAAAATTCCGGGATCGGTCGGCCCGCTGTTAGTATCCAGGCTAGCCGTGTTCGGTCAATCGATAACAGCATCACACCACATCGACAAGCGCGGCAACAGTCCGCATGCGGCCGAACACTGATCTACGTGAGAATTGAGGCTTGCAGTCTGATCACTGAACGGATCTGCAGCCTGTTGAACAGTATACACACCTCAAACCTCAACACTCAATGCCATCGGCTGCGTGCCGAGCATTGGTAGCGAGACGCGCCATTGCGCCAACAAGAGGAACCAATCTAAGAGCCTCACAAACGTTCCCACCATGACCCACCTGGACCCTCTTTCGGAAAACGAAAACGAAAATTCTCGATCGCAAGTGGACAAGGATGTGCAGAAAACGGTCAGCCCGAGGAACGTCCCGCAGAGCCTCAAGGCACATCTCCCGACCTCCGACCTCTGACCGATATCTCGCTCGGTCAACTTCGGCTGTATCTATCTGCACTGCGACAGAGATAGCAACAGAGATAGCAACAATGGAGCGAAACTCCACTGTGTCAGACCAGAATTCGCAGCTGTGGGACAGCGCCTATGAGTCTCAAAGATAGCACCAGCTTCCCCGGCGTTGATTGAAATACCATGGCCTCCTCGCCATCTTCCAAGACGTTGGCTTACCTACTCCACTGTTTCGCTGCGCGCCGGGCGCCGGGCTCGAGCTCGACCGAGTGATTTACCCATCGTGAGAAAATTGCTAGTCGGTCACGCAGCCTGCGATGATGGCAAGTTCCACTGTTCATCGGCCGAAATCACGGTTCAGCCACTGGTCGACCCATGCTCAGGTGCCATGGGAAACCGAAAGCGGCACTTCGTCAACAAAACCCCAACTATTTCTTCTCCATTCCCCATGCTTTGTTTTCCCCAGTGCATGGTACCTTCCATCCTACAATACACAGCATATTTGCTATTTACCTTACTTTGATCAACATCTCGCCTGATAGCCTCGAAACGTTTACATTATGCGTTTCTTCAATCGAAAGCCCGCCGAAGAGGCGGCAGAGAAAAACACTTCAAATTTCACAACTCCTGCCCAAACCCCGCCCAGGAGACATTCGCACTCCGGAGTAGAGGAGCCCCATGGAAGGGTTCCAGCGGTCGCAGTCATCCTCGGAGCTGTTGCTAGTATTGGTGGTTTCATGTTTGGTTACGAATCCGGTCAGATCTCTGGTTTCCTGGCCATGACAGACTTCATCGAAAGATTCGGTGAGAATGGAGAGTTCTCAGCCGTGCGACAAGGAACTATCGTCGGTCTGCTTTGGTAAGCCCGTACAACGCCCCTAGCTTTAGTTAACATCACTAATGCGGAAATAGCATTGGTACTTTGTTCGGTTGCTTGGGTTCTGCACCTCTCGCCGATACCTTTGGTCGCCGCCTGACCATCTCCGGATCTGCCTTCTGGTACATTGTCGGTGTGATTATTGAGATCACGAGCAAGGACGTCTGGGTGCAATTCGCTATGGGCCGTTTCACTGCCGGTCTCGGTATTGGAGCTCTGTCCACCGTTGTGCCTATGTACCAGTCCGAGTCGATTCCCAAGCGCATTCGTGGCGCTACCGTCTCCTCGTATCAGTTGCTCATCACATTGGGTATCTGGACCGCGTACATGGTCAACTATGGAACGTCGGCCGAATACCACAACAGCGCGCAATGGCGAATCCCTAATGGCTTGTCAGCACTGTGGGCTATCCTTCTGGGATCTACCATTCTTCTCCTCCCGGAGTCCCCACGTTACGCATACCGTAAGGGCCGTATCGAGGAAGCCCGCCGCAACATGGCCCGCCTGAATGGTGTAGCTGAGAATTCGGCGTTCATTGATGCTGAGATCAAGGAGATCCAGGAAAAGCTCGATGCTGAGGCTGCCGGCGGTGACCACCCATGGCACGAGATCTTCACTGGTCCTCGTATGCTCTACCGTACGATTCTTGGTATGGTCCTGCAGGCTGGTCAGCAGTTGACCGGTGCCAACTACTTCTTCTACTACGGAACAACCATTTTCTCTGCGACAGGACTCGATAACAGCTGTATGTATCTCCGCAACCTAACTCCTCTCGCGAGGCATGCTAACGTGCACTAGACGTCACCTCCATCATTCTGGGTACCGTGAACGTCGCAGCTACCATTGTCGGTCTGTGGATCGTTGAGAACGTAGGCAGGAGGAAGGCCATGATCGTCGGTGCCGTCTGGATGTTCGTCTGCCTCTTCATCTACGCCTTTGTCGGACACTACCAGCTCGACCATGCCAACCCAACGAGCACCCCGCAGGCCGGCAACATCATGATTGTCTTCACTTGCTTGTTCATCGCAGCCTTCGCCACCACCTGGGGACCCCTTGTCTGGGCCATCGTCGGTGAATTGTACCCCGCCCGCTACCGCGCTACCTGCATGGGTCTCGCTACGGCCTCGAACTGGCTCTTCAACTTCCTGATCTCGTTCTTCAGTACCATGATCACCAACAACATCGACTACTTCTACGGTCTGGTTTTCGGAGCTTGCTGCGCTGCACTCGCCATCATCACCTACTTCTTCATGATCGAGACCAAGGGCCGCTCACTGGAAGAGATCGACACCATGTACATGCTTCACGTCAACCCCATCACGAGCGCGAAGTGGACCCCCGAGTCGCTGCAGCGCGATGGACTTGTCGACACGGACCGCCTGCAAATCGCTCCTGGTGGAAGGAGCTGGAGCAAGGCCGAGCAGGGTGCTCCTACGGCACCGCAGCATGAGAGAGCTGAAGGTCTCATTGTATAGGGAGAGAATAGGGAATAGTCTGTAAACATACAAAGACATGAAGTAATGTGATGAGGAAAGAAGGACTCGGGCATAATGGCCTTGTAGGATAATGAAGCATAGCGAATGAACTCGGAGACATGAAACAATGACCGTGCTCCAAGGCCACCGAGATTTTGCGCAGGCGTAACTAACAGCATGGACAGCGCACATCTCAGCATCGCGTGCAAAGCCTTGCGCCAGCGCAGCGAGCCCGGCGAGTTCCCCCCAACTTTCCATCTGTAGCACTTGAGCCTCAACACCGGTTTCGAAACAAACCACTGTGGGAGCCGTGTCCTTTGGCCCCGTTGGGCCTCCGACAATCACCGGCGAGTCGGAGACCAAGCATTGACTACAAAGGTCGTAGCACACCCGCGCGCGTCTTTCGCACGAGTATTACTCGCAAACATGCTCAGCCTCGTGAAAAGGAAGTTAACCGATTGAGTGTCCTGCGTTTACGCCCTGCCCGAAATCTACCCACAGTGCCGTTCCACCAATGACGTCTGCAGCAGACGAAGGGTTGGTGCGCATCTTCGCGCGGTTTGTAAACATTCTGCGTGCGCTAAGGTCTTTGCAATATGCATTGCGAAATGGTTTACTTGGAGTCGGACTTGGCGGTGTCGCGAACTGTGGAGTAGCGACAGCACCGAATAGTCTTGTTGGCTGTATAAAGATGCACTGGAGGTTGTCCGCAATGGCTTGTAAGACATCGACTCACACCTTGACATTTCTTCACGCGCATCACACGAGCTGGGCTTGCTTCACTTCTTCATTCCTATATTAACCACAGCATTGTATCTGTCCCTGGGTTATACCCAGCCGACATCATGCGCACAACAATCTACACCTCGCTGCTGGCAGCCCTCCCAATGGCAGCTCTAGCACAGGAAAGGCCGGTGCTCGCAAACACCTCCGCAGTCCCAACCCACTACGGCATCCTCCTCACCCCCTCCATCACCCCCATCGACATGTTCGGCCCAATGGACGTCTTCCAAGGCCTCGCCATGGCCTTCCAAAACCTAACCGGCCCCATGCACCTCTCCATCATCAGCGTAAACTCCACGCCCTCCACGACCAACCCGCCCATGCCCGGCATGGACTTCGGCATGGCGCTCCCGCCCACCATCACCATAGACGAGTACCTCAAAGCCGCCGCCACAAACTTCACCACCATCGGCGCAAGCTCCACAAACAGCACCTGCCACACGAGCACCAAGATCCCCGGCCCGCTCGACGTGCTGCTTGTCCCCGGCGGCGGCGGCACCCGCAAAGACGTCAGCCACGAAATCGACTTCGTCCGCACCGTCTACCCCTCGCTCAAGCACCTCATCTCCGTCTGCACGGGCTCCACCATCGTCGCGCGCGCCGGCGTCCTGGATAACCGCCGCGCGACCACGAACAAGAAGGCCTGGGCGTGGGCGACGTCCTTCGGGGCAAACGTGTCGTACGTGCCGCACGCGCGCTGGGTGCAGGACGGCAACGTGTGGACGAGCAGCGGCGTTAGCGCGGGCGTGGACGTGAGCTATGCGTTTTTGGCGAGTGTGTATGGGGAGGAGGTCAGTCAGTGGGTGGCGGATGTAAGTGAGTATACGAGGTGGGGGAATGCGAGTTATGATCCGTTCGCGGAGAGGTGGGGGCCGTTGAATACGACGGCGTTGAATGGGACTGCTGCGATGTAGATGTGGGGTGGTGAGGCGAAGCTCTGGTAGCTAGGACGCGGAAAGAGGGGGTTTCGTTTCTTGGTGGATATTTTATAGACTGCGTTGGATAGACTGAGGTGTGAAGAGTAGCTTGGCTTGTTCTGTTGCTATTGTCGTGATTGAGCTTCCCGAATGTCCGATCATTAAAATTCAATCGTTACGTCCTGTTGAAGTAGAGATTCTCTCATGATCGATACTCGGACCTGGTGAGCGTAGATCGGAACTAATGGCTGCGAGATTGTGTTATATCAGGCCGGTCTAGCTATCTTGTTCTATGTAGTAATTCTGATGTATTAGCTTTTTAACCAAGCTCTTTTCCTACACAGACTCTTTATCCGTAGCTTACAGTACTATACATCCGTTGCTTGAATAATTGCTCCTGACGACCAGGATTTGCTTTTCCGCCTCTTGAACGTTACGTTCATTCCTGCACTCCTCGCCTTCGACCACGTCTACTTAACATCGAGCGAGGATCTTTCATCGTTCGATCCCATCTCATCATCATTTCTTCAAAAAAAGGATTATGTTTACGGCCTTGACCAAAGGATGTTTCCTCGCCTCTAGCTCGGTCTGCTCCTTTGACTAAAGGTGCAAGTTCAGCCAGGTTCCTGGCAAAGTCCCTCCCCTTGGCAGAGTACCGCTCATCGCCCATCAGTACTCTTCGCACAACTTGCACTTGGTAATCGAATACAGTGTCCATCGCAGATGCTAGCGTGATCATGTCGTTGTGCATGAAGGTTGGTGACTCGTTCCTTCCGTCGACGCTGGCAGATGCCTGACGCCGTGGATAGAGATGCTTGAGCCAAGCGTTGTTGAGAGCGTGCCTCAATTTGGCATAGTAATTGTTGATCCGGGTCTGTGTCAGCAGTGGATCACGGGTCATTGACCACACAACTTCGTTTCCATTGCTCCATGGCGCCATCAATAGACCCGTTCCCTCTGGCATGGCCCGCAAGATGGTTACAGGCCACAGTTGCGGATTCTGACGCATGATGCTACGGGCCTCGCGGGGATTTCGATAGTGCCTGTTTTCATGCATATGGTAGTGAAATTGGACAATCTCACCCTTGTTTAGTAAGGCATAAGCTCGTCGCATGAAGACCCAGAAATTTCTGCCCGTCATTGTAGCTAGAGTGACGTGAAACATTTTCGGCATGATGCCCTCCGGTTGCTTATTCGGTTCAGGACTCTGTCCTTTTTTCTCGGCTATAGAGGCAATATAGAATTGACCTGGCATAGCATCAGATACTTTGTCGATGCGAATGAGCGCTCGACCGGGCGAAACAACATCGACTGCATTGTCGCGGAGTGTGAACCATTTGTCTCGTACAGGTTCTGGTAAGCTGGTATGCTTGTGATGTCCGAGTTTGGTCGCCTCCTGGCGGTGTACTAGGATGGGGAGCGGTCCGTTCGGTGACTCCAAGTCGAAGCGTTCCCACTCAAACATCACCGGAGGTTTCGCCGAGAACCCAGCCGGACCTGTTGTGTGCGTATATACGTTGAGCCAACGAGTATGTACATGGCTGTCGATCTTCCGGCATCGCGTGGCTGAAGTGACACGGATAGCAGACCGAATGAACATAGAATCTCGGACCCCCGATGCAATAGAGACTAGGATATGAGAGCGCAAAGTGATGATAAAAGTAGCAAATGTGGTGATATGCACGCGTCCCGAGGTCGCGTCTCAGGACGATTTCGCCATTTATCGCTTATGTAACAACGCTAGAGCCACTAGCGCAATAAGCGCCGTCCAGCTCGGGGGACGAATTCCAAACATGGCGACTTACCTCCACACTTGTTACCTACATATTGTTATTTTTCACAACGATTATCATTGGGCACAAGAAGTTCCATAGTTGATCGAGGTTCCCCTCAGTCAAATCCATCGCGAGCGGACGATACGGGAGAGGCCTCGTAGCCCACGCAAGCCACGATGCAGGGGCTAAAAGCTGACCTATCCTTGTTGATTGAAAGCTTTATGTAACGCATTCTAGGCTCAATACAAAGATTACAAATTTCTCTCCGCACGTACCTGCGTCGGTGATGTCTAGGCTTCTCAGAAATCTCAAGAACTCAAAGGACTTAGATGAACAGGTCTCGGAACAAGCGGGACAGTGAGATGAGTTGTTACTTGTCTCAGTATTCAAATATAGCGTAGGTATTCGAAGCGCAGAATAATTTACCTCGATGTTGGGAACATGGAACATCCTGTCTATCCTCGTCTACGGCTTTGCGATGCTAGCGTTGCATTAGTGCGAATATAGTCCCCGAGCTGTAAAATTCCATGTATCTTTTTATTTTCCTACACAACTTCCATAGATCACGGCGACTGGTAGCCTTCGGTGCTCCTAATGAAACTTAATCTTTGATATCGAATGTAAGGGGTAGCTGCAGATCCGCCTTCACGGTTTGGCAGCATCATTATCAATGCTGCGAGATGCAGTTGGAAAGTACCAACATGCTCCCCTGACAAGCGGCCAACAGAAATCATCACTGCCTACTCATCGACGGCTGCAATTACATGTCGCTCAACATGTTATGTCGAGGACACCTTTGCTTTTTCGCCTTCAGCATTCTCTCCACACAGTAAGCTCTGTCGCTGCGTGGTTCCGAGCATTCCCAACGCTCTTCTTCATTGTTCCCAGCGCTTTGCATAGACAAACTGGATACAGCCGGGGATTTGCAGTCAGACCTACGGCCGGGATCACCTCTATATGCTCGAAGAGATATGCGTCAGGCGGCGCGCCGGCCGGAAGTTCGAGCCGGGCTCCATCCTCAGCCGTCGTTGGTTGATACTTCCTTTATCCTCACATCATGGCGTGCAAATTGACATTGGCTACTCCAACCGAGGTATCAAACTTGTTCGGGAGATTTCTACAGGGAAGCTGTGTGTGTTGAAAATGCTTTCACCGGAGATCTGCTATCCGGGTCATGCGGTACGGGAGATTTGTATTTTGAGAGAACTAAATCGACATGGCGATACAGGCCATGCAACGATTCTGCGTTTCTTGGACTGGGACGATGGATCGAGACATCCCCATGATATTCCGTGGATGGTCACTGAATTGTGTGACAGAGGGACCTTGGCTCAACTGGTCGACGAATATGCGAGCCTTGCTTTGTATCTACCTGAAGCATTCCTGTGGCATGTGTTTGGTTGCCTTGCTGCGGCGATGCAGTTCTGTCACAGTCAAGGGATAGTGCATCGGGATATCACGCTTGCCAATGTCTTTCTACAATCAAGCACAACCAAGGATACGTACCCTAAAATTCAGCTTGGAGATTTTGGTAGCGCAGCGACTGAAGAATATATGGCGCAGCTGTCGCTAGGAAGCCTACTCCCGGGAAACCCTAAATTTATGCCCCCGGAAGGTTGCAAAGCGCGATCAGCATGCGATATATATCAAGTCGGCCTTGTGGTATTGTGTTTGCTTATGTGCGATAGCAACCCGACAGAGAGCCTCGGCGACTTCTTCAATGGACAGGACATCCACGGACGACAGTTCTCACGAGGATTGAAAGATCTTGTAACGTCTATCCCGTAGACCAGGAAAACCCACCATGCGGAAAATTAAGCGAGGTACCTCAACTTCAAGTGTTCACAGATTGATGTAAATTGTAGAATAATTAATTCGCTACTATCCATCGCGTATTATAGCTCTTTATCTCTAGGGAAAATACTTTATATACAAAAATTATGTGCGTGTAGCTATGTTCTTGCGCAAAATGTATCTCAGCTTTTGTAAATCATAACAGCACGCGCTGCTCAAAATGCACTTAATAGGTTGACGACTCCTATCTACACCGGAAAACTTCATCAGGTTAGTCTTTAACGCCTAAGCATTTAATGGCTTACCTTACTATATACATGGCAGCGTTGTGGCGAGCAGACTCAAGCCCAGTCGTCAGGATGGGCGGTACTTCCGAGGCGATTTCTGATTACGGTTAAAGCAACAACTACATAATCGGCTTATCGTAATATATGTTTGTCATCTCCGAATGAGCTAGTAGCCATTCGGCTATGGCGTACTTCTCGATCTATTATATCATCCCAAAACACTAGCCCCTAGTAACGTCTATCCCGCAGATATGAAAAACCCCACATTCGGGAAATTAAGCGAGGTACTTCAACTATAAGTACTCACAGTTCAATGTGAGTGGTGTCATAATTCAATCTCTATTGTCTATCGCGTAGTGTTGCTTTGCTCTCTAGAAAACACACTTTGCATACAAAGATTACGTGCGCATAGCTATGTTTATACGCAAAATGCATCGTATAATTTCGTTAGGTAAATTGTTACGGCTGCTACGCCGCAACAGAATGATGAGAATGACAGCGTCAGCAGTTCGGACCAATGGGAATATGAGTATGAAGATTACGAACACGGGTCAGATGCTGAGCACAATATGAACACGTGAACAGTCACGTGACTGGCTCTGTAGGATCTCTGGGAAGAGCCCGCAGAGCCATAATCAGATAGCAGTATATAGAGATGACGGATAACCTCCGGGTAATCCTCATCGTCAATCCACGATACAGTTCTCTGCATCCAGTTTCCTCACGGAAGATTACTATTGAGTCTTTGACAGTTCTCACGAGTAGTGATTGATTGACGTTCACCACGCGACTTCCGACCCCTGCACATTCTCCATCTCTCACCAGAACCCCTTCGAGGCTAGTCTCAGCTTAGGGCAAGACCACCCCGTTACATGAATCCTTGAAGGCTAAGCATTGGATGGCTTACCTTGTCCTCGACTATATACCAGTCGTCCCATCCTTCGTTCTCCCGGGCTAACTCGGTTATTCTGGGATAATCGTCCTCTGGTGGGAGAGCCTCTTGTTCTCCCGCCAAGACCTGGTTCTCCTGGGAGAATGCTGGGGAACGGTCACGTGACATTGGTCCTTGGCAATCCCGACAAACCCAGCCGTTGCTTACCATCAGCTTCATCTCTGGTCGCGCCATTCCGGCTCCCTGCTTGTATTCTCGGTGATTGTAACAAATAGCTGTCTATAGACGCGGGTGATTCCGTTAAGATAATCATATTGTAAAACACTTTGATTATTCACTATAAGTATAGATAAAGCTTGACCTGATGTCCTGGTTATCTACAACTTAGTGCGGTGGATATTACGTATATTGCTCGGGTGCTTGAAATGGCTTCCTTTTATTGTCCACCACCTTGAAAGAGCTGATAGGCCCATCTGAACATAGTTAAGAACTTCGAATTCGCTCTGCACCCCGATCCTCTCGAAATGGTTCAAATCCTATCTCGCCTTCCGAACAGTCCCCACAATGCACCTATAATACCGAGAAGGGTGAAGGTAGGGACAGATGCGTTTTGTAAATCATTGGGATGATTCCTCAACCAGTAGACCCAAAAGCCGAATGCTGGAAGCAAAACCGCAATATGATACATGAACAAAATCGCAAAAGACATTGAATAATCTGCTTTGAGCCCAAAAGCAACTTCTCCAGACTGAGTCTGATCCACACAGAAAGCGCTCTCTTTCCTAGGAATGCGCTTCCAGATGTGAGAACTATACGGCAGAGGACGACATTTATGTAAACAGTAAGGTAGAAGAGCCCAAGGGCACTGAGGGTCGCATGCTTTGAGACATATAGAGAAGAGTCTCCGGTCGATCAGTGGATTCTTAGCTCGTGGAGGCCGCGGTTCGTACTTATAGGAGTTGGTGTACCCATAATCATCGGGCAGAGCTTCGCCGCTGCAATACACCTGGTCGATGTCGATAGTCTCGAACTAATTCAGTCAGGAGCCAGATTCCTAAGTATGCATTGGCGACGACGCTTACTCGGACAAACTTGCAATTATGAAAACGAAGAGGAGAAAACCATCGTTGGAAGAACCATCGATTTTTGTTGTGTCGAGCCCTTAGTTCCTGGAAGAACAATGGATCGTTGATCGAGTCAGAGATCTTGATGTTCTCGATCTCGTCTAATTCGGACGTACTTTGGAAGCCGAAGACTATCCATGAAAGATTTCTTTGTGAACCCGTGGAAGAAAAGTTTGAACTGCCGCCTTGGACGTTTAAAGCGCCGGCACATTGGTTTTGCGATGATCCTGACGGTGCTGCTTGGGATGGACCATGTGTGCGAGCCAATGATGAAGTGGCGGGTGAAGATGTTGTACTTGTTGGAGTGTACAATTGCTGAGCTTTGGATCGCACTTTTTGGTGTTGAGATGTAAAGTGTAGAGCTAATTTAAGTTCTATTACCGCTGCCCGATACAAGCCGCCAAGAGAAGCGATCCAGTTACTTGGAGCAGTCCTTGACTTACAACAATAACAGTCTGTTGGATGATCTTCAAGTAATTCCAAGACGTGCTGCAATGCCTCAGCTTGTTCAGGGGAGATTACCATGAACAGGTGCTGCCCACAAAACTGCATCTGATTAGAATCATGGATTAATTTCGCTATTGTAGCAAACAACATGCTTACCGTCCATCGAAGGTGCATCTTGCCAGCTGGGAGATCCGGTACTCGAGGCGTTAAGGGCCACCAATCCCACTCTATTTTGCTGCTATCCTCAACGAAAGCCTTGAACTTGTTTATCAAAGATGTATTGTTCTCAGAGAAGAGGCGAATAGAGTCTTTCGGGATGCGTTCTACCACTTCCCTCATTGATGGTGGTAGAACCAACAGCCTGAGATCGTGAACTAGCATCTGGAATGCAAAGCCGGTACGCAGAAATTTGTTGGCTTGAGTGATGCTCGGGAAGCGCCGCTCTTCGGTGTCAGCTTCTCCTTCACTCTCCTCACTCTCCTCACTGGATTGTTCAGATCCCTCTGCACCAATCTCAATGGTCTCTAACGGTTCTAAATCTTGTGGCGTGTAAACGTTTCTTGCCCAATCTTCAAGTCGGAGCTTCTCAGCCGGTTGAGGGACGAATCTGTCTAACGGCCTTGACAAGCCCTCTTCGTCTGCCTGTATATGACTAAAAATTCGCTGTGCTATATTGAGACGATTTGCTCGAGATCTCAAAACTAGCACAGTGTCCTTCTCTACTGGAATCCGCGCATTTTCTTGCAACCTCAAGACATAGCGTTTGAAGATTCGTCGATAATTTTCTTGGAAGCGCATACTTCCAAGTTTGCTGAACGCTTCTTTATGTAGTGGGTGCAGCTCTTCCAACTCTGCAAAAAAGGAACCGAATTGCCAAACAGCTAGAATCTCTGGTTCGGTTCTTCTTGTCGCAACCTGTGAGGCGATATCTTCATCGTTGGATTGCACTGACATGCACTCGTCATCGCCGTGATGCTCCGGCTCCATCACATCCGTAGCGAAGGACTTCCCTGCTGTATAGCCATCCTGGGTTTCCACTAGTGTCGCACTCCCGGAAGCGGACTCCGCTTGATTGGTCTGCCACGCCTCGTGCCCTGCAGGTTGAAGATATTCACCGACAGATGAAGTCTCGCGTAGATAGGTTGGAATCAGATGGATGTTGTTGAACAACAGCGTTGCCTTTTGTGCTTGTACGACTTCTCGGTACGCTGTAGCAAGTGCGTGCTGTGACACCAGTCGATCAGGATGGTCTTCTGCGAGCACTTCTGTACGTATCGCGACTACGCTCTCTAGCAGCTTAAATGCCTCCTTAACCTGGCCGTTGGCTTGGTATGCTCTAGCGAGCTCGTGCTGCGATGCTAGTCGATCAGGATAGTCTTCTGCGAGCGCTTCTGCTTTTATCGCGACAACGCTCTCTAGCAGCTTAACTGCTTCCTTGACCTGGCCGTTGGCTTGGTATGCTCTAGCGAGCTCGTGCTGCGATGCTAGTCGTGATGGATGGGCCTCTGTCAGCACCTCTCTCAACCGACAGCACTCTTCCAGCCATGCCACTGCTTCGCCGATTCTGCCATCGAAATGTAGGCACCGTCCAGCCCAGAGACTCAGACGGGCTCTATCTTCAACGTTGCCTGAGTGCTTCGTCACTAGCAGTCTTAGCGCATGGGGCATATACGCCCTCCAGACAGCCCGATTACCGAAATCATCAGTCGGGAAAACCTCGGCAACGTGCTTCATGGCACTTTGGGCTGTGCGTGCCACATCGCTATACTTGCGAACCCAAATCCTAGTCGCGAGATGCACAAGCCGATGTACGTCGTACCACTCATCTTTCCCCTCTGCTCCCTCAAAAACAACGTCATTTTGTCTTGATACAAAAGAGTATCCGCAGAGCGTGCCAATAGCCTGCTCAATCTGTTCATCTGGCTGCACCTGCGGCAATAGCGATCGCGGTATGGCCTTCCACTCAACACAAGACATGAACTCCAAGAGTTCTGCAGCCATCGGATCGCGCTCTCGAAGCTGTTTGAACGAGACTACCCAGGTCGAGGCTATCGCATTCGCTGAGCCTTTGTAGCGCGTGTGATCGCGGAACTCTTTGCTCATTAGATCAACTAGAGCTGTCTCTGTGCTCCTCAGTGATCGTAGATACTTCACGATTGTCGTCCGGTTCATGTTTAGGTAGGACGCCGCCTGCGCAATAGCTAGAGGCAGACATGCCAGCTCATCCAACAACTCTCCTACAGCTTCACTGTCTTGGACGAGGCTCTTGTCAATCACAGACTTCTCTACGAACTCTGTCGCATCTCCCCGGCTCATGGACCCAAGTTCGAGTATGTCTCCTCGCGTTAGCGACACCGCTACTTCCTGCGTGCGCGTAGTGATCAGGGTGATGCCCTTCTTGCTCTCTGGGAGGTAGTCGAGAATGCCTGGCGATTGTTCTGTGCCAAATACCAGATCGTGGTCGTCCGCGTTGTCGAGCACTAGCAACCAACGGGCTGCGCGGTCTGAGCTTAGGTACTCCCTGAGGAGTTCCTTCGCATTATCCTCCCCAGCACCGACCTGCTCTATCTTGAGGGCTGCTACGATACTCTCACATGCCTGCTCGAAACTCTCCATGCTTAATGCCGGGACCAAGAAGATCGAGACTGCCGACATCGTTTCTTTGACGGCGTATGCGAATTGCAAGGCAAGCTGTGTCTTGCCCGTCCCGCCAAGTCCTACGATAGACATCTTCTGGCAGTCTCGATCCACTAGTAGCTTCTGAGTGAGCACGTTCAACTCTCCTTGCCTTCCTACAAAATACCGGTTCTTCGGGAACGGTATGTGGTAGTGCGCTCTGCGAGTATCTATGGTTTGGCATTAATAAACAAATGGTGCATATGCACTACTGAATGCTAGTTCCAACATACCGAGCTTGTCGAACGTGCCGCGTCCTTTTTGCGACGTATCTGCCTCCAATATTTGGGACGATTCCCTTAGATCTTCCTTAATTTCCCTCTTAAGCCTGTTGAATGCGTTATAACGTCCTTCGCCGTAGTTGAGATACGTAAAGACGCCAAATATGCCTAGTAAGCAGTATGCCATATCTTCCTCATGCATAGTGTAACGTCGTTCTGACCAAGACAGGCGCTCATCGATGCTGAAGTTGTCTAGTGAGGCCCCTGTAAGAGCCGCGATGGGTATGCTTGTAATTTCGTGGATTTCGTGCCTTAGCTCGTATCGCGTTCCTAGGTGCTTGCCGTCTGCGGAGAAGAAGCTTACAACCTGTGGGGCAAGCAGCTCTTGGAGGGTCCAGCCTCGAGTGAACCACCGGCTGTTCCGTAGCGCTTGTTTCCAGGTCGGTATCTCTGGATCAGCTGTAGGTACATCTGACAGGAAGGCGTAGCACCTAGCCGCCTTTTGATACCAGCGAAACATGGAGTTGATCGCATGTTGGAGCTCAACAGTATCTGCCTTGTTAATGCAGCATGTGTCCACCCAGAAGTAGCGTAAGCCATCACGATCAGCTTGTCGTGCACAAAAGCGGATCTTATTATAACCAGCCTCATGTCCTACGCCAGCGGTAAACTCGTCAAAAGTCACCTCTTTGCCGGTGACCCAGGTGTGTGAAAGTATAGCATAGGCAGGCACCTCTTCATCCTTCAGGAAGTCCCTTGTGAGGCTGAGTGTACCGCCCTGTTGAATCTCTAGTAACCGCATTTCGTGAAAGAAGCTCTAGGCTTCACTCGCGCCAGGCTGAAGACATAGAAGCTCTGTACGCTTGTCCGTTCGTACGTGGCGATCGGTGTCGATGGCTGTCGTTACATGCATGTAGGTGGCATAGTGGAGGGGAAAGGCTGCGTCGCAAGTGGGTATTAGAGTGGAGGGTAGCGTACGTTGACTGAAGCGGCAGCTTACTGTGCTTGCTCGTAACAAGGCGCTGGCCCTAGCGTACCCCGCCGTAGTCTAAGCTAGATCAATTGAGTTATAGTGGAGATTAGCTAAGCAAGTCAAGATACTGACTAAGCGCAACAAAACATCCGCCCTAAGAAGCAATCACGCTTTCTCCTACGGAGAAACCTTTTATCTCTACAGAACCATCGCTTGAATGGCATAGACTAAATACAACACTTTAAAAAGTATTTGCGCAAGATGCGAAAGGCTCCGAAAAGCAATAATATATCATATATAGCGGTGCAGCAGGGGTGAAACATTCATATCTTGTAGATGGGATGCAAGTAAAAAACAACAGCATGATCAAGGCATCGTAATTTTGGGTTGCGAATCGATAAGCTGGGAATAAACATGTGAACAATTAATATTCCTCAATCGAGCATGGATAGACCATCGGGTGAGCAAGAAATTAGGGTTGTGGTTTTTCCATGTCGGCACAGGGGGTTTTCCTTCACGTAGGGGGGGACTTTAACATGGTGTTTGTCCAAAGAAGCGGCTCAAAGACCAACTGCAGCGATACTAGCATTCACAATACAAACGATGGTTTCGAATGGATGGATTAATGGACAGCCGGAGGTGTTTGAGAGTCTGATTGAGGTGAGGGAAAAGATCGATTGCGATCTGAATATGGCAAGCTTATGATAGTAGGATGTCTAGAAGGTTGCAGTGCTAATTGATTGTAGGCATCGTAACTCAAGTTTCAAATTTATGTAAGAGGCAAGGCGCATGATTAAGATATAGCCAGTTTATTATTCATATTGGTAGACGGGGTGCGACTCGAATGTCATTCAACTAATTCGTTCATTCTACAGCTCAGGCTTTTCCAAGCATCCGCATCAGCTGATCAATGTTGCACCTAGAAAAGACGTCTCCTCGCAGACAAGCACTCACTATACCGACTAACGCATCTGAATAGGGTTGGCTAGATTGAAGTTCGCGCACCCAGACTTCTTATTCTAGCCAACCACGCTGGCCCTTATCCCAGCGTGGCGCGGCTCCATCATACGGCATATATTGTCCATACATCAAGCAATACATTACTACCCCTATTTGGTAGATATCTGACTCTGGATAATACGTGGGGAATTCTGGGGGCGCATAGCATTTCTCGAATGTAGAGCATCGCCATGCATCGTTATAGCCGAGGTTGATATGGGCGTCCGTGGTTGAGAGTCCGAAGTCGCCCAGGACCACCCGGGGAAGTTGAGAACCTGGATCAGACTTAAGGAATATGTTAGAAAGGGAGATGTCGCGGTGATATACCATATTCCATGCGCCATGTGGACAGTCCTTAGGGCCCTGTTGCAAGTACCTAACTGCCTCGGTCAGATCCCCAAGAACGTGCCAAAGAAGTGGCTCTGACATCCTCTCTTGGCTTGTTTTGAGATAGTCAACGGTTTGGACTAAATTTCCCCATTCGCAGTGCTCCGTCCAGGTCCTTGCACTCAGCTCGCACTCCTGTAGTTTAGGATTGTCGATCACCTCGAAGTCTACTAGCTGCACGATGTTAGGATGACCACTAAGCTGCAAGAGGATCTCAATCTCGCGGTCAGCACGGCCATGAAAAACGTCGGACGATTTGATCCGTTTCTCGACACAGTACTTGCCAGTTGCAACATCGCCCACAAGAAGAATGCCAGCATTGTTCTGTCCTGAGCTATTTTTCAACTTCTCTGCGATCTCGAAACGATAACGAGGACTGTTTGGGTCCAAAGGGATCTCCACCAAGATCTGAGCTTGCTCGTCGAACATCCTGCTGAGTATCCCACGTACCCTTGGTACTATTGCGCCTATAGGTCTCGATAACTATCTTCTTAAATAGTAGAGGGGCTACGCAAGTGATATTGTTTTGTCGACACTAGCGCATTGTGTCAACACATTGAAGTTACACACAATGAGGTTATCAATGGATATGACAGTACTCGGCGTTCGAACCTATACCACACAATGAACCAGAACCCAGGCTTCAATCTTGAAGATCATCAAATGGTCTATCAACGCTGTGACTATGTGATATTGTGAGTGGTCACTAAACCACGGACATGATACCGACCTAGGAGCTTTGTCGTTGCTACAGCCTCGGTCCATTCTGCCTATCCAATATACCACGATATACATGTGACTTTCAAGCGGGGGGCTGCTGTAACCGCCAAAACGTTGAACACCGAATACTTGCCGATTGATCGCCAGCAAGCCGTGCATCTGAAAACGTCTTACGATCGTGACAAGCGGCAAGTAGCATTGTGACTGGGTATTTGCCATTATCATCGCGGCTTGTCCGGTGGGACAAAATATTGTAACAACATACTCTGAAAAAAGCGGGTTTCTAATGATGTAGGTAGCGCACCCTTCCACATCCGGAATTAGTTGCCTAAAGGAGACATTTCGGACCTCCGAACTTTCGCACCGACGGCTCGCTAAATTGAAAGCGCCTTGAAACTTCGACGGCCGGCTTCAGTCCACATCATTAACGTCGCCTCGTGGTTCTGCTCATTCGTCTGCAGTATGGTCAATTTCGCTGGTCTCAGCGAGCTCTTCTGGTCCCTTCTCGATCCATGGCGTTTCATGTCCTCAACCCTACCTTTCTTGTATAGCACAATATTACGTTTGTACAGGGCCGGCGAGTACGGGATCCTCTTTTCGTGGTCAAAGCTACAAGATGCATGGTTTAGTGCATTTTGGCTGTGGTTCGGGCCTCAATTAAGAGCAGGCAATGGTGATCGTATTGCAGCTCTTCTGGAAGGACGAATGAAAGATGCGCAGATCACAGACAAGCCGGTGGCACCTCCGGTGGGCGGTGTAATTCTTGATATCGGACCTGGTCGCGGGTACTGGATAGATCTTTACGATAAAGCGAAGGTACCCATTGACAAGCATGGTGCTAGCCCTCGAAGTGTCGGTGGTGGCATCAAAAAGGTGTATGGTGTGGAGCCGAATCCTGACTCACACGCTGCACTTTCCAAGCGAGTCCAAGAGATCGGCCTGGACGGAGTGTATGAAGTCCTACCGGTTGGAATAGAGGAAGTCAATAAAGTCAATGTCGATGGTAGGACCATCGAGAAAGGGAGTGTAGACTGTATAGTCTCTATACTCTGCCTCTGCAGCATACCTGAACCAGAGAAGAACATTTCCGAGCTCTATGGTTATCTCAAGGAAGGTGGCCGTTGGTATCTTTACGAGCACGTTCGGAGTCGTGATGGTGTGTTCATGAAACTATACCAAGGTACGAATCGATGCGAATGAGTGTGAGGGATCGAAATTGACCACGAAAATATAGCATTCGTCAACCTCTTTTGGCCTGTAGCGCTTGGGGGATGTGAATTGTGCAGAGATACTGAATCATATCTCATGAAGGCCGGTCCCTGGAACAAAGTTGATTTAGCGCAACCTCCGACTGAACCAAGGCATCAAACAGTGCCACACATTCTAGGCATCCTTACCAAATAATGCAACACAGCCGCTAAAAACGTTGAGTGGCACGGACTCTTAAGAGATACGTGCCCATCACAAAGATAAGGTTGACATCGGCAGTATGCCCCTTCAGTAATTAGAGGTACAGTGTAGCCGAACCCTTATTGGCTACTTCCTGTCTCCTGTTGGCGATGACGCAGATTGGATCATTGATTGCCGAGTAGAGCGCACATGACTGGGCTGGCTTCGGCCTCGACAGGAGAGTAGCGGTGATGGGAATTGCGAGCTGAATATGGCGAGGAGGCTGGCGGACTGCATCTCGAGTAGTTGGATACTGAGACACAGACAGCTCGGATGAGCTTTCACGTTAGTATCGAGATTAAATGACAGATGCTGATGTGCTAGATAACGTCAGAAAATACAGCCAACATTAGCCTTCAACCTTACTATAATGTTGCATGTGTACCTCCAGGCGTTGGGCAAGATCGTTGGGTATCCTCCTCCGCCTTTACTGTTTCGAAGTCCTAAGACTGAGTATTAAGTACCAGGTCGACAGGCGTGATGACCATGTGCATTTCCAAAACAATGCCATACTCATAATCCGGAGACTGGGGAGCTGAGGGGCGTAGAAACCAGAACTTGACTCTGAGAAGCCTTTTACTCGGTGAAATACATATACATAGTTATACAAAACGCACTACAATTTCCATACAGGGTCAGGGATATGGGATCTCTATGAATGCGCTTGTCTATACTATTACTACTCGCACATTCCCTATGGCTGTGCTTTGGGATGAGCACCAACAGTATTCATGACATATGCCGACCGCAGTCCATACTAGCTGTCGAGCCGAATATTCCCGGAATAGCGTCGTGTGCTGCAAGACAGAATTGGGCGCGAAGCCAATTGCCGAAAGATGCGAAGGTGGCTGACCGCAACGACGCAACCCCATCCGAAAGGGGAAGTGGATCGCCACAGCGAGTTGGCGCCTCTAGCGTGGAAGCCCAGGGGACGTGATCGACGGAGCCGTCCCGTGTGTTAAAAATGCGAATGCGGCATACGATTGTTTTTATTATGGTATCGTGATGGTAGTACAGTCGTTAATGCAAAGTGCCTTCACCTTCCAGATCTTGGAAGAACCCAGCCCTCGTACAGTGATCGTAAATCATTAAAGCTTAATTAGCCTCCCGTCCAGTCCTGAGAACTCCGACCAGAATGCGCCTTGATGCAGATGCTCCTGAGTCCCGGGTATATCTTGAGAAAAGGGAAATCGGCGGTGAGTGGCGCCGAGCGTAATGTGATAGCAATGCACCGCTATGAAGCAAACAAGAGCGCATATGGTGGGAGTAATTACTTCCTCCTCACCTCCCACACGTTCTTCTTCAGATTAGGGTTTTTGGGCTCGCGCGACGAGCCCGTTCCGCTGGCACTCCTCGTGCTCTTCGAACTCGGATCTGCTTCGTTGCTCGCTTCCGACATCTCTCGTTCCTGAGTTTGTATCCTCTCCACATTCCCAAAGTAAAGCGCTCGTTCGGGATTAGTTGGACTGATCTCCTCAAAGGTGGGCTGCCCTTCCTCTGCGGCGAGTATTGTTCGAGCTTGGCTATCGGTGCCAGTCTCGTCGACGTTGCTAAGTCCAAGAGATCGAGTGATACGACTACGGCGCGATTCGCGTGAGCTAGGTGTTGTAGTCGAAGAGTGTTTCGATTTGAAGAGGGAAGAACCCGGTAAGAGGGATTCTGACTTTCTGTGTTTGCGCCACATATGCCAGATGATGGGTAAATTCGTACAAAGGATGCCTCCAAGGGGTTCGAAAGCGGAGTAAGCGCCGAGCGGAACGTAGCTCCAAGTAAAATCAGCGTAGCCGTGACCGAGGACAACGGTGAGCCGAATTGCGGAAACGATGCAAGTTCT